>JBBGZY010002303.1:395000-551405 GCA_037952925.1 Lithobates clamitans
ATCGTTTTCATCTGCTGGTGATTCAAACCCTCCTGTGTATGATCTCTATAATTTGAGATCCACCTGATCTGGTAAGCGGCGCCGTTTGCTTTGATCAATTGAGGAACAGAACACAACCGTTTTAATCGTTTAATGTTTTTCTGATGCCCCATGAAGTTTTGGATATAACACAGCAGCTTGTGGACAATACTACATAGGAAACGATATCTCCACGAAGTGTTTAAAAACACAGCTACTATATTGCTACATTGTTGGTAATATTTGTTTGTGGAGTTTTTTCATTGCCCTTTTTCACCAAGTGTCTTATCACAGTCACACTGTTGATAGCATATTGTCATCTCTTTACCCATATTTTTACTCACATACTTTTGGTTGCGCATTTTTCTTTCTTACACATTTCTATAAGCTGGATATTCCGTTTTTGGTTTGATGCTGCACCTCCCCTTCCCCATTTATTGTTGCATATTTTTAAATTTTAATTTTTTATATGCACATATTTAAGGTTTAGCGCACACATTCTTCCCTTTTTTTCCCCATAAGAACATGCCAACCTCTACAGCTGTCCCAGACACCCCCATTAGCAAAGGGGGGGGGGGGGGGGGCTGAGCCATTCCACCAAAAGGTAATGTCAGAGTCCGGGGAAAAGATGGGGGTGGGCACCCATAGAACTGACCCCCCCCCACCCGAAGGAGCGCATGTGCCCCACACGGTGTTCAGTCAGGAAAGGGAGGGGGGCGGCTACTTACCAGAACAGTGGAGCGTTCAGGTAAGCCTCCCGTGACAGATCTACCTCATCACCAAAATGGGGAAGGGGATACCAGCAGGGAATTAGGTTCATACTCCTGAGCACCATGCGGAAGAACTGCTGGCCTATGAAGTGAGAAGGGGTTTTGTGCACAAAGAACTGTCCATAGTTAGTGCAAAGCTCTTTCCTGCCTAGTATCCTACTCCTGGTAGGTGGTGCTATAAAACCTCATCAGTCATGAATATAGAGAAAAGCAAAGCTATGTCCATCAATGAACGAAGAGAGAAATTACATTTTTGTACTTAGGTTTAGATACTTTAATGGTAGCCACTGAATATATCTTTGTTCATTAATCATTTACTGAACAATTATACCCACACCTTGCATGGCTTCTTTTCTTGCTCTCAGAAACCTTAGATCAACCAGAAGGAAGCAGCATTTTAATCCTTTGACTGTTAAGGACATGTCATGGCAGTCAAAGTGTAAAAAAAAAAAAAGCCCACGGCTGCAATATTTTAATATTTATTAGCTCTGGGCTCCCTGCTAGAGGTGTCACTGATTTAGATAAGCCCCCTTTCTTTGAAGGCCTGGGCTTCAACAGCCATGCAGGTCAAAGCCAGCGAGCATAAGGCAAGGTCAGTCTTTGGGACAGTAAAAAAGCATCTGGAAAAGCCCAAAAGGAAAATTAAGAAGTCCGATCACATCAGATTACCATGCTTGCCTGGGCCAGTATAGAGCTAAGGGTATCACCAGAAAGCCCTCTATCCTGCACAGCAGGCGAGGAGGACATTTCAGAGAAGGAAAGGCGTAGATCAGATTGTGCTGATCCCACAGTGTCACAAAAACATTTGCTTTTTCTACCAGAGGACACCTGTACTTGGAGACAAACCTGTCTATTGTTGAACCTGGAGGTCTACATGTGGCATCTACCACCTGTAACACTTTTGGAAATACTGTACTTTAAAGTAATACTAAAAAGGAAAATCCTTTTTCCATTCTGCATAGAGTAGGATATTTTTTTGTTAAAGTGGTTGTAAAGGCACTAGGCTTTTTACCTTCATGCATTCTATACATGAAGGTAAAAAAAAAAAATCTAATGTGCAGCAGTCCCCCCAGCCCCCCATAATACTTACCTGAGCCCCCTCTTGATCCAGCGAGGTCCACGAGAGCCTTCCCTGTCTGGGGCCGATCTGGAGATGGAGAGGGTGGGGCCGAGTCATGGCTCCATGTATGAATTGACACACAGAGCTATGGCTCGGGTGCTCCCATGCAAGGAGCTGGGCTGTTCTGTGCAAAACCATTGGAAAATTTGGGGATTTTGAAAAAAGCATCTATTCTTCTTGCGTGGGTCTTGGGTATAAAGACACCCGTAGAACAAAGAGGTACTAGAGGGGAGAGGCGGGTACAAACAGCAAAAAAGAACTTAGGTGTGGAGGATTTATAATGTAAGTCAACAAATCATGACTAAATCAGCAGAAGAAAATTTTAGATAATGGTTTGAAGTTTGCTCCGCCTAGAAGTTTGAGTAAATTCCAGATATATATGGGTGTACACAAGTACGTGCGGGAACTCAACGTCAAGCGGCAGTAGTTGTCAAATCCAAGCAAAGAAAATAGGGTTGCGCCAACACTCCTATCTTTCCAATGCTTCTTTGTTCATACCCCCCCTGGAACATTAGCCCCCCCCCCCCCCCAAGGTTTTTTGTTATGCTGTCCTTAGGGACTTGGATCAGAATAAGGTTAAAAAGCTGAGAGATTTAGAAACGGTTTGGATTCCCTGTGTAAAAACAAAGCACTGGTCATTAGACCAGCCGATAAAAAGGGGTGGGATTGTTATATTGGACTGATGCAATTACTTGGCAGAAATGTACCACATAGTAGGGAACTGTGAAACGTACACCCCCCGGAATAGGGTTCCGGTTGTTAGGTATAAAAAAAGAACTGGAAGGTATTCTTGATAGGGGATTTAAATGGGGTATTAAAAAGGAGAAGCCATTTTTGGTGCTGAGTGCTGCACCTACTCAAAGAATTTATCTACCCAAGATCCATAAGAATCAAACTTGCCCCCCCGAGTCGTCAGACAGGGGAATGGCCATGGGGGCTAAATATGCCCCGGGTTTGGCTAATTTATTCATGGCCAAGTGGGAGGATGACATCATCCATGCCCAACAGAGAACCCAGGTGGTGCTGTGGGCAAGGTATATAGGAGGATGCCATCTTCCTCCTATGGGATGGCAGTAATCCTGAATTCTGAATTTATGGAGCTACTCAATGGTAATAGGGGGGATTTTTCAAAATTTTGAGGCCAGTATAGAAATCTAATTTTTAGATTTAAAGATTTCAGTTAAGGGCCACCTTTTTCAAA
Organism: Lithobates clamitans; assembly: GCA_037952925.1. NCBI lineage: Eukaryota > Metazoa > Chordata > Amphibia > Anura > Ranidae > Lithobates > Lithobates clamitans. The sequence continues at coordinate 398,110 of JBBGZY010002303.1, forward strand.
CCCACCGACAGGAACTCATATATACACTCAGACTACTAGAAGTCATGGTTAAGATCAGTGCCTGAAAGCCAGTTTATGCGACTCAGGCGCAACTGTACTGAGGTGGATGAGTTTGACAAACAGGCAACGGTTTTACTTAATAGGTTTGTGGAAAGAGGATACAACCCTGAATCCCTCCAAACTACGTTAAGATCTGTACGTGAGCTGGACAGGGTGTCTTTGTGGAGAGAGAGACCTAAGGATAAGGACGTCACTACATTTTCCCTTCCATCTATTACTACATTTTCTGTTCAGCATCAGAATGTAAAGAGATTAATACAAAAACACTAGCATATATTGGGCAATGACTGTGCGCTTAGCAAGTCTTACCCAAGAAGCCTCAGGTCATTTATAGGGGCGCCCCTTCCCTGAGGGATAGGCTAGCCCCAAGTTTCCAAGACCCACCAAAAAGAGGATAGATGCCTTTTCCAAAATCTTACCGGTTACTACCGTTGTTAAAAATGGCAGGTATGTTACATTACAGCCTTTAGATCAATGTTTTTTTAATCTGAATTATATGTGATGGATCAGAACACAATAGTCTAAGTTGGTGAATTAAAATTAGAAAAATATATACATAAAACTATTTTTCAGAAATAAAAAAAATGATAATTGGCATGTGCGTATGTATTCACCCCCTTTGTTAAGCAGCCCATAAAAAGCTCTGGTGCAACCAATTACCTTCAGAAGTCACATAATTAGGGAGATGATGTCCACCTGTGTGCAATCTAAGTGTCACATGATCTGTCATTACATATGCACACACCTTTTTGAAAGGGCCCAGAGGCTGGAACACCCAAGCAAGAGGCACCACGAACCAAACACTGCCATGAAGACCAGGGAACGCTCCAAATAAGTAAGTGACAATGTTGTGGAGAAGTACAAGTCAGGGTTAGGTTATAAAAAAAAAAAACAAATCTTTGATGATCTCTAGGAGCACCATCAAATCTATCACAACCAAATGGAAAGAACATGGCACAACAGCAAACCTGCCAAGAGACGGCTGCACACCAAAACTCAAGGACCGGGCAAGGAGGGTATTAATCAGAGAGGCAACACAGAGACCTAAGGTAACCCCAGAGGAGCTGCAGAGTTCCACAGCAGAGACTAGAGTATCTGTACATAGGGCGACAATAAGCCGTATGCTCCATAGAGTTGGGCTTTATGGCAGTGTGGTCAGAAGCAAGCCACTACTTTCAGCAAAAAACAAAATGGCACGTTTTGAGTTTGCAAAAAGGAATGTGGGAGACTCCCAAAATGTATGGAGGAAGGTGCACTGGTCTGATGAGACTAAAATTGAACTTTTTGGCCATCAAAGAAAACGCTATGTCTGGTGCAAACCCAACACATCACATCACCCAAAGAACAATATCCCACAGTGAAACATGGTGGTGGCAGCATCATGCTGTGGGGATGTTTTTCAGCAGTCGGGACAGGGAAATTGGTCAGAGTTGAGAGAAAGATGGATGGTGCTAAATACAGGGATATTCTTGATCAACACCTGTACCACTCTGTGTGTGATTTGAGGCTAGGGAGTGGAGGTTCACCTTCCAGCAGGACAAGGACCCCAAGCACACCGTTAAAGCAACACTTGAGTGGCTTAAGGGGAAACATGCAAATAGGTTGGAATGGCCTTATCAAAGCCAGATCTCAATCCAAAAGAAAATCTGTGGTCAGACTTAAAGATTGCTGTTCACAAGCGCAAACCATCCAACTTGAAGGAGCTGGAGCAGTTTTGCGAGAAGGAATGGGCAAAAATCCCACTGGCAAGATGTGGTAAGCTCAGAGACTTATCCAAAGCGACTTGGAGCTGTGAGAGCCGCAAAAGGTGGCTCTACAAAGTATTGACTTTATGAGGGTGATTAGTTGCGCACATTGACTTTTTCTGTTATTTTGTCCTATTTATTGTTTGCTTTACAATAAAAATAAAATCTTCAAAAGTTGTGGGTATGTTCTGTAAATTAAATGATGCAAATCCTCAAACAATCCATGTTAATTCCAAGTTGTGAGGCACAAAACATGAAAAATGCCAAGGGGGTGAAAACTTTTGCAAGGCACTGTATCCTGTGGATTACCATCATATTGCATTAGACAAGGATATACAAAATTTACAGCCGTCACCAGAAAACAGGGGTGTCTGGGTCAAACAAAATGCAGATAGCTGTTCCAAAGACAACTGTCTAGGGGATTAACCCTTACTTAGCATGCCCATATGTGGGACATTTCTCCACCATCCCCCCAATTAGCCAGCGGTTGATTGAAAAAAAATTGAACACATTCCCCCATCCATGCTAGCGAGGTGGATGGAGGAAACTTTCCCGCTATGTTATTGTATTCCGACAGAGGGGACTCATCTGCTATCAGAATATACTGAGCAGAGGAAATTTTTTCAACAAGTTATTTTCGAGAGAAGTTCGTTAGATCGACTTCCCTGGAACGGGAACAGCCATAGATAGATGGAAATTCGGCCAGTCCTTGTTGAACCAGTTTCGATCCATCTTTGGCCGGCTTTAGAGAGACAAACACCATGGTCATAAACAGAGGGTTGGTTTCTTTAGGTATACTATTAAGCGAAATTCCAGTCCAAACCTAAGCAATGCTAAACCTACTCTGTCACATTCCAAGCCTAATTTATCTAACCTTGTAAAGCGAGAATCGCTATACTTACCTAAATTAAAGAAACCTTGCGAGCTACCACTCCTGAAAATAACTTAAACTCCTATATGGACAGCTGGTAGCATAGATCACGTCCCATAAACTTGTGCCTAAACAATATACCGTATATACACGAGTAGAAGTCGACCCGAATATAAGCCGAGGCACCTACTTTTACCACAAAAAAAGGGAAAATTTATTGACGCAAGTATAAGCCAAGAGTGAGAATACAGCAGCTACTGTAAGTGGAAAAAAAAGGAGGGTCAACAATGCCCATCTGCAGCTTCACTGTGCCCATCTGCATGCCTCAGCCTCATGCCTCTGTCTCAGGTAACTTGATCGGCGTAGTACCGGCGTTATCTCCTGGCGCTGTGCCCATCTGCAGTCTTATCCACTGGCGCTGTGATACATTCAGTCTAATCGGCGGCCATGCAGTGTAACCAAGCTCCGCTTCCTCCTCCTCGGTGTCCTCCTCCGTGACGGAACACTGACTTGGTTTCCCAGCAGTGAGTCAGTGTTCAGCCTATCACGGACGAGGACGAGGCACTTGGTTACACTGCATGGCCGCCGATTAGACTGAATGTTTCACAGCACCAGGGAATAAGACTGCATATGGGCACAGCACCAGGAGATAACGCCGGTAAAACGCCGATCAAGGGTCATGAGGCAGAGGCATGAGGCTGAGAAAGAGGCATGGCATGCAATTAGACTGAATGTATCACAGCGACGGGGAATTGGGCTGCAGAGGAGGACTCGAGTATAAACCGAGGGGGGAATTTTCAGCACAAAAAAAAAAGTGCTGAAAAACTCGGCTTATACGGTATATAAAGAAATGCCGCGCTTAAAACTGTAAACAATACATATGCAAAAATGGATAAAGTGACAATAGTGAGAAAGTGCTAAAGTGCGTAAAATAGTTAATTAGTTAATAGTTACTTTCAAAACATAGTAAAATCAGAACATAATCCAAAACATATAAAGTGAATATATAAAAAGTGACAATAGTTAAATAAAGAGCTATAGTGCGTGAGTAAATGCAAACAAAATAAAATCATTATGTCCATGTCAAAAACACAATAAAGTCTTGTACTGGCGATCCAAACATGTTCAAGTGTCTATATCTGGATAGTGTGATACTGTTTAATAGATGAAATGTATTTAAACAAAAAACCCCTCTTTCCAGGGTACTCACATTGTACAGGCACTTCAGTACACCACTCTACAGATAGCAGTAAAACGCTTAGATCATATGGCCCTCTGCCTTGAGACAGACCAGCTGTTTCTTGCACCGTTCTGTCCCCTCCCCAACGCGTGTTGATACAGGATTATGACGTATCTTCCTCACAATCCCCAAGGAAGATGGCACTTTATCCATTATTGCATATGTATTGTTTACAGCATTCATAAAATTATATATTATATATATATATATATATATATATATATATATATATATATATATATATATATATATATATATATATTTTATATATATTTTCCAGGGGGTGAGGTGCATGTCAGTCTCAGATAGTTGTGTCATTGGTCTTTGTTACAGAATGTATATCCTTTGGTTCCTGAATTTATTGATCCCTCATTACCATCATATCCATGTGGTAGAACTATTCGGGATACAGTAGTACACTCTGATCAATATTCAATACCTATCCCATGAATCACATTTTTGAGCCCCAAAAATACAGGCTCCTTTCCATGCCTTTGCTGCATTCAATGTTCATGTATGGTATGATAAAAGGGAAGAGTTTCCCACACCCACTTAAAGGTTATGATATTCCAATCAGAGAATACACTTCCCAATCTTTCTATGTGGCGTTTATCATGTATGCCTGTTTGTTGGATGTCATGTCGATATCCATTTGATGAATATCTTCTAAATAAACCATATATATATATATATATATATATATATATATATATACACACACACACACACATACACATATATATGCATACACACACACACACACACACTATACTTACCTGTTCTGCAGTCAGGTCTCCAGCGGCGGCTGTGAAATGCCTGGGAAGTGATCTTACCCATAGACTAATGCCGCGCATACACGATCGGACATTCCGACAACAAAATCCATGGATTTTTTTTTTTTTTTTCTCTCAATGGATATTGGCTCAAATTTATCTCGCATTCACACGGTCACACAAATCTTGTCAGAAGTTACGAACGTCAAGAACGCGGTGAAGTACAAAGAGCCGCGAAAAATTAAGTTCAATAGCCAGTGCAGCTCTTCTGCTTGATTCGGAGCATGAGTGAAACTTAGTGCGTCGGAATTGTGTACACACTATCGGAATTTACGAGAACGGATTTTGGTGTCATAAAATTTGAGATCCAGATCTCAAATTTTGTGTGACGAAAATTCCGATGGAAAATGTCCGATGGAGCCTACACACGGTCCAAATTTCCGACAAGCAGCTCCCATCGAACATTTTCTTTCGGAAAACCCGACCGTGTGTACGGGGCATTACTATGGGGCTGCTGTTATCAGCTCCCTCTCCTGCACACTCCCACATAGTGAAGTTGCCGCTGACAACTCAGTGTGAAACCAGAGCGGCTGCAGAACAGGCATGTATAGCGATTTTTGCTTTACACGGCTAGATAGATTAGGCTTAGATTATGGCTGAGAGTAGGTATAGAGTTAGTAAGGTTTTCACTGGACTTCAACTTTAGGGCTAATTTCATTAAATTAAAAACTACAGAAACAAATAAATCCAGAAACTGGGAGGAGGTTGAATCTAATGGGTAAATGGAAATGTCAAGGTTCTTTTGAATGTGTGCATACAGTACTGCCCCATTTGAACAATTTTCTGCAGAGCAGACAAATATGCATGCACATTGTCATCCACCCATGTATGTTGTACAAAACTGACAAAGAGCAGGTCAAATGTTAAAGTGGTTGTAAACGCTTACAGACCACTTTCACCTACAGGTAAGCCTAGATTAGGGCTTACCTGTAGGTGCTTGAAATATATCCTAAACCTCCATGGTTTAGGAGATATTTACTATGTCCCCGAACCATGCTGTCCTATAAATTTGGCGCTTGCACACTCTTGAAAGGGCACACTATGCCCTTTCAAGCCGGGGCCATGCCGTGACTGGCGGCTCCTGCAGGAGTGACATCACGTGACTCCAGCCAGTCACAGAGCTGGAGTTCGCAGCCCCAGAAGGAAGAGGGGTGAAGAATGGACGCTTCCTGCCAGTGATGAAATCGGGGACATCGCAGGCTTCGGTTTCAGGTAAGTGACACATTATGGGCTGCTATGCAATGCATAGTAGCTCAATATGCTTTACCTTTGCAGGGAAAGAAAGAGGAAGTAGAACCCATCAGGGTTTACTTCCTCTTAAACTTCTTACAGCAGTGATTTTATAGAATATTTTATTTTTAATTTTTTAACTACATGGGAAATAAAAATGTAAAGACGGCAATAAAGCAGCATTCTTGCAACTGACTGGGTCTTGCTCACTGAGCTAGTACCTTGCATCCTTATAATGATTAATGCTGATCTTGTCAAACAACTATAATCCTCCTTGGCAGATACCCTTGTCTAACCAGCTCCAAGGAATAAGGTCCAGTCATGTGATGTTGCCCTTAAGAGGCCATTACCTTTTTTCCTCAGTCCTCCATTTGTGAATGTGCTCAAAGGCATCACAAGGAAATTAGACAAAAGGTACTACTGGACTGATGAAAGAGGTTTCCATGAACATGCATATTTAGCTTGTAGGTCTGTGCTAGTTTATGGGAAAGGGTGGGCAGAAAGACATCTAAAACTTTGGCACGTCTTGGGGATAAAACAATCAGCAGAGTAAGCAACCTTTAAAATACTTCTGTTAGGAAAAGCTCCAGATGTACCGACCAACATATCAAGGGCCCCCACCAGAAATGGCTGGATCAGTCAAAAATCATCTATACAGTATATAGGCATGCTTACTTGTAGAGGCACATTTTTCCTAAGCAAAACACATGCCTGAAGATCCCAGTGTTCTTTTTTTTTAGCACAGTACATTCTAGTTTGCTTCATTTAGAAGGTTATGGCTGTATACTCTTGCAGTTTTATAACCCAACTCTAAGGCTACTTTCATACTGAGGTGCTTTACAGGCGCTACAGCTCTAAAAATAGCACCTCTCCTGTCTCTCCAGTGTGAAAGCCCGAGTGCTTTCACACTGGAGCGGTGCAGGACGGTAAAAAAAAGTCCTGCAAGCAGCATCTTTGCAGTGCTGTAGGAGCGGTGTATACACCGCTCCTAAAGCGCCCCTGCCCATTGAAATCAAAGGGGCAGCGGCGCTTTGCGGGCAGGTTTAACCCTTTTTCGGCCGCTAGCGGGGGTTAAAAGCGCCCCGGTAGCAGCCGAATAGCGCCGCTAAGAAACAGGATTTTTATTACAGCTTACCTGAAAAATCCTTTTCTTGGAGTACATCATGGGACACAGAGCCTTAATAATTGGGTTATAGGCCACCTTCAGGTGTTGACACTGGTTATATCCAATCAAGGAAGTTTACTCCCTACATAACCCCTCCTCCTTCCAGGAGCACATCAGTTTTTGTAGCAAAGCAATATACTTAATCCCAAAAGAGGGGCAGGACCTCTGTGTCCCATGATGTACTCCAAGAAAAAGATTTTACAGGTAAGCTGTAATAAAAAGAAAAAATCCTATTTTCTTTATCGTACATCATGGGACACAGAGCCTTAAGTAATTACTTAATGGGATGTCCAATAGCAATGCTACTTAAGGGGAGGGAGAGACAACCTGCAGGGTACCCACAGGCCTGAGGATTTAAACTGCTGCCTGCAGCACACTGTGCCCGAAGGCGATATCTTCCTACCGCCTTACATCCACCTGATAAAATCTTGTGAACGTATGCACTGAAGACCAAGTTGCGGCCTTACAGATCTGAGCCATGGAGGCCTGGCGTCGCACTGCCCAAGAAGCACTAACCGACCTGGTACAGTGCGCCTTAACTTGAAATGGGGGAATTTTACCCCTTAGATCATAAGTTTGAATTATCACTTGCCGAATCCACTTAGCGACAGTGGATTTCAACGCTGCCTGTCCTTTCTTGGGACCTTCTGGCAGAATAAATAAGACATCAGTCGTACGAAACTGAGCAGTTGCCTTAAAATAGATTTTCACTGCTTTCACCACATTAAGACAATGTAGTGACTTTTCTTCCCTGAAACATGGTTTTGGAAAAAAACGATGGCAGGACAATATCATGGTTGAGGTGAAAACCTGAGATCACTTTTGACAAAAAGCCTGGACGAGAGCGTAACACCACTCTGTCATCATGAAAAATCAAATATGGCTCTTTACAAGAAAGAGCAGCCAATTCAAGTTCAAGTCCCAAGGGTTCAAAGGAGGTTTGGCAGGCAGAATAAGTCATGTCACCCCTTGTATAAAACTCCGGACTAAGAATGAGTAGCAAGTGGTCTTTTGAAATAAGACCAATAAATCTGAGACATGGCTTTTAATAGTATTTAAGGCCAATTTCATTTCTACCCCTAATTGTAGAAAAGGCAAGATTTCTGCCTATGATCTCTCCAAGGGTGCCAACCCTTGCAATCACACCAGGAAACATAAGCCCTCCAGACTCTATAATATATAGTTCTGGGAGCTGGCTTCTCCTTGCATTATTCAGGGTAGCGATAACTGACCCAGAAAGCCCACATTTCTTCAGAATGTGGGTTTCAATAGCCAAGCCGTTAAATTTAGAGACCGTAAGGTAGGATGGAATATCAGTCCCTGTGAGACCAGATCTGGCCATAGTGGAAGGGAGGGACCATGGGCACTCTACTGCCATCTTTACGATTTCTGCATACCATGACCTTCTAGGCCATGCTGGTGCCACCAGAATTACCGGCTTTCTTTCCAGCTTGATCCTGCAAAGAAGTCGAGGCAGCAACTGAATAGGGGGGAATGCATATATTAGTGAGAACTGATCCCATGGGGTCACCAACGCATCCATTCTGCATGTGAATAGATCCCTTGTTCTGGCCACACTTCATGTTGAACCTAGACGCTAGAAGATCTACGTCCGGTGTCCCCCATGTTTGGCAAACAGCCCGAAATATGTTGGGGAGAAGAGACCATTCCGCTGGAAATAACTGTTGGCGACTCAAGTAGTCCACCTGCCAATTCTCTACTCCCAGAATGAAGACTGCCAATAGGCATGGAACATTCCTTTCTGCCCAAGTTAGAATATGGTTCACCTCTCTCTCTGAGAGACTTTCGGTGGCCCCTTGGTGATTGATATAGGCCACAGCTGTGGCATTGTCAGATTGAATCCTGACATGACAATCGGTAACCTGAAAGTCCAGGTCTTTAGAGCCAGATGTACTGCCCGAATCTCTAGGATATTGAGGGACAAGGTTCTTTTCGGTTCTTGACCACTGTCCCTGGACAGTTGTCTTTTCTAGTACTGCTTCCCAGCCTGAAAGCCTGGCATCCGTCGCTACCACTTTCCAGATGACTGGTCTAAAGGATTTTCCTTTCAGCAGATTCTGGGTTAGTAACCAACAACTGAGGCTTTTGGACACTCTTGGGGTCAGCTGCATTGGCAAGTCTAAAGCTTGAATTGTTTTGTTCCAAGCAGACAGGATACTGTTTTGCAACAGTCTTAAATGAAACTCGGCATAGGGAACTGCTTCGATGAAGCCACCATGGTTCCTAGCAACCTCATGCAAAGGCAAATGGAGGGATCGCCATTTGACCTGACCATCTGCACCAACTCTTATAGAGTTGATCTTTGCCTGAGGCAAGAACACCCTTTCCTGGGCTGTGTCTATGATCAGACCCAAGTACTCCAGCTTTTTTAGAGGCATTAAGGAAGATTTCTCTAGGTTGAGAATCCAACCCAGCTCTTCAAATAGTTGGTTGTAGTGCGTACGCTTTGCTCCAAATGAACCGACTGATCTATTAGTAATAGATAGTCTATGTACGCTACGAATGTTATGCCCTGTGCCCTTAACCTGGCTAGAGGTGGGGCCAGCACTTTGGTGAACACCCGGGGTGCTGTAGCTAGCCCGAAGGGCTTGGCTACAAACGGGAAATGCTGGGGTTCTAACTTGAACCACAGAAACTTTTGAAGAGCGAGAAATATAAGGACATGCAGATATGCATCCCTGAAGTCCATTGATGCCAGAAGTTTACCTCCTAGAAGGATAGAAACTGACCTGATCGTCTCCATGTGAAAGGAGCAGATCTTCAGGAACTGATTTAGATTTCTTAGATCTAGAATGAGTCTGACATCTCCATTTAGTTTCGGTACCATTAAAAAAAAAAAAAGTCTGAATTAAACCCCAAACCTCGCTCTTTTGTGGGGATCTGTATTGTCTGAAACAGAGATAGATAGTCTTTTCTCTATCTTTGGGAACACTTGACTTCAGGAAGCAAGTCGGTGGAAAGTCCTGAAATTTCAGCTTGTACCCCAGCGTTAACATGGAGATGACCCATCTGTCCTGAATTTCTTCTTTTCAGACTTCTGGAAACTGCAGAAGTCTTCCCCCCCCCACCTTGGCAAGGGGGCTTGCCTCTTCATAATGAGGTTTTAGGATCCTGGCTTGCAGCTTTCCGACCCCAGGACTTCTTTTGAGCCTGGGTCTGACTGAGATCTTCCTCTAGAGCGTGACAGTGGAGGCAGTCGCCCCTGCCTAGAGGCGGAAGCCCCTGGCGTAGGGGAAAGAGCCCGTTTAAACGAAGGGCGTTTATACTTTTTTTTGACTGGCAAGAGAGTACTTTTCCCACTAGAAATTGTTTGGATACATTTGTCCAAGTTTTCTCCAAATAGTCGCTCCCCATGAAAAGGAAGCCCAGTTAGGAGGTCTTTACATGGTGCTTCAGCTGACCAAAATTTTTTAACCACGGAATTCTACGCATATGCACAAGCATAAGCATAAGGCGTGACGCCTGGTGAAAGGAATCTTTAATAGCATCTATGGCAAAGCATAATGCTTTTGGTAGTTCAGCCAAACCCAGAGCTTGTTTTGCAGGAAGCTCTCTAAAGGCCTGTTTAAATTGGTCTTTTAGAGAGATTGACAGACGCTTATTGCAGACTAGTAATGGCACCTGCTATGGAAAAAGTAGATCTTAACAGGGATTCCAACTCCTTATCTGTTGGATCCTTAAGCATCTGTGCATTGTCTACTGGACAAGTTAGGCCTTTATTCACATTGGAAAACGCAGTGTCAAATGCTGATATTTTCCATCTTTTGGAGAATTTCTCTTCCAGGGGATAGAGAATTGCAATTTTCTTAGGAGGGAGAAAATGCTTATCCGGGTGATCTCATTCAGCAAAAATAAGCTGTTCTAGTAATGCATATGCAGGAAACGCATGCAAAGGTTGAGAGGGTTTTAAAAGTAACCCAAGGGAGAAACCGAACTTTCAGGAGAGTCCGTTAGGGGTAGCATGAAAGTAGAACGAACCATCTTCATAAGAGATTGTATCAGCAATTTCTCAGATTTGAGAGGCTGAAAAAGGCTCATCTACCGTTGATTCGTCAGCAGAGGAATCCCCATCAGTTTGTTCTTCCTCCTGATCTACTGAGGGTAACACCTCATCCTGTGCCCACTGTTCCCTTTGAACAGCGTGGTCCTGAAGTGGGGGAAGGGGGATCTAGCACAATTCAGGAGAGTGGTCCTGAAGTGGGGGAAGGGGGATCTAGCACGCTTTATATCCATCTGAATGGAGGATGCGATTAAAGCCGCTAATCTTTCTTCTAGACCCTGCAGGGAGGAGAAAAGGACATCTTCAGTCACGTATACAGGGGCTGAGATGTGAGAAGCAGTTGCACCATAACTTGCCATAACTGTCAATTCAGGTGAGGATGACAGCATGGAAATGCGACTCGGGATCCTAGCGCCTGGGGGTGAAACCTTTCAGTTTTTGTTGGGTCTTTTTGGTAGGCATAGTCCCAAGTACAAAAACAGAGGCACTATACAAATTGCACTTAATCGCTGAAAATAGTCATGACATTGAAAGCCGCTATAAAATTCAGCCTAGTGCTGGGAATAGGTATCAGGAATGCCAGTTTGCAACCCTCACATGTCCCACAGCTCTTGTGTCTTTGTGTTGCAGGCTGCTTGTTCTCTCCTCGTCAGCCGAGGAGAAACTGTCACAGCTGTGTTGTATTTGTTTTTAGCCTGCCGTGTGTCCTCGTGGACATTCACGGCATTGCGCTTAGGCCCTGCACCCTCCGAGAAAAAAAATTCTGCCCCTTTTTACTTTTAAAATTTTCCCACACTGTTCGACAGCGCTGCTGTCCCCCTAACCCTCTGGTCCCATCAGGGGGGAGAAGAAAACATTTTTGAAGATTTTTTACCTTGCAAAGTCTCCCTCCAAACGCTGCTGCAACCAGACACGGACTGAGCTTACAGTGAACAAAACAGCGTAAGGTATGTGCATAGACTCCCGCTTGTGGAGATTTAAGGCATGACAACATTTTTTCCCTAATGGAAGAAATACATAGATGTTTTTAATACCAAAGTTTCTTCCCTTACCTTATCCTCGTCGCAGGATTTGCTGAATTAACAGACAATCCAACCTTTACCCATCACGGTGGGCTGCGCAGCAAACCTTCTAGGACTGGGTCCCTAAAACGGGGGTTTCAACTGCCTTGGACCTGTAAAGAGCACCCCATCAGGAAGTTTAGGTAATATGACAAGACCTAAGCCCTGGGTTCCTGGGGTCCAGCCCTACAAGGAGGCGTTACAGGCAAAACCTCGTGCTTCGGATACAAGGCCCCAGGTACCACCCCTTTAGGCCTCAATGGCACTTTGGATGGATCTGGTCTTTATGGAGGCGATTTAAATCTAGCATGGATCCCTCCAGTGGAGCTCCTCAGAGCACATCTTCACTAGTGACCAACACCTGATGTGCTTCTGGAAGGAGGAGGAGTTATATAGGGAGTGAACTTCCTTGATTGGGTATAACCAGTGTGAACACCTGAAGGTGGCCTATAACCCATTAAGTAATTACTTAAGGCTCTGTGTCCCATGATGTACGATAAAGAAATAGTGGTGCTTTACCGCCGACGCCCGCTCTACCCAGTGTGAAAGAGCCTTAAAGATTTTGGAAAATTCTGATGTGTGAACAAACGTTAACTCAACTCAAGTGTAACCCATGGCCAGATCACTGCACTGTGCTTTACTAGAACCAGATAGGAGGGTTGCGGGTCTCGGACTAGAGTGCTGCTTTTCTACCACCCTCTACCCTTGGCCATTCACAGAATGCAGTGTATTCTAGGGTTGATCTTTTCTTCGATTTGTGCCTCTCTGGCAACCTCATCTCTTTCTGGGCGATGTCTACTCTCCACATCTATCTTAAGGGAAATTTCATCACAAAATTTCCAAACCTTGGTGCTGACTTTTTTTTTTTTTTTATTTGTAATTTTTATAAGTACAGGAGGTATCCATTGGGTTTGCAACTAAAAACATGGGTACCATGGCTATAACAATATTCACAAGTTACATCAGCAGAGTATTACCAGTATAATTTAATATCATTTTCAAAGTTAGGGCACTTATGATAATTTGATATTAGCAGAATTGGTTACATGTTGTCAGATTTGGTAATGTTGCATTTATGTCAGTACAATCCAGGGATCTAACAAAATACTTGATCCTAAGCAATATGTTGCAAGACATTTAATACACCATTAAAAGGGGACCCTCCTCTACTGCTATGAGAGTGAGAAGGCACGCAGCGAGAAAGCAAAAAGAACAGGTAAATATAGGCATTTTTTTTTTATAAAGAAAAGTTTACAAAAGTCATTGAAAGAGAAAAAATGTTTGCCATTATACTTACTCATTACAGAATGAACTAGCTGTTCCAACACCTGCAAAAGAAGAATTTCAAAAAGAAATGCTAGGTTACAAAAACTCACATGTCAAACACACAAATTGATAACAATATACAGTCAACCTTTTTCAACAGATGTTTATTTTTCGTTCAAATGTTTTTATTAGCGTTTTCACTTTAGGTATGAAAAAAAAAAAAGCAAAATATTTGAACATAATATCAATTGCACAGTACCAGATGTTCGTTTGTAGGAGAAAGAACATTGGGTACCTTTTTATTGGCACTTAGATGGTACTCAACGAGCTCCTCAAACAAAGGAAATGTACAGTGGGGAGAAGAAAGGAAAGAAGAGGGGGCTGGGGGGGAGAGACCCCAAGCTCTGGTCCGTGCCGCTCAAAACCGTATGGGGATCTCCAGTCAGATAAATGATCCACAGGCCCCAGACTTTTTCTTAGACCTTTATTTTGTCATCGAAGACTGCCGAGAGCCTTTCATTTATCATGAGCCAGGATAGTCAGCGCGGAACATATTCCAGAGGGTAGTATTGGGTGCATTAGTGGTAGGTTGACCAAAACACAAACCCAAGGCAAGTATAGTAGCAAATCCTAGTTGCAATCTCGGAACACCCAATAAGAGGATAATATGCAACTGGTCTAAACTACGTGGCATGTTCACCAATGCCAGGAGCATGGTGGACAAGATAAGTGAACTAGAGATACTGTTGTACGAGGAGGATTTGGATTTTGTGGGAATTTCGGAGACCTGGTTCAACAGCTCTCATGATTGGCTGGCAACCATTCAAGGGTATACCCTTTATCGCAAGGATAGAGAGGGTAAAAAGGGGGGAGGAGTATGCCTATATATCAAGAATAATGTATAAGTGAATGTGAGAGATGACATCACTAAGGGAGCTAAGGAGGAGGTGGAATCCTCATCAGTAGAGCTCCAAAAGGGATGAAGCTAAGGGGAAAATAATACCAGGAGTATGCTATAGGCCCCCTTACCTGAGGGAGGAAGGGGAGACAGACCTATCACAATTTGGATTAGCAGCAAGGATGGGAAGGGTTATCATAATGGGGGATTTTAATTATCCAGACAGACTGGGTGGAGGGAACCACGCTTTCAGCTAAGACTAGCCAGTTCCTGAATGTCTTGCATGACAATTTCATGGGTCAGGCGGTAGACGCACCAACTAGAAATAAAGTGTTACTGGATCTACTGATTACCAACAATACAAACCTGATCACGGATGTGGAAATACGGGGCAATATAGGTAACAGCGATCCCAGGTCAACTGGCTTTAGTATAAAATCACACAAATAGGAAACATAAGAGGAATAGAAAGACACTGCATTTCAAAAGAGCCAACTTCCCTAAAAACTACAAACCTTGCTAGAAGGCATAAATTTGGATAAAATCTTAGGAACAAAGAACATGATAGAGAGATGGGTTTACTTTAATAGCATATTAAATAATGGCATTAGCCAATGCATCCCATTGGGTAATAAATTCAAAAGAGCAAACAAAAGTCCTGGATGGCTTAACTCCAATGTAAAAATGCATATAAAAGCAAAGGAGAAGGCCTTCAAAAAATACAGGGTTGAGGGATCATCTTCAGCTTTCAGACTTTATAAAGAATGCAACAAGAAATGTAAGGGTGCATTAAGGACGGCTAAGATAGAACATGAAAGACACATAGCGGAGGAGAGCAAAAAAATTCCCAAGAAATTCTTTAAGTATGTAAACAGTAAAACAGGGAGGACAGACCATATTGGCCCCATAAAGAATGAGGAAGGACATCTGGTTACAAATAATGGGGAGATGGCAAAGGTATTGAATTTATTCTTCTCCTCACTCTTCACGAAGGAATCGAGGGGCTTCAGTAACCAAAACTGCAGTGTTTATCCTCATGACACATCACAGGAAGCACCTCCATGGTTAAAGGACATTAATAAAAGTATACTTGGGAAACTTAACATTATTAAATCACCGGGACCAGATGGCTTGTACCCGAGGGTACTTCGGGAACTCAGTCAAGTAATTGCCAGACCATTGTTCCTAATTTTAACCGACAGTCTACTGACTGGAATGGTACCAGCTGATTGGAGAAAAGCCAATGTAGCACAAATATTTAAAAAGGGCCCAAAATACATCCCAGGGAATTACAGATCAACAGTATGTAAACTCTTGGAGGGGATAAGGGACTATATACAAGATTTTAGTAATGAAAACTGTATCATTAGCAGTAATCAGCATGGATTCATGAAGAATCGTTCTTGCCAAACCAATCTATTAACCTTCTATGAGGTGGTGAGTTGCCATCTAGATAAAGGAAGGCCCGTAGACGTGGTGTATCTGGATTTTGCAAAAGCATTTGACAGTTCCCCATAAACATTTACTGTACAAAATAAGGTCCATTGGCATGGACCATAGGGTGAGTACATGGAATGAAAACTGGCTACAAGGGCGAGTTCAGAGGGTGGTGATAAAATGGAGAGTACTCGGAATGGTCAGGGGTGGGTAGTGGGGACCCCAGGGTTCTGTGCTGGGACCAATCCTGTTTAATTTGTTCATAAACAACCTGGAGGATGGGGTAAACAGTTCAATCTCTGTATTTGTGGACAATGCTAAGCTAAGCAGGGCAATAACTTCTCCGCAGGATGTGGAAACCTTGCAAAAAGATCTGAACAGATTAATGGGGTGGGCAAATACATAGCAAATGAAAAATATTGTGTGATACTGCGTCATGGAGTATACAAAGCAAGAGATAAAAGGTGTAATAAATGAGAAGTTGGCAAGTAAAAAAAAAAAAAGGAAGAAAAGAGAAGAATTGCTGCCTCTACATAATACAGCCACCTAGATGGAGTAAAAGTATACTAATCATGCCCCTGTTGAAGGTCGTTGGATCGAAACACGTAGCGCGGTTTTTTTATATACCCTGTACACTGCCTTTTTATTCGTGATCACTTTTTATGTGCTGTGGTTTTTTTAGTAATAAATTACCCTGATTTACACTATGTGGAAGCATCCCTCTTTTTCTCCACATACTTCCGTGAACTGAGAAACAGCTTCTATCTTGGAACCAATCTTGCCTTGTTCCTGTGGTTCCAGAGGTGACATCTTGGCCCTGCAGAGGCTCCACCTTGCCTTCACCACTCCACACATCTGCCCTTGGTGGCACACAGCTCGATTGATTCTATGCTTATGGCAGTAGAATCCAACAGTTCCGGTAAGCGTATCCTATCTATTCGTTAGTTTGATGACATCTGAGCTGACAGAACCGTCACACTGATTGCACCCATTCACTGTGGAAACCTTCTTTTATAACACGTCATTACTGGGACACTATTTTTATGTTTACAGAGACACTCTGTTCATACTTTTCACGTGTGTTTTAGCGCTACAATTTATTTAGATGGAGTAAAAGTATATTAATTGGGGAAAGTGTAGGTGTGGCGCTATTCCTCTTATGGATACCTGATATAGATACTTAGAATATTATAAAATGGAGTCAAATGGTGAAAAAACTTAAGTATATTGAATATATGTGACAAAAAATGGGTGCTG
Source organism: Lithobates clamitans (assembly GCA_037952925.1). Lineage (NCBI taxonomy): Eukaryota > Metazoa > Chordata > Amphibia > Anura > Ranidae > Lithobates > Lithobates clamitans. The sequence goes on from JBBGZY010002303.1 coordinate 415,194, forward strand.
AAAGTTTGCACTTACTGCACAGTGCAGATTAAAGATGCCCTTAGGGGTGAATAAAAAAACTCTTAATTGAAAAAATGGGTGCTTGTTGTTACATAGTTACATAGTAGGTGAGGTTGAAAAAAGACACAAGTCCATCAAGTCCAACCTATGTGTGTGATTATGTGTCAGTATTACATTACATATCCCTGTATATTGTGGTCACTCAGGTGATTATCTAATAGTTTCTTGAAGCTATCAATGCTCCCCGCTGAGACCACCGCCTGTGGAAGGGAATTCCACATCCTTGCCGCTCTTACAGTAAAGAACCCTCTACGTAGTTTAAGGTTAAACCTCTTTTCTTCTAATTGTAATGAGTGGCCACGAGTCTTATTAAACTCTCTTCTGCGAAAAAGTTTTATCCCTATTGTGGGGTCACCAGTACAGTATTTGTAAATTGAAATCATATCCCCTCTCAAGCATCTCTTCTCCAGAGAGAATAAGTTCAGTGCTCGCAACCTTTCCTCATAACTAAGATCCTCCAGACCCTTTATTAGCTTTGTTGCCCTTCTTTGTACTCGCTCCATTTCCAGTACGTCCCTCCTGAGGACTGGTGCCCAGAACTGGACAGCATACTCCAGGTGCGGGCGGACCAGAGTCTTGTAGAGTGGGAGAATTATCGTTTTATCTCTGCAGTTGATCCCCCTTTTAATGCATGCCAATATTCTGTTTGCTTTATTAGCAGCAGCTTGGCATTGCATGCCATTGCTGAGCCTATCATCCACTAGGACCCCCAGGTCCTTTTCCATCCTAGATTCCCCCAGAGGTTCTCCCCCCAGTGTATAGATTGCATTCATATTTTTGCCACCCAAATGCATTTTTTTACATTTTTCTACATTGAACCTCATTTGCCATGTAGTCGCCCACCCCATTAATTTGTTCAGGTCTTTTTGCAAGATTTCCACATCCTGCGGAGAAGTTATTGCCCTGCTTAGCTTAGTATCGTCTGCAAATACAGAGATTGAACTGTTTAAATCCTCCAGGTCGTTAATGAACAAATTAAATAGGATTGGTCCCAGCACAGAACCCTGGGGAACCCCACTACCCACCCCTGACCATTCTGAGTACTCCCCATTTATCACCACCCTCTGAACACGCCCTTGTAGCCAGTTTTCAAACCATGTACTCACCCTATGGTCCATGCCAACGCACCTTATTTTGTACAGTAAACGTTTATGGGGAACTGTGTCAAATGCTTTTGCAAAATCCAGATACACCACGTCTACGGGCCTTCCTTTATCTAGATGGCAACTCACCTCCTCATAGAAGGTTAATAGATTGGTTTGGCAAGAACGATTCTTCATGAATCCATGCTGATTACTGCTAATGATATCATTCTTATTACTAAAATCTTGTATATAGTCCCTTATCATCCCCTCCAAGAGTTTACATACTATTGATGTTACGCTAACTGGTCTGTAATTCCCAGGGATGTTTTTTGGGCCCTTTTTAAATATTGGTGCTACATTGGCTTTTCTCCAATCAGCTGGTACCATTCCAGTCAATAGACTGTCTGTAAAAATTAGGAACAACGGTCTGGCAATCACCTGACTGAGTTCCCTAAGTACCCTCGGATGCAAGCCATCTGGTCCCGGTGATTTATTAATGTTAAGTTTCTCAAGTCTAATTTTAATTCCGTCCTCTGTTAACCATGTAGGTGCTTCCTGTGTTGGGTCATGAGGATAAACACTGCGGTTTTGGTTACTGAAGCCCCCCGATTCACTCGTGAAGACTGAGGAGAAGAAGAATACATTCAATACCTTTGCCATCTCCCCATCCTTTGTAACCAGATGTCCTTCCTCATTCTTTATGGGGCCAATATGGTCTGTCCTCCCTTTTTTACTGTTTACATACTTAAAGAATTTCTTGGGATTTTTTTTGCTCTCCTCCGCTATGTGTCTTTCATGTTCTATCTTAGCCATCCTAATTGCACCCTTATATTTCTTATTGCATTCTTTATAAATTCTGAATGCTGTGGATGATCCCTCAACCTTGTATTTTTTGAAGGCCTTCTCCTTTGCTTTTATATGCATTTTTACATTGGAGTTAAGCCATCCAGGATGTTTGTTCGCTCTTTTAAATTTATTACCCAATGGGATACATTGGCTAATGCCCTTATTTAATATGCTCTTAAAGCAAACCCATCTCTCCTCCGTATTCTTTGTTCCTAATATTTTATCCCAATTTATGCCTTTTAGCAAGGTTTGTAGTTTAGGGAAGTTGGCTCTTTTGAAATTCAGTGTCTTTGTGTTCCCTTCATGTTTCCTATTTGTGTGATTTATACTGAAACTAATTGACCTGTGATCGCTGTTACCTAAATTGCCCCGTATTTCCACATCTGTTATCAGGTCTGTATTGTTGGTAATCAGTAGATCTAGTAATGTTTTATTTCTAGTTGGTGCGTCTACCATCTGACCCATAAAATTGTCCTGCAAGACACTAAGGAACTGGCGAGCCTTAAATGAATGCGCGGTTCCCTCCGCCCAGTCTATGTCTGGATAATTAAAATCCCCCATTATGATAACACTTCCCATCCTTGCTGCTAATCCAATTTGTGATAGGAGATCCGTCTCCACTTCCTCCCTCAGGTTAGGGGGCCTATAGCATACTCCCAGTATTAATTTTCCCCTTAGCTTCATCCCTTTGGAGCTCTACCCATAAAGATTCCACCTCCTCCCTAGCCCCCTCAGTGATGTCATCTCTCACATTCACTTGTACATTATTCTTGATATATAGGCATACCCCTCCCCCTTTTTTACCCTCTCTATCCTTGCGGTATAGGGTATACCCTTGAATGTTTGCCAGCCAATCATGAGAGCTGTTGAACCAGGTCTCTGAAATTCCCACAAAATCCAAATCCTCCTTGTACAACAGTATCTCTAGTTCACCCATCTTGTCCGCCAGGCTCCTGGCATTGGTGAACATGCCACATAGTTTAGACCGGTCGCATATTGTCCTCGTATTGGGTGTTTCAAGATTGCAACTTGGACTTGCTACTATACTCACCTTGTGTTTTTGTGCTTTGGTTAACCTACCACTAATGCCCCCAATACTACCCTCTGGAATATCTTCCGCGCTGGCTATCACTGTCTCTGGACCCTCCCCCCCATCGCCTAGTTTAAAAACCCCTCTAACTTTTTGGCCATCTTCATTCCCAGCAGATCTGCACCCTCCTCATTTAGGTGCAGTCCGTCCCTTCTATAGTACCGGTTACCGACTGAGAAGTCGGACCAGTCCTCCAGGAACCCAAACCCCTCCTTACTACACCAGCTCTTCAGCCACTTGTTTACTTCCCTAATCTCCCTCTGCCTCTCTGGTGTGGCTCGATGTACCGGTAGTATTCCTGAGAACACTACCTTGGAGGTCCTTTTCCTCAATTTAGCTCCTAAGTCCCTAAAATCGTTCTTTAGGACACTCCATCTGCCTCTGACTTTGTCATTGGTGCCAACGTGCACCATGACAGCCGGGTCTTCCCCAGCCCCTCCCAGTAATCTGTCCACAAGATCCGTAATGTGCCGAACCCGAGCGCCCGGTAGACAACATACTGTTCGGCGCTTCAGGTCTTGGTTACAGATTGCCCTCTCTGTCCTTCTGAGAATTGAGTCCCCTACCACCAGAATCTGTCTTTCCTTTCCCTTTGCTGCCCCCCCACTCTCACTGGAGGAGTTCTTCCCCTGGCAGCTAGGAGAGTCCCTCATCTCCAGCAGTGCTGGTCCCTGACTGGTTACACCAATGTCACTCAATGGAGCGTACTTATTGGGATGCTCCAGTCCTGGATCGGCCTCCCTGGCACTTCCCCCTCTACCCCTCCTGACTGTCACCCATCTACTCTTTGCTAGTGCCTGCACCTCTTTGTCTCCACCCACCTCTGTGCTGGCCCCTGCCGGCACCTGCCGTGTACGTTCCTGGCTCACCTTTAGTATGGAGGGACTTCTCAGTGCTGACAGTTGCTTCCCCAGATTCAGAACCTGGGCTTCCAGGGAAACAATGTGCTTACATTTTGCACAGCAGTATTCGCCCTCGATCGGATGATCAAGGAACGCATACATGCGGCAAGATGTACAAAGAGTCGCCTCTCCACACCCGCCGGGCATCGTACCTATTAAATTTAGTGAGGATTTGGGGATTTTACCCTGTCCAAATTACCTAACAACTAGCTTCCTGGCACTAATACTTAAGACAATACACAGGTACACGACAATACACAGGTACACAATACACAAGTACTAACGATCCACACTACTCAGACAACACTCAGATACACACACTACACAGGTACTATGACCCCTGTTATAACCTCCTGTTTTAAACTCTTGTTTTTAACTCCCACTTAATCCAGCTCCACTTACACCAAGCTCCACAGCTTCAAACTGAGCACGCTCAGACTGAGTCATACAACAAGTTAAATAGGCACCTGTGAGCAATTAACCACACCCCTTAATTGATAGACTGATGAAACAAGAAAAAAAAAAAAAGCTATTTAAAAAGTGACAGCAAAAGGCAAATCAAAAACTAAAAAGGAAAAGTCCCCAAAATGCAACCAAGCAAACACCAACAGACAGCAAACACACACCAACAGACAGCAAACACACACCAACAGACAGCAAACACACACCAACAGACAGCAAACACACACCAACAGACAGCAAACACACACCAACAGACAGCAAACACACAGACTTGCCTACACATGATCACACCAAAGGGCTCACTTTGCCCTGTGCAAAGTTGCAAAAAAAAAGGATGTGCTGAAAGTGTTACATTTACTGCGATTTCAGTTTAAAATGCTTATAAAATGAAAAAGAAAAAAAAATGGGGTGTCTACTTTCCAAAATGGGGCCATTTGGGGGGGTTTTGAACTGTCCTGGCATTTTATGCACAACATTTAGAAGCTTATGTCACACATCACCCACTCTTCTAACCACTTGAAGACAAAGCCCTTTCTGGCACTTATTGTTTACATGAAAAAGTTTTTTTTTTGCAAGAAAATTACTTTGAACCCCCAAACATTATATATTTTTTTAAAGCAAATGCCCTACAGATTAAAATGATGGGTGTTTCATTTTTTTTTTTTCACACAGTATTTGCGCAGCGATTTTTCAAACGCATTTTTTGGGGAAAAAACACACTTTTTTAAATTTTAGAGCACTAAAACACACTATATTGCCCAAATGTTTGATGAAATAAAAAAAAAAAAAAAAAAGATGATCTTAGGCCGAGTACATGGATACCAAACATGACATGCCTTACAATTGCGCACAAACGTGCAGTGGCAACAAAATAAATACATTTTTAAAAGCCCTTACAAGTTACCACTTTAGATTTACAGAGGAGGTCTACTGCAAAAGTTACTGCCCTCGATCTAACCTTCGCGGTGATACCTCACATGCATGGTGCAATTGCTGTTTACGTTTGACGACAGACCGCCGCTTGCGTTCGCCTTAGCGCGAGTTTTCTTTATTATTTTTTTGCTTTTTTATCTTATTTTAAACTGTTCCTTTCATTTTTATTTTTTTTTTAATCATTTTTATTGTTATCTCGGGGAATGTAAATATCCCCTATGATAGCAATAGGTAGTGACAGGTACTCTTTTTTTGAAAAAATTGGGGTCTATTAGACCCTAGATCTCTCCTCTGCCCTCAAAGCATCTGACCACACCAAGATCGGTGTGATAAAATGCTTCCCCAATGGCGCTATTTACATCCGGCGAAATCTAAGTCTTAAAATGCTCGTAGCTTCCGGTTTCTTAGCCCATAGAGATGTTTGGAGCCACTCCGGTCTCTGATCAGCTCTATGGTCAGCTGGCTGAATCACCGGCTGCATTTTCAGGTTCCCTGTTGAGACAGGAGAGCCAGAGAAAAACACGGAAGACGGTGGGGGGGGGGGCATTCCCTCCCACGGCTTGTAAAAGCAGTCTAGAGGCTAATTAGCCGCTAGGATTGCTTTTACATGAAAGCCGACCGCTGGCTGAAAAGAATGATACCAAGATGATACCTAAACCTGCAGGCATCATTCTGGTATAACCACTCAAAGTTGTGAATGGCGTACCTGAAGACAAAAAAATGGTTAACAATAAAGCACAGTAAACGGTAAAGTATAAAAAATTGCATACCTGAAAAGCAAACATGATAAAACATAATAACAATAAAACATTGCAGAATAGAATACAGTAAAAAAGAGCAGAACAATAGGAGAGAGAATAGAGAGAGAGAGAGAACAATAAAACGACAACTATTTTTTTTTTATTTTATATATATATATATATATATATATATATATATATATATATATATATATATATATATTTTTTTTACACTTTTTTTTATAACTAACTTTTATAACTGTAACCGGTTCCAGGTTCGGGTCTCTCAAAATGCGATGGCATCTTGGGAGACCCTGTGAAAGTGTGCCTAGTCTGTGGAATGCTGTATCCTACGCTAATACTCAACTAGTACATAGTAGCGTTCAAAACATTCACCAATGCAAAGACCAGGATTGTCAGGACAGGAGGGACAATAATAGCGGGTGTTACTGCCTATATCCGCGCTTGCTGCAGACACGACATCTGTTTTGGGGGGGTTCGTTGGGTAGGGGTACTCGGGAGGACAAAGAAAATGCCTCTCATGCAGCCCACTGCATTTGGTTGGGGATGTAAATGGGGGAAGTACGGGCGCTGCAGAAGCGGTGGGTTCCCAATTAGGATTGGCGAATGCAGCAGGAAGGGCATTATGGGCACGACGGGCCTGTGTTTGTCTTCTTGGTGGCAGCGGGACACTACTTGTGCTTGCCACCTCACCAGCTTGTACTGCACTTATGGGACTCGCCACGTCACCAAGTGTTACTGCAGTGCAGGTTTGACTACGACCGGGGTGTACTAGGCCGCTGGCGCTTGCCAGTTCACCAAAACGCTACCAAAAAAACTGTTAGCGATCGCAGGGATCAGGCCTGACTCTGCGAACGCTGCAGTTATGCGTTTAGTCTTTTGTAAGCGACAGTGATCGATCGATACTGCACTTGGGTGGGCTGGGCTGGGCCGGGCGGAGGGGCAAAAAGCAGGTGCTAGCAGGTATCTGTGCTGATCCCGCTAACACTGCGTTTTTGGGAACCCTAAACTGCTGGGGACGCTAGTATATATCTGATCGGATCAGATATTGATCCGCACAGATACTATACCACTAAGGGAGGCGTATGCTGCGTGAGTGGGTGTTAGCGCTACTGGCGCTAACCTGACGCTGCCTGGGGCTGGTGCTTGCCAGTTCACCAAAATACTACCAAAAAAACTGTTAGCGATCGCAGGGATCAGGCCTGACTCTGCGAACGCTGCAGTTATGCGTTTAGTGTTTTGTAAGTGACAGTGATCGATCGATACTGCACTTGGGTGGGCTGGGCGGAGGGGCAAAACGCAGGTGCTAGCAGGTATCTGGGCTGATCCCGCTAACACTGCGTTTTTGGGAACCCTAAACTGCTGGGGACACTAGTATAGATCTGATCGGATCTGATATTGATCCGTACAGATACTTTACCACTAAGGGAGGTGTATACTGCGTGCGTGGGTGTTAGCGGTACTGGCGCTAATCTGACGCTGCCTGGGGCGACGCATATCACTGCCGGGCAATCAGGGGGATAAACCTTTATTCGGTAATAAACGGCAGGTGCCCTGACACTATAAAAAATAAACGAACTAACCAGCGTCACCCGCAACACTTATACGGTGATCAGTGGTGAAAGGGTTAACTAGGGGGCCATCAAGGGGTTAAAACGTTTATTCGGTAGTATATGGGGGTCCCTGACGCTATAAAACGCTGACGGCGAACCTAAATATTTACGTCCCTAACTAGCGTCACCAGCGACACTAATACAGCAATCAGAAAAATGATCGCTTAGTGACACTGGTGACAGGGGGTGATCAAGGGGTTAAAACTTTATTAGGGGGGGTTAGGGGGGTATCCTAGACCTAAAGGGGGGTAATGCTAACTGTCCCAACACTGTAACTGTTACAAACTGACACTATGCAGTAATCAGAAGAAAAAAAAAAAACTGCTTGGTGTCAGTTTGTGACAGGGGGGGGGGGTGATCGGGGGGGGGGATTGATCGGGGGGCGATCGGGGGGGGGGGGGGGTCGGGGTGTTTAGTGTGCCTGGCATGTTCTACTGTGTGTGTGTAGTGTTGTGCACTCACTCACATGTCTTCTCTCCTTGGGCCGGAACGGAAATTACCGAGCCGAGGAGAGATGACATCATTTCCTTTGCTGCTGTTTAGCATACAGCAGCAAAGGAATGATTCGATTGGCCGGCGGCGATCGCGAGGGGGGGGCCACGAACGGATGGTCTCCCCCTCACCTCTGATCGCCGCTGGACAAAAGACGACCGCCTCGGGCACCGGGGGGGGGGGTCCCATCGGACCAACCCCCCCCCCCCCCCCGCGGAAGGCAAATCACGTACATGTACGTGATTTTGCCTGTCCGTGCCACCTTGCCGACGTACATCGGCGTGAGGCGGTCGTCAAGTGGTTAATGGTTTGCAGCATTCTTATGTTTCCTAAGGCCATGTCTATCCTGGAGAGTGTGGAGTGGGCACCTGAAAAACAAGAATACTGTTGGGTGCTGGGTTTCGCATTCTCCAGACATCCATCAACTCCAATTCCTCCAGGAATTGACTTAAAGCGGAGTTCCACACAAAAATGGAACTTCCGCTTTTCGGAACCCTCCCCCCCTCCGGTGTCACATTTGGCACCTTTCAGGGGGGAGGGGGGTGCAGATACCTGTCTAAGACAGGTATTTGCACCCACTTCCGGCATAGACTCCCATGGGAGTCTATGCCTCTTCCCGTCCCCACCGCGCTGTCTGCTGGGAACACACAGCTTTCAGGAGAGAGTGGGGACCACTTGGGACGCGCAGCGCGTCTAGCGCATGCGCAGTAGGGAACCGGGAAGTGAAGCCGCAACGCTTCACTTCCTGATTCCCTCACCTAGGATGGCGGCGGCAGCTGCCGAGAACCGATCGGGCTCTCGGCCTCCCCTGCCGACATCGCTGGACCCTGGGACAGGTAGGTGGCCATGTATTAAAAGTCAGCAGCTGCAGTATTTATAGCTGCTGGCTTTTAATATTTTTTTTTTTTGAGCGGTGTGGGTGGACCCCCGCTTTAAACAGTTCTTTCCTATATTCACCAGGCTCACCTCGGGGGGAATCTATCAATCTCTATTTAGTACGTCATTAAAATCCCCTATTATTATCGGTATATCCTCCTTACCTACCAAGAATTCCATTAATCTATACATAACATCCATTTTAAAGGGTGGGGGAATGTATATATTTGCCAAGACATACATTTTGTTTTCTATTAGGCATTGGAGAAAGACAAATCTACCCATCTCATCAATGCTAACCTGTATGCAAGAAAAAAAAAAAACAAAAAACAAAAAAAAACACCCCTGTTCTCACCATAACACTCACCCCTCTAGCATAGAAAGAATACATCGAATGGTATTGTATCCGATACCTCCTACTCTTTAGTTGTAACTAGGGGTGCAACGGATCAAAAATCTCACGGATCGGATCGATCCTCGGATCAGCGTAAAAAAAAAAAAAAAACAAAAAAAAAAAAAAACACACAAATCTTGTTACACCCACCGGAGTTTTAGATTTAAAAGCCATTTTCAACACAAAACCGAGCTTATATGCATAAATACAGTATTTGTGCATATAAGCTCAGTTTTGTGTTGAAAATGGCTTTTAAATTTAAAACTCCGGTGGGTGTAACAAGATGTCCGCTTGCCCCCTTCTCACTCTATCATTATTGTACTGTGCAGGAGTGTGGGGTGTAGCAAGATGGCGGCGACGAAATGTCACTTCCTGTCGAGACAGCGGCCACTTCCGGGTGTACCAAGATGGCCGCCGCTCCGGAGCTAGGCCGAAGCCGGGGCCTTTCCTATGGCCGAGGCCCGAAAAGTGCTCCGCGGATCGCGGGTGTGCCGATCCGCGGAGGGTGATCCGAACGGATCACGGATCGGCAACGATCCGTTGCACCCCTAGTTGTAACACTGTGGGGGTTATTTACGAAAGGCAAATCCACTTTGCACTACAAGTGCAAACTTCAAGTGAAAAGTACACTCGAAATTGCAGTCCCTGTAAATCCGAGGGGGTAGATCTGAAATGAGGGCAAACTCTGCGGATTTTATCATCCAATCATGTGCAAGCTAAAATGCTATTTTCCTTGCATGTCCCCCTCGGATCTACAGCAACTGCACTTCCAATTGCACTTTCTGTGCAATTTCAAGTGCACTTTGCACTTGTAGTGCAAAGTGGATTTGCCTTTCGTAAATAACCCCCAGTGTGTTTCGTTAGGTGTGTTTCCTGCAAACAGGCCAACCCTATACCATGTCTATCCAGCATAGCATGAACTGCTTCTTTTTTTAACTAGGCTTCTCATTCCCCTGACATTCTAGGAGCAAAATATTAAGAGTCTTAGCCTGCATCTAAAATCAAGGGGGGTATTACTATCAATCGAAAATTAAAAATTAATAATAAAATTAAAATATTCTGTTAGTTTCTACCATTAAATCCAAGTGCATTAAATTGTAGCCTCTGTATAAATATTTCTCCAATATATTATTTTCAAGTGTATATTTCCTTATTAGTGTAACTTTCAATTTCCATTCCAGTGCTATTTGTGAGTAATCTATTCCTCTATCCCCCCCCCCCCATCAAGGTGTGTACCCTAAGGGGCTTTATTGCGATCAAATCCCACTCCACATATTCATTTCCTTACAGTGCAACATACTTTCTTCTTCCTCCCCTTACCTATCAGCATCAAAAATAATAACGAAGAATTTTTTAAACATACATCCCGCTCTCTTCCATATAATAAGAGAAGAAGGGGAAAAGGAGGAAGAGGGAAAAAAAAAAAAAAAAAACCTGATCAGATCACACGGATTTCTCTCCCCCCCCCCATTTAGTTTATCTGCAGTTTCTCCTGGTTGCCACGTTGCTGCTCCAGGTATTAAAAGAAAAAAAAAAATCTTTGTTCCCCCCAATGCTACCATTAGCAGTCATGGCGGATAAAGCAGTGCACATGTTATCCTGAATTTTTGTAAAGAGCGTTTTGTCTCAATGAAGCCAGCTCTGCGCTTCTGCAGGTCAGGCGAAAAGTCTAAGTAGAACGAGAGTTTGGTTCCCTTATAGGAGATATTCCCCTCCTCCCTTGCCTTCCGTAGGAGTATCACTGTCTTTATATTTGAGAAATTTCATCAATATTGGTCTTGGGTATCCTCCTGGTGGTGGGGCTCTAAAAGGGACTATGTGCTCTCAATTGAAAACATCAGCGAGAATATTTGGAAAAGTCAGTTCTATAAGCCATTTTTCTAAAAATTCTATAGGGTCCGAACCCTCGCTCCTTTCTGGCAGTCCCACCTATCTCACATGGTCTCTTCGGAGTCTATTCTCCATCTCATCCATTTTTGAAGCGTATATACTCATCTGATCTTTCATATTAACATTGTGATTTAACCACTTGCCGACCGCCACATGTACATATACGTCGACAGAATGGCACTGACAGGCAAATGGGCATACAGGTTCGTCCCTCTAAATTTGCCGTCGCGTGGACGCGTGCACACCGCCGACGACGCGTGACCCTGCCGCCAGCTCCACAAGTGTGATTGCGGGTCTTGCAGACTCAATGTCGCGCGGGATACCCGCGATCATCTCACGGAGAGGAAGAACGGGGAAATGCTGATGTAAAACAAGCATTTCCCCCCTTCTGCCTAGTGACAAGGATCACAGCTCCCTGTAATCGGGAGCGGTGACCAGTGTCGTGTCACACATAGCCCATCCCCCAGTTAGAACACATCCCTAGGACACACCTTAACCCCTGCAGCACCCCCTCCTGGTTAACCCCTTCACTGCCAGTCACATTTTAACAGTAATCAATGCATTTTTAATCTCACTTATCGCTGTATAAATGGTCCCAAAATAGCGCCAAAAAAGTGTCCGATATGTCCACCATAATGACGCAGTCACGAAGAAAGAAAAAAAAATCCCCTATTTTGTAGACGCTATAACTTTTGCGCAAACCAATCAATAAAAGCTTATTGCGATTTTTATTTTTTTTTACCAAAAATATGTAGAAGCATGCGTATCGGCCTAAACTGAGGGGGGAAACAATTTTTTTTATATATTTTTGGGGGATATTTATTATAGCAAAAAGTAAAAAATGTTGCTTTTTTTTTTCAAAATTGTTGCTTTTTTTTGTTTATAGCGCAAAAAATAAAAACCAGAGGTGATCAAATACCACCAAAAGAAAGCTCTATTTGTGGGGGGAAAAATGGACGCCAATTTTGTATGGGAGCCACATTGCACGTCCGCGTAATTGTCAGTTAAAGCAACGCAGTGCCGAATCGCAAAAAGTGCTCTGGTCTTTGGCTGGCCAAATGGCCCCGGGCTTAAGTGGTAATGGGTACATATCGTCTTCTATTTGACTTATCCTCCCCTCCAAGACTGCTGTTCTTTCTGCCATTTTTTGAAGATCTTGTCTGACCATCATCAAGTCCTCCTTTACCCCTTTCATTTGGTCACATAATTCCTTTAATGAGAATTTACATGCATTTACATCACGGGGAAACAGGAAATATGGATTAATAGACAACAAGGATATAAATTAGCTATTAGGAAGGCTGAGAATAGAAGACTCTTCCAGAAACAATGCTCTTTTGGAGAAGGGGGAAAAGGTGGGCCAATTGTTGGCACAAATGGTGAAATCAAACCCCCTAGACACTATACCCACAATTAAGTTGGTAGGAGGAAAGATTACATCACTTATCTCAGAGATTATAAGATTATAGACACATTTAGTGACCATTATAAAAAATTGTATACCTCACAGAGGAGGGGGCAGGATGGATAAATTCCTGAGGAATCTAGAGATACTACCCATCTCACAAGAAGACAGAGGATCTGGAGGCTCCAATAACTTTTGGAGAACTACAGCAGTCAGTAGCCGGGATGGTGAATCGGAAATCCCCTGGACAAGATGGGCTCCCAGCTGAGATATACAAATATTATGGAGAAATATTACTTAGAGTTGCTTGGAGCGCTGAGGGGTGCAGCAGAGGAGGGGAGGCTTCCGCCCTCGATGCTCGAAGCGACTATTATAGTAATAATACATAAAGAGTGAAAAGACCCATTTGATGTAGCCTCATATGGACCAATCTCTGCTCTGATGCTAAAATAGCAGCTAAGGTTTTGGCGGCCAGGCTGAACAGGATAGTCCCATAAAATTATTCACCCAGACCAAATGGGATTTGTTGCAAACAGGTCTACCAGTATGAATATCAGAAGGACATTTCTGAACCTACAGACCTTGTCAGACAACGAGGGAGCCAGAGCTGTATTGTCACTGGATGTGACTAAAGCCTTTGATAGCCTGGAATGGGCATATGTCTGACTGGTTCTGGAGGAAATTTGGATTTGGGCTTTCTTTTATAGGCTAGATAAAAATGTTATATAATAATCCGAGTGCTAAAATTAAGATAATAACGAATATTCGGAAAAGATTCAAATTAAAAGAGAGGGACTAGACAATGGGTCTCCCCTGATCTTTGCTCTTGCAATGGAACCATTGGCGATAGCAATAAGATCCAGCCCTGAGATAAAAAGGATTCCTGAGGAGGACAGGGGAGGAAAGAATAGCATTGTATGCGGACAATGGCCTTCTTTTCTTGGGAGATACCAGGCAGTCTCTAAATAAAGCTATGAACATTGTGGAGAAATGTGGAACTTTTTCTGGATTAGTGATAAATTGGGAGAAGTCAGAGCTTCTTCCGGTGGACCTTATGAGTAACCCAATCATCTCTGGAATGCCCCAATTAGTGGTAGTAGATACACTGAAATACCTGGGGATACTGCTGACGAGGTATCCTAATCAGTATATTAGTAATATTATAATACCATTACTGACAAAATTGAAACAAAAAATAAAAATTTGGAAGAGGCTCCCCTTGTCAGTAGCAGGTTGATGCAGTCTGATAAAAATGATATGGATGGCACAACTAATGTATGTGTTACATAACTCCCCAGTGTGGATATGTAAAAAAAATGGTTTAAGAAAATAGAATCCCTTTTCAGAGAATTGATCTGGAAAGGAGGACAAGCTCGAATTCGGTTGTGAACGTTGCAGCTCCCGACCGGGGAAGGGGGCTTGGTGGTACCTCACCCTGAGAGTTATTATCTGGCTGCACGGTTGCAACAGTTAATAGGTGGTGATAATATGGGAAGAGGGGGGACAAATGGAGGAATAACGTTATCAGGAGCATTGCATAATACATTAGTGGAAGCGTTGGAGGCGGAATATTTTTATTATAAGAATGCGACAATACAGGATATACTTTATGCCTCAGAGACTGCACAGAATATATCCACAGAAGTCCCAGAATTGCCCACGCTGTCAATCACCAGATAGTGACTATATCCATACGTTTTGGAATTGTCCTAGACTCTCCAGCTATTGGGCTGCTATAGAGGAGTTCATTAATGTTCGCCCCCAATTGGAGATATCTTTATCGGTCGAGTTGGCCTTACTGGGTGTATGGGACGATGAACAGAGACCCCGATATACCAAATTGCTATTATCGCTGCTACTTTTTTATGCTAAAAAAGAAATTTTACTAAAGTGGACATCTCATCGACTTCCTACATTGAGAGCATGGGAAAACTCAATTAATGCTGTCCTGGCTATGTACAAACTAACCTATATAAGTAGAGGTTGCCCCCAGAAGTTTGCGCGGGTCTGGCAGCCGTGGTCTGACGGTCTGACCCCCATCTTATAGACATCCTACACCTGCTTAGATGATATATAATGCATTTTGATGGAGGTGGATATGCCCCCCCCACCTCCTTCCCCCCCCCCCCCCCATTCTTGGAGACATAAGTCTGTGATAACTCAATGTACGTTATATTGACTGATGCTTGCTGTATATATGTTGTATATTTATCTGTATATCTGACATACTATTTTCGAGATTAACATGTACTGCATTTTATATCTTCTCAAATAAAGACCAACCTTGTTGTTAAACAAAAAGAATGCGACAATAGAAATGATAATAAACGTATGGAAAACAACTAAAATTGATGGGATCATCAGGGATACTTGAATACACCCCCCTCTGGAACAATAAGAATCTACAGGAGTTGTTGCCAATAGGAAAGGTTAAAGATTGGGAAATACAAGGCATAAATAGATTCATTCAGTTATATGAAGGGGATGCTTTAAAAACTTTCTTGGAATTAAGAAGTGAATATAATATAACTTATCACTCATTCTTTAGATACTTACAGATTAGGCATGCTTTAGAAGCCCAATTTAAGACCCAAGCATTAATATGGAGTAAAACCCCGCTTCTTCAAAAGATATTTAAGAAGGAGACAACCAAGGGGCTTATCTCTGAAATATATGGTCAGCTGCGTAAAAGGAGATACGCCCAGGTTGGATCTCCGTGATAATAGGGAGAGATGGGAAGTGGACACTGGAGAAATAATGAATGAACAGTGTAAGAGAATATTGGAGATGGGTCCTAGGATATCAGTATCCCCCTCACAAAAAGTGTCTCACCTGATGCCGATACACAGAGCTTATTACACCCCTAAGAAGTTATTTATGTATGGTAGATCTGATGCAAAATGCCCCAGAAGTCAGGAGAGCGGGACCTCATACATATGATGTGGAGATGCCCAAAGTTGTTTACGCTACTTGGAGGGGGTTTTGGACACTATAAATGAGATTTATGGGACATCTTTGAGGTTGGAGGTTAAGCTCTGTGTTTTGGGATATAAGGAGAAGTCAGGTGAGGGTCAGAGTGTGACAGTTGCAATATTAAGATGCTTATTCCAGGCAAGAAAAAACTGATTGCGCTGAGATGGCAGGTCGAGGAAACCCCCAGCGGTAAACAAATGGATTAATACAATAAACGAAACTATATGGAAAGACAAAATAACCTAGATAAAGGAGGAAATCCTAGGGGATTTGAAAAGATGTGGATGGTGATAATGGGCTTCCCCCCTTGGAGGGTTAAACCTAGAGCAAGAGCTATGAATTATTAAAGAGGGTTAAGCTTGAAAGGTATTCTCAGGATAAATTAATATTAGCAGGAGGGAACACTGCATTATAACATAGTCCAAAATTAAGACGAGTCAGTCTAACAATGTAGCGAAATATAGATAAAACTAGAAACCCAGCATGATTATATATAGACAGTGAATATTTCTCTAATGAGGAAGGGTGGGGGTTGGGGGGAGAGGGGAGGGAGCGTGGGATAAGCTAGCTGGAAAATATAACAATGCTGGGGACAGAGAATATGTTGGATAAATACCTTGTCTGGAATATCTAAATTGTTTTTAAAACATTTTGTATTGGAAGAAAATGATTAAAAGAATAAATACATTTTTAAAAAATGCAAACAATTCACCTACTGAAAAGCGAGGGAGTCAGCGCTCACTGACATTAGATGATATCTGTATATAATAGAATATATACACTGAACAATAATAAAATAAAAATATGAACTATTTAGAACAGAACATGTAAAGTAATAGACAATGATTCAAGTTCAGCTAGTCCATAAATAGGCAAGAACCACAATGCGACGCAGATCAATGGGATAAAAAGGCAGCAGGTGGTGACTGGACAGGATACATACAAGTCGGCAGCTCCTTGGAGGTTTGGGATTCCCTCGGAAACAGAGATAAAAAGGAGAAAATCAGGGCGCCAGGTCAGTGTAAGTAAAGCCAACAATACTTTATTCCAATATCCACTTACATCTAAAGCCGCGTACACATGATCGGATTTTCCAACAGGAAATGTGTGATGACAGGCTGTTGGCTGGCAGGTTTTCAAATTTTCCGCGGTCGGATGGTCGGATTTTCCGAGCGTGTGTACACAAGTCCATCGGACAAAAGTCCAAAGTACAAACACGCATGCTCGGAAGCAAGGACGAGCCAGAAGCGGTCGGTCTTGTAAACTAGCGCTCGTAATGGAGAATGAACATTCGTGACGTAGCCAATTATGAAATCTCAAAATACAGCGCACATTCTCTTCTTTACTGGGATAATAATGAAGCTGCTTTGCACTGATGGAGTTATTGCAAACAAATTTTCAAAGGCTTTTTTTTCCTAGTAATATCAAGAATAATTATTATGCTTTTTTTTTTTTTAACCAAAACACCATTATCCTGTAGTTTTTAAGATAAAGGATACAACTATGTTTATGTATTTTTTAAAATGTAACTAACTGCCTACTCCCAAACTGTCATTTGACGTAAAACCCATAGCCAAGTATTCTTCTCCACAATTGTTTTATTTTGCATATATATCAAATTATTATTCAACCAAAAAATAAAAGCCTCATGCATGTGTCCCGCTTCTTAATATAGGGGGTCAGCAACGCCATGTGTTGGTGAAAGCGGGGGTCCGTCATCTGGAGAGAATTCCGAAAATCTGGATTATTCTCTTGGAGCTCCCGCAGCAAAGGCATATGACATAATTGGTCACAAATAAAGCAACCAATTTTTGGTCCAAGAAATCCTCCTCTTCCTGTTCCTGGACTTTGGGTCAAAGCACCAACTCCAAGGCCAATAATAAATAACGCGTTATCTCTTCCGATTACGCAACATGTCTGGTTGACGAACGGCCGTTCAGAAACGAACGCTAAAGCGCTAAATGAAAAAGCACGAATCAAACTTCTACTAACACAAAATTATCAGAAGCAGCCCAAAGGGTGGAGCTAAAGAGCTGAAAAACCACATAGTACTTCACTACATTCGTGTTTGTTGGCCAACAATTCCTTGCAAGACAAAATCCAGGCACACGCCTTCGGACAAAAGTCTGAGGTTTTGTCTGCGGAAAATCCGATTGTGTGTATGAGGCCTAAGAAACTTGCAAACTGCATGTAGAGGTGCTGTGGTATGGTGTGTGATGATCCAGGATGGTAGACAGGGTGGACTGGAGGGCTGCTAGCTAGCCGGGACCCGCCGTTTAGGAGAGCAGAAGCCCAGCAGAGTCACCGGCTCTCACATGCCTCTAGGAGCTTCAGAAATCACAGGACACTCAATGTGTGGAGGGGGCGGATCACAGTGCGTGTCCGAGGCCCCGCCTCTTCAGGCTACTAAAGCTTGGAGGCAGGGCCTCGGAAACTCATTGCAACCCACCCCTCCACACCTTGTGCCCTGCGTTTGTGAGCCAGTGGCACTGCCGGGCTTCTGCTCGCCTATGCAGTGGTTCACGGCTATTGTGGGCGGTGGTTCCTTCATCGGGTGTATTCACCTTTGGCTTTTCGGAGGCAGGCGTCCGAAAAGCATAGTTGGTTTTACTTACACTGACCTGGCGCCCAGTTTTTCTCCTTTTTATCACAGTAGAAAGCAAGGTTTCATGAATGAAGCCTTTAAACACTGTTAGATTGTTTTATGTTTTTGTTTTTTTTTTTACACACGGTCACCAGAGCAAGTCAGGCATGACATGGTATCATACCGATGTCTAGGCGATAATGTACAATGAACAATCTTCAATAGAAGTAGTGGCGCTAAATCACAAATACAAAAAAGTGAAAGTGGATCTATAAAACAGAGAAAGTGTTAACCTTCTCTTTGCTAATAGAAAAAATGAATATAAATAATCAGATAAACCCTCCCCTTTGCAGGTGGGGATCACAGTAATCACACAGTGACATATCAATTAAACATATGGATGGTGACAATAGTTCATGAAAAATCAGTGATGAAAATGTAACGAAATAAAGCTGAACACAAAATGGATAAAATCAAGTCCATGCAGAGTAAATAGTGCCAGTAAAGTGGATGAAAAAAACTTTTCATGCAATAAATTATCCTCCACCACACCATCCATGACCGTGATCCACTCTTATGGAGCTGCACTCACCGGAAAGATATGCCTCGCACTCTCATGCTTGGCCAATACGCAGAAATATAGCCCCCCCAGGGACTAATCAAAGAAAATGAGACTGTATTCAAAATTAATGTATATTATTTGGTCTTTGTGAAAGTTAGAGTCTATAAACTATGGTGCCAATCACTGAAAATTGATCACATCTGATCACACATGATGTACTGAAGGCCTATCTCATTTCTTGAGACACTAAGAAGCCAGGAAAGTACAAATACCACCCAAATGAGCCCTTTTTTGGAAAGTAGACAGTCCAAGGTATTTTTTAAGAGGCATGGTGAGTTTTTTGAAGTTGTAATTTTTTCACACAATTCTTGGGAAAATTAAGATTTTTTTTATTTACACAAACTGGTCATATTAACAGGTTATTTCTCTCACACAGCATATGCATAATTGCAACTACACCCCAAAATACATTCTGCTACTTCTCCCGAGTATGGCGATACCACATGTGTGAGACTTTTACACAGCCTGGCCACATACAAAAGGCCCAACACTGAAGTAGCACTTTCAGGCGTTCTACAAGCATAAATTGCACATATCCTTTCTCGACCACCTATTACACTTTTGAAGGCCCTGGAGCACCAGGACAATGGAATTGTCCACAAAATGATCCCATTGTGGAAAGCAAACACCCCAACGTATAATCTATGAGGCATAATGAGTCTTTTGAACGGGTCATTTTTTTCCAGAAGTTTTTGGAAAATGTGGAAGAAAAAAAAATGAAAATGCATTTTTTTTTTTAACACAGTTGTTACAGTTACAGTTGTCCCTTTATAAGATATTTCTAACACATAGCAAGTACATAGCAAAAATGACACCCCAAAATACATTCTTCTACTCCTGAGTATGGCGATCCCACATGTTTGAGACTTTTACACAGCCACATACAGAGGCCCAACATCCAAGTAGCACCTCCAGGAATTCTAGCAGCATTTATTACACATATCATTTTCTGACTACCGATCACATTTTTGAAGGCCCTGCATATTTCTAACACATAGCAGGTACATACCAAATAACAAAAAAATTACCTGTGGTTTTAGAAGCACAATGGTCCACAGAGGAGAGCATCGGTCCAGGCAGGAATGAGGTCAGCGACAGCAAAAGCAATTATCCAGGCAGCAGGCAGGAATACTGTCCATAGTCCGTACAGGCAGAGATACTGTCAGCACAGCCAGAGCACAGGTCCAGGTAGCAGGCAGAGGTGTCCTGGCAGAAATACTGTCTCAAAGTCAGTAGAGGCAGCAGGAAGATATATGGTCAACACAGCCAAAATATTGGTCCAGGCAGCAGGAAGGACCATCAAGCTTAGGGCCAGGGGGACAGGGGTAGAGGCTTCTCCCACCCAAATTGCTTTGAAGCCTCCGGGCAACCAGACCCTGTTCTGGGAGCACAGAAATTGAAAAACTGGTTCTCTCTACTCAGAACGCTATTCTGAAGCCCCTCACATATGTGAGACCCCTGTGTACTGAAGTAGATGGCCAAAAGATCAGTCCAAGTGGCAGGCAAAAACATGGTCGATTAACAGGCCAAGGTCGGTGCACGTGGAAGTCAGAAACATGGTTTAAATCGGCAGGCAGAGGCATCGTCAGTAAACAGGCTAAGGTTTGTGCACATGGAAGTCAGAAACGTGGTTTAAATCGGCAAGCAAAGACATCGTCGATAAACAGGCCAGGGTCAGTTAATTAACATGGTAGCAGGCAAATGGGGAAATGGCAGTCTGTTAATAATAAGGGAAACTAATATTGGATGGATGTATGATAATTTTTAAAGCAATCTCTGATGCACAGGCCAGGTTGGGAGGGACATTGGAGACAATAATAGCTGGTATCTCTTCTTACTCCTCCTCTGCTGCATGCACGGCATTTCTTTTGGCGTCTTCTTCCAGATTCTGTGGGGGGAATGTGATAGGGAAAGTGTTGCTCGTGAAGTCGACTCACGCTATCAGAGCGAATGCTTACTGGGGCGGGACCTTGTTGGTAAATGAGGACAGTGACGATATCTTCAATATACTTCAGGTAGGTGATTTGTTGGTTTTGAGTTGCTTTTTGGTAGCAAACAAATTAAAAAGGGCCAGGTGAAACGCAACTTTCTTGTACTAATAACAGGACTTTTTGGTTGATAAATAGGGCTGTAGTATCTGATCGGTTAAGTCCACCCCCCCCATGTACATATTCTAATCGTGGACACATTTGGACTTTACAATGGAGCCACCTCTTTGGACATCTTTCTTGTCCCTCCACTTCATGGCCAACACCTCCTCGTTCCTCATGAATGCCGATTCTCCGTTTTGCAATTTTTTTGTCAACAAATTGTGGGAATCCCTTCCGTTTTTTTTTTTTTTAAAGTACCACAGGCCGGGTTTTTTTTTTTTTTTACTATAAAAAGGTGACGAAAAAGGGGCAGGCTGGTCTAATAGTTGTCGACATATAAAAATGGTATCCTTTGTCGAACAGGGGGTATGCCAGCTCCCAGACAATTTTACCACTGGTTCCAATATATGTGGGGCAATCATGGGGCTGGAGCTGAGAGTCTTTGCCTTCGTAGATCCGGAATGTGAAGACATAGCCAGTGGCTCGATCGCATATTTTATTTATTTCAGCCCATACCTGGCTCTCTTGCTTGATATATACTGCTTGAAGTGCAGTCGGCCAGTGAAATGTATGAGGGTCTCATCCACACAAATTTTTTGGTCTGGGATAAAAAAAAAAAGTCTCTAAATCGCTGGGAAAAGGAATTGATTAGGGGGCGTATCTTGTACAATTTGACATGGTTGGGATAATCTCAGGGAGGGCACTGTGAATTGTCATTAAAGTGGAGAAAACGCATAATCATGTCGTTTCTTGTCCTGGACATGACAGCGGAATATATGGGCATGTGGTGGATGGGGTTGGTGGACCAATATGCATGGACTTCGTTCTTTTTTGTAAGCCCCATATTAAACGTAAGGCCCAAAAAAAATTTAAAATTCGTCCTGTGTTAGGCGTCACCACTGGAACATGCGGGCATAGGAAGAATTGGGGTTGGCAGCAATAAATCGGGATGCATAGAGGTTAGTTTGATCCACCATATTCTGCAGCAAATCTTGTGGGAAAAATAAACAAAAATTATCAAATTGAGAAAAATTTGTAGTGTCGGGCTGCACACCTGACTGTGCAATGAAAGGGGGGGATGATAGCGGATCCTGAATTGGCAGGCAACCATAAGGGGTTTGCCAGGGCATCAGGAAGGTAGGACTGGGGCTCTGTTCTTCGGGATGGGCGGGTGATTCCAGTACTTGTACTGCGCTCCTCTTCCTGGGGTCTGGCGCTGCTGGTGGTGCGCAGATCTCCTGATCTTAGTCCTGATCTCATTCTTTTGGGAGGGATGGTTTCCTCCGAGGACTCGGACTCCGATCCACTATCCTCCACTGGCTCCTATTCCGAACCAGAATCGGATGATGGGAGCTCCCCGCTGCTCTCATCATCCAACATGGTAAGAAGGGCATATGCCTCCTCAGGTGTGTAAACCCTTTGCGACATTATGGTAGTGCTTTTTGGCGGGCCTATGTAATGGTACTGCTGGTGGTACCGATGTGGTATTAGTGGCGGGCCTGTGTGGCGGTACGGGTGGTGGTACCGATAGCATGCCTGTGTGGTGGTATAGATGGTGGGCCTGATGGCGGTAGTATTCGTGGCAGTACTGGTAGCCTGAGTGGCAGTACCAATGGCGGTACTGATAGCGGTGGGCCTGTGACAGATGATTGACAGATGGTCTGATTGACAGATGGGCTGGGCTGTGTAACAGGTCCTCTTTATTGGGGGGGGGTCGTGTTGTGCACTGTGGTATGGTACAGATAGATAACACACTAACAGACAATCTCACTTACTGATCCCTGCTCTCTCCTCACAGGATCGGTGTGTGAGGAGAGAGCAGAGATCAGATGGTAACTGCTCCTCTGTTTACATTTGTGACCGGCTGTGATTGTACACAGCCGGTCACGTGGTAAAACAGCTAATTTCATTGGCTGTTTACCTTGATCGGGGAAGCGCTGTGTCCAAGGGACACCCACCTTCCTCGATCCCTGCCCTCCTTCGGCGGCGCGCACTGCCGAGTTTGTTATGACACGTGATCGGCTGTGACATTGACACATCCGATCACGTGGTAAACGGCCAAATTCACTGGCTGTTTACCGTGATCGGGGAAGCGATGTGTCCGAGGGGCACATGCCGTCCCCGATCGCCGCGGGTGCACACTAGGGGGTTATCCTGCTGGACGTCATACGACGCCCAGTCAGGATAACACAACCACCGCCCTGCCGTCAACTGCTATGGGCCAGGCGGGAAGTGTTTTTTTCCACTGTCAGGGCGGTAAGAATGTGGAACTCTTGCACAAGTGGTGGTGTCAGCGCAGAGTATTGATATTTTTAAAAGACACTTGGACATGCATCTTAAAGAACACAATATACAGGGATATGGGAAATCATTATCGACACTGACTCACATACACCTACACAGGTTGAACGGTTGTCTTTATTCAACCATAGCTACTATGTAACAGCAGTACAATGTCACCAGACCAGTACAGTCAGTGTTCCTAATCACCACAGTCCACTCACAGTATCCCTAATCACAAACACCCCAGTTACAGTGTCCCTGATCACTAACACCCAAGTGCAGTGTTGCCTCTACCTGCCACCTATACTAACTATGGCCTGTTTATTGACCAGGTTTCTGCCTGCTGCCTGGACCGGTCCTGTGCCTGTTTGCTGACAGGACTGCTATAGGTGATTCTACACCAAGTCCATCTAGTTCAACCAAGATAAAAAAACAAAAAAAAAACAAAAAAAAAAACACAACACACACATGATCCAGAGGAAGGCAAAAAGCCCAAGCAAAAGCATGATCCAATTTGCTACAGCAGGGGAAAAAATTCCTTCCTGATCCCCCAAGAGGTAAAGCGGAAATTCCCTGGATGAACGTTACCTATAAAATGTTAGCACCCAGTTATGTACATTTAGGAAAGAACCACTTTTTTAGGCCTTTAACCTCTTGCTGATCAGCCGCCGCAGTTATACTTCGGCAAGCTGGCTCGGCTGCACGAATCATCGTAGGTGTACGTCAGGCTCGTTCACAGCCCTGTGTGGGCTTGCGCGCGCCAATCAGCAGGTCAGGTGGACTCCATGTCTGCCCGCGATCGTTCCCCGCAGAGATAGAATGCGGATCTGCCGAAAGTAAACAAGGCAGATCTCCGATCTGACAGGGCAGAGGACATAGAGATCTGGTCTATGCAGGAAGACAGATCTGTGTGTTATCCCAGGTAGCCCACCCCCCCCCCAGTTAGTAAACACACCCAGAGAACACCTTGATCGCCCATGTTAACCCCTTCCCTACCAGTGTCATTAGTACAAGGTCTGTACATATTTTTTAGCACTGATCACTGTTCGTGTCACTGGCTCACAAAAAAGTGTCAGTTAGGTGTCCAATGCAATGTCGCAGTCCCGCAAAAAAAAAAAAAAATTAAAAAAAATTTGCTGATCACCGTCATTACTAGTAAAAATTGAAATAAATAAAAATGCAATAAATCTATCCCTATTTTGTATAACGCTATAACTTTTGCGCAAACCAATCAATATACACTTATTTTTTTTACCAAAAATATGTAGCAGAATCCATAATTGGCCTAAACTGATGAAGAAATTGTCACTCTTTTTTGTTTATAGAGCAAAAAATAAAAACCCGTAGAGGTGATGAAATACCACCCAAAAAAAAACTCTGTGTGTGTGAGGACATCAATTGTATTTGGGTACAGCGTCTCACACCAGCGCAATTGTCAGCTAAAGTAACGCTGTGCCATATTGCAAAAAAATGACCTGGTCAGGAAGGGGGTAAATCCTTCTGATCCTTAAAGTGGATGTAAACCCACTTATTTCTAAATTACTTCCATAGTGCTCATCTTTAAGATTATACATGCCTCCTGCATGTATCCTTACCTGTCAAATATCTCCCGTTTAGCTGTTTAGAGCCCTGCAATACTGAGGATTCTGTGGTTGGGTCTTTTGTCCAGGGCTCGATGGGCGGAGTTGTGATGTCAGTAGACTCCCTGCCCACCTCTACACTCCCCTTGGCCAAGCCAAGCATCAATATTTCTTACACTGAACTTCTGCTGGTCTCATGGATTATGCCCCATGATCACCAACATCCTGTCAAAACCCAGGAAAGTCACCACATAACTTCAGCATGCCCAGGTGTGGGGAAGCCAATCCTGGGGAAGCTGGAGAAGAAAGGAAGGGGGGGTGTAAAGTACACAGAATGCCTCTTACACTCCTGCATGAGATGAGGAAATCGCCTGTCACTCACAGCAAGGGGGAAGAACAGACACCTATTTCTGTGTGTCTGTTTTTATCTTACTGAAAAAGATCAGAGGATTGCTCAGAGCTGGATTACCTCTTTGTGGGCAAGACTGGGCACAGAGGAAAAGACATCCTCTGCTGTAAACAGATATGAGTCTTAATTAAAAAAAAAAAAATGTTTGGGTTTACATCCACTTTAAGTGGTTAAAGCATTCTACTGAGCTGGCCAGAAACAGCTCTTGAGGGAGTCCATTCCACATTTTCACAGCTCTTACTGTGAAAACATTTTTCTGTATTTGGAGATAAAAATCTCTTTTCCTCTAGATTTATACAGTACCCCCCTTGTCCTCTAATGACCTTAAAGAATAACACCAGGTTTACTATATGGACCCCTTATGTACTTGTACATGTTGATCATATCCCCCCTTAAAGTGTTTTTTTAAAGCGGAGTTCCGCCAAAATAAATTTTTTTAAAGTCAGCAGTTGCAAATACTGCAGCTGCTAACTTTTAAAATATTGACACTTGCCTGCCCAGGGCGCCCGCGATGTCTTCACCCGAAATCAATCTGTCCCTCGGCTCTCAGGTGGAGGAGCCACCATCTTCGGTAAGGGAGTCAGGAAGTGAAGCCTTGCGACTTCATAGCCTGGTTCCCTACTGCGCGAGTCGCACTGCGCATTCGTCCCAGAAGACAGCAGTCCTGGTCCCTGCTGTCTTCTGGGACGTTGGTCTCCCAGAAGAAAGCGCGGGGGGGGGGGACTGGACATGGCGTAGATCGCCACAGAGCCTGCGGTGAACTATGTCCGGAAGTAGGAGCAAATACCTGGATTAGACAGGTATCTGCTCCCCCCTAAAAGGTGCCAAATGTGACAACGGAGGGGGGGAGGAATCCGTAAAGCGGAAGTTCAATACTTGGGTGGAACTCCGCTTTAACCCAAGAAAAAAAAAAAAAGAAGGATCCTGCTCCTTTAAGGCATGTTATGACAGTGCTTGTCCTGTGTCATTTGGCCCCCAGTGACAAGGATTCATATAAATACTGTAAAAACCTCATTTAGGAGCCCAGATTGCAAATCACATGACCAGCCAGCTTTCGCCTTCTCTCCCCCAGACTGACTTCAGCAGAGGAATCTCAGCCCCGCCCACTGCATCTCTCAGAGGATGAAAGGAGAAAGCTAGCCAGTCGTGTGATCGCAATCTCAGCAGTGAAATTAGGTATTTGCAGCACTTATTTTTATAAATCACACAGAGGGGGATACTACAATAGGAGGCAGTGCTAATTATGTATACAGGTTAGAGTGGCTTAAACACTTTAAAGTGATTGTAAACCCTTACAGACCACTTTTTGCTACAGGTAAGCCTATAATAAGGCTTAAGGCTTACCTGTAGCTACCCAGGATATCTCCTAAACTTACACAGTTTAGGAGATATCCCCTGTATTGGCATGTGCCGACGTCATCGGCACATGCGCACTGAAGCAATGGCACGTACATGCGGTTTGCGTCAGTGAGTGTGCCGTTACCAGCGGCTCCCGCATGCATGCATGGGAGTAACGTAATCGTGGCTCCGGCCAATCACAGTGCTGGAGCCGTGATACCCGTAGGTAACCCCCAGGAGTGATGTCGCTGGCTGGTGCTGTGTACGGGCACTGCAGCGAGGGCTTCGATCTCAGGTGAGTATTACATAATGAGCTAGTATGCTATGCATACTAGCTCCTTATGCCTTTGTCTTGCAGGTGTTAGTCATTTTTTCAAAGTGCATTTACAACCACTTCAAGGTCCTTTTCTCAAGAGAGATTAAATCCAGTTCCTCTAATCTATTCTCACAACTGAGCTCCTCCATGCCTCTTATCAGTTTAGTTGTACTTCTCTGCACTGTCTCCAGTTCCCCGATATCCTTTTTGTGAACTACTAATGATATCCTTCTCTCAAGTCCATACCTCTCTTAATACGAGAAAGGACTTTGCTCGCTTTGGAAACCACAGCTTGGCATTGCATGCTATTAAGCTTATGATCTACCTAAACCCCCAGGATCCTTCACCATTGATTCCCCCATTTGTACTCCTCCTAGTATGTATGATTCATGCATATTCTTAGCCCCCAAGTTCATAACTTAACATAACACCTCATTTGCCACATAGCCAGCCAATGAAACCGTGCATTGAGGTTGGCTTGTAAATTGGAGACATCCTGCAAGGACGTACATACACTGCATAGCTTGGTGTCATCTGCAAAGACTGAAATGGTACTTTTAATCCCAGACCCTTTATCATTTATAAAGATATTAAAAAATAAGGGTCCCAACACTGAACGTTGGGGTACACCACTAATAACCTTAGATCATTCAGAGTAAGAATCATTCACCACTACTCTGAATTCTTTTAGCCAGTTTTCTATCCATTTACAAATTGATCTTTCCAAGCCTGTAGACTTTACCCTTTGCATTAGCCATGTGCGGGGAATGGTCAACCGCTTTTGCAAAATCCATGTATACTACGTCCACAGCCACCCCTCTGTCCAAGGTTTTACTTACCTCCTCATAAAAAGAAATCCTGTTCGTTTGACAACTTCCGTCTACATTCCCTGACCTCTCGGACAAAGATGACCATTACAGTACAACAGCTTTTGACCCTTTTGGTTGATTTGTGCGATACACAAGATACAATGTCCAGTAGAGAATGAGTGAAAAAGTTTTGGGGTGAAATTCTATGCTACGTGTGAGAAATGTCTCATTAAATTGACAACTGTGTAGAAAGAAAAAAAAAAGAAAAAAAATTTACATTTTCTTTCTCTATTTTCCAAAAACTTGTGGTGATCAAGTGAAGTCTTCAAAAGACTCAACGTGCCTCTTAAATACCTTGGGGTCATTTTGTGGGGGTTTCTACTGTCCTGGTGCTCCAGGGCCTGATAGGTAGCCAGAAAAATTAGATGTGTAATTTATGTCCCTAGAATGCCTGAAGGTGCTTCCTTGGATTTTTGGGCTCCACTATTCTTCTATGCCATCACACATATGTGATATACCATATCGTAGCTGGGGAGTAGCAGAATGTTTTTTGGGGTGTAATTCTAAGTACGCCCATGATGTGTTAGAAATATCTTGACAACTTTATGTAAAAAAATAATTCACAGACTTTTTTTTTTTGCCAAAGAAATGTAGTGGAATATATTTATGCCTACATTTATGAAGAAAGCAGGGATAAGAAACAAAGATCTGTTAGGATAAGCTACACAATAACTTCCATTACACATTGTTAGGCACACATTTAACCTCCGAATTCCCTAGATGTCAACCCCTTCCCAGCCAGTAGTATTATCAATGATCACTGTATTAGTGTCACTGGCAGTCAGTTAAACCCCCCAGCGTCAGACCCCTTTTACACGGGGGCCACGCCAGTGGTTAAGCACCGCTAGTTTTAGTGTTGCTTTACTGTCGTTTTAGCATCGCCTTTCGGCTGCTAGTGGGGGTTAAAAACGGCCTTTTTTAAGTGAGAAGTTTTCAGTGAGAAGACATCACTGAAAGTAACAGCAGAGGAGCTGCCTTGGGCGATTTCCCACCATCTGGTGTCTGCTTGCCGTCCCATGGAGCCGGGGTTTAGGACAATGTCTTCCCTGATCCTCTATGATGGGGGATCATGGTATTCCGGTAGGGGCGCATTCTCGTTGATTTGTGGTGGTAGATCTCACTTATTATTGGGAAACAGGAACCGATTCACCGATTTATGCCAATTTTGTTGGACTTTATTTTTTATTTTCACTGGTGCTCACTACACTATATTGTCCATTGATTACCGATCGTTTGCCGATTTATGTTCATCGATCACTGGACATTCTTCATGGTTCATGCCGTATATTAATTCACCAATTTAACTTATCACCTGTATGTTATTATCACGCAGGTTTTCACATATATATTTTCACAGTACTATATATATTTTTTAAGGGTAGCGCGATTTTTATTATTTTTTCCCATTAATTTCAATGGGCAGGGCGTTTTGGGAGCGGTGTATACACCGCTCCCAAACCGCCCCAAAGTTGCTGCTTGCAGGACTTTTCAGAACTTCCCACAGAATGCACCACCCCAGTGTGGAAGCACTTGGGCTTTCACACTGGGGTGGCATGGGAGGTATTTTTAGTGCTAGAACACCTGAAAAACGCCTTCAGTCTGAAAGGGGTCTTAGTGTCAGATTGCCTGCCGCACTATCCCAAGTAAAAACTCCAACACACAGACTTCGGTCTTTTTTCATTCACATCTCAAAATAAATACATAAATAAATAAAACTCCATTGGTGATCAAATGCCACCCAAAAGAAAGCCATTTGTGTGGAAAAAAAAAAAGACAAAAAATTTAATTTGGGTACAGCGTTGCATGACTGCATAGTTGCCAGGTAAACATAGTGCAGTGCTTAAATCGCAAAAAATGGCCTGGTCAAAAAAGCTGAAGTGGTTAAAATGTCTACATCATGTTCTCCCCGCTTTGTAATAATAGAGCAGAATTAAACTTCACTATTAAAAAAAAAAAAAGCAAAACAGGTAGCTCTTTGCAATGTCTCTTCAGCAATAACAAAATCCTTACTAGCCTGCATACAGTCTTCTACCTGAATGCACGTAGCCTGCCCATGCGCAACCCAGTATGAATTTCCAGTACTGCCTGGCTGTGCCAGAATGACTAACTCCCATACGCATGCAACACCAGCCAATCAAGAGACCAAAAACCCAGAAGTAGCTGGGGAGAAGATGACCAGCATGGGATGTAACCATCTCATTGCTGGAAGGTGGAGGTGAGCATTCCGGGTGTTTCATTCCACTTTAAGATAGGGGTGTGATGTAATGTTTAACATAATTAACCCTGACTGTACCGTGCTGGCATCTCTTAATTATGACAGTTGTAAACTAGATTTGAACACTTTCCTAACAAAAGGGTCAAACGTTTATAAGCTGCCTGCATTGTACCTTTATCAGGGATAGTTTAGAAAGTTGCAATCTGTGTGGGGACAGAGACACAGTAGATTTAGACACGTGTCTAAAACCGGCATTAGACTTACCAGAAACACATTGCCTCCAGCTCTTTAAAAGGCGGTCCCTCAGGCAACTAGTAAGTTTTATCCAAGAACTGAAAGATTGAGCTGAAACATAGTTAAACCGTACATACAAAATCATTTTATACACACAAAGGGTGGGAACGTGCTGTCCTGGAAGACTCCTGGAAACCGTTACTGGTAAGTCCAACTCCAGTTTTCCCCCCAGTCGTCTTCCAGGACAGCCCTTGAGAGGATGAACAAGTACTCACCAAATTTTTAGGGGGGGGGGGGGGATCACTGCTTGGAAGTCTCCCAAAAGCTTAATTTTGATCACCCAAAGCGTCCAGTCGATAGTGTCGGATGAACGTACACATGCTTGACCACGTGGCGGCCTTACATATCTGCTATGGGGTAGCGCTGGCTCTTTCCGCCCAGGACATGGCCAACACCCTTGTGGAGTGTACAAGTGTAGAGTTTTGTACCCTTCTGAGATGGCCATCTTTATCCACCTAGCTATTGTCCCTTTAGAAGCTGGATTTACCTTTCCGATTTCCTGAGAAGAGGATAAACAGGGCCTCTGATGTTCTGAAGCTCTTGGTAGCTTCCAAATAGCCTATGAGACATCTCCTGACATCCAGTTAATGTAGTTGCTCTTTGCTGTTCAATGGTTTACTACAGAAGGAGGGTAACACTATATTCTGACTTCTGTGTAAGGTAGAAGAAAAGTTGGGGATAAATGTTTGGCCATTCCTGAGAATGACCCTATCCTCCAATATCTGCATAAAGGGCTCTCTAATTGACAGAGCCAGTAGACGTCAAAGCGATAAAGAAAAATTATTTTAAGGGTAAGGTAAGGTAAGGATGCCTTTGATAACGGCTCAAAAGGCTCCTTAATGACTGCTTTTAACATAATAGATAAGTCCCATGTCGGAATTTTACGACATGACACTGGTCGTAGTCTAGAGACTGCCTTACAATACCTATTTATGAGCAGGTCCTGTTGTAGGGAACGCTGCAAGTAGAATGATAGGGCTGCAATCTGAACCTTAGTTGTGCTTAATAAGTTTTTATCAAAGCCTTCCTGCAGGAACTCTAGAATTATAGGAGAATTATATTCTCTTTTTCCGTTCTCTGTTAACCAGAGGTTAAACTTCCTCCAGACTTTCAGGTATATGGCTCTTGTAAACTGGTTTGAGACTTTGTAGCAGAGTTTATCACACTGTTTGATAGACCTTAGACTTCAGGATCTTGGTTTCAGATACCATGCCGCTAAGTTTAGCATGGCTGGATTGGGATGCAGTACTGAGCCTGGGATAGCAGGTTCCGACTGAAAGGTAACATACAAGGTGGTCGATCTGCTAATCATAGCAGAAGTAAAAACCATGCCCTCTTTGGCCAAAAAGCGGCTATTGGAATAAGGGATGCCTGTTCTCTCCTGAATTTGGAGAGGACTCTTGGGATCAGATATAGGGGTGGGAAGGCGTAAGATAGCCTGAAAGTCCATGCACTCTGGAGGGCATCGACTGCCACTGGCTGATCTCTTGGGTTCAGCGAGAAAAAAGACTTCGTAGTTTGGTGTTTGCTTTGTTGGCAAATAAGTCGATCTCTGGAAGGCACCACTTGGAAACTATTTCCACAAACACTGTTGGGTCTAGTGACCATTCTTCTTGCGAGATGAACTGTCTGCTCAAAAAAATCGGATAGGTTGTTCTGCACTCCTTTGAGATGGATTGCCGAAAAGGGATTCCAGATTTTCCTCTGCCCAGGAGAATATTTCCTGTGCTATACTTATCAAGATGGGACTTCTGGTCCCTCGTTTGTTTAGGTACCCTACCGAGGTTGTATTGTCCGATCTAACCTGTGTATGTTGGCCTCTGAGCTGACTTTAGAATGCTGAGATTCCTCTGGCTACAGCTTTGAGTTCCTTGTAGTTGGATGAGTGTTGTTTCTCTAGTTGAGTCCAAGTACCCTGCGCCTATTTGCCCCTCTAAATGGGCCCCCATCCCCGACTGTTGGCATCTGTAGTCAATCTGTAGACAGCAGTCCCTCTTGTAGATTGATTTGGTTTTGCCAACACCAAAGGGCTTGCTTTGTTTTTTTTTGGGAGGTACACCTTGCCCTCCAAGTCTTTTCCCCACAAATTTTGTAGGAGGAAGCACTGGAGTGGTCTTTGGTGAAACCTGGCCCATTTGACTGCCGGGATGGAGGACTTCATAAGTCCTAAAACTGACATTATTTCTCTTGTAGTAACTGGGAGATTTGTCTGTATTTGTGCTATCCGTTGTCCCATGCAATCAACCTTTTCTTGTGGGAGTATTATTTTTCTTTTGAACTGATCGTGTAACCTAGGAACAGGATTTCTTGCGAGGGAGATAGATTTGATTTCTCGCATTGGTGCCCAGCCAAGCTGGGATAAGCACTGTTGTGCAACCATTAGATCTTTTAGTAGTTTCTCTTTTGTTGGCGCTATGAACAGCAAGTCTAAGTATGGAATAATTGTTATGGCTTGCAGTCTTAGTGGTGCCAGGACCTTGGTAAAGATCCCCGGAGATGGAGGAGAGGCCGAAGGGTAAGGCTCGGCTTTGAAAATTATAGATCTTTTTCCCTATCCACATTGCTATGCAGAGAAATTTTTGGGAGCTTTCCCTGATGGGAATGTGCAGATAGGCATCCTTTATTTTTGCCATGAAACAATCTTTTTGGAGCAGATTCCTGACAGAGTAGATTGACTCTATTCGGAATTTTTTGTACTGAATGACTGTTCAAGGGCTTTAGGTTGAAGATAAAGCGATATTTGCCTGAAAGTTTCTGCACCAAAAACACATGCGAGTAAAAACCCTTCCCTTCTTCCTGTTTGGGGACTGGTATTAGGACTTTTTGGTCCACCAATTCCCCTATGAGTTGTGGTAATGTCTGAGCTTTTGCTGGGTCCCTGGATAATGGAGTAATCAATACTATTGTGGGAGGTCTTTGGTTGAACTCTAAGGCATATCCTCCCTCGATCACTCCCCTGACAAAACCTTTTTTCGTCCCCTGACAAAAATTTTTTCTGGGAAATGATTTTTTAACAGGAAAGGTCTTTTTCCTATCAGCTGTATGCGCCAAGGCTTAATCTAGGTGAGTGCCAAAAAGAAACATGCCTGAAAAAGGAACGCTACATAAGCGCAACTTGGAGGCTGTGTCCCCCGGCTAGGTTTTAGGCCAAAGGGTTCTCCTGGCTGCAACAGATGAGGCTGCTCTGGCTGAGAGTTTTACAGACTCGGCCAAGGCGTCCGAAATGAGGCCTACTGCTTTAAAAGAGCATGAGGAAAGATTTTAACAGCTCTACCCGCCGTCAGATGCTCTTGCAGCTGTTATAACCAACAATTCAAAATTTTGGGCTACGCAAGTTGTTGTCAGTGCTGGTCTGAGGTTTGCCATTGAGGTATCCCATTATCTTTTTAGGATTACAGCGCCTCTTGTCCATGGGGTCCCCCAAGTGCCCCATGTCCTCAAGGACCAGATTCCGAGTGTTTTGACATTTTTGCTTGCGGGGCATTACATTTAGGGGACTGATTGCAGACTGAGTTTGGGTCCTCATATAAAAAAAAAAAAAATCTTCTCTTCAGGCTACTTGAGAAGGGCCTTTTGTCTGGTTCCGCCCACTCCCTAAGCACCAAATCGGTCATGATTTTGTGCACCGGGAATGCATTGGGTTTCTTTTTATTCAACCATTGGTACATTTTGTCATGTCTTGAGTGTTTTTTTCCCCATCTCTAGGGGTCTCATAGATTGCCCCCACTAGTTCATCCATTTCCTCCTGGGAAAGTTTGAACCCTGTGGGTACTCCTGAATCCTCCTGTCCTGAATCTGATTGGGAAGAGTCCGGGTCAGTGTTTTTAGGGGAATTCTCCCTACTCTCTAAAGGCTCGCCTGAACCTACCGGAGTAGAAGTGGGCACATGATCAGGTTGGCGAACGACCATGCCTGGGACTTGTGCATCTGAGATAAATTTTGTGAATGACTGAAAAGT
This sequence comes from Lithobates clamitans, assembly GCA_037952925.1. Taxonomy (NCBI): domain Eukaryota; kingdom Metazoa; phylum Chordata; class Amphibia; order Anura; family Ranidae; genus Lithobates; species Lithobates clamitans. Next base: position 449,534 of record JBBGZY010002303.1, read on the forward strand.
ATATTGCATTTCATCCTTGAAGAAGCAGAGGAATCTTCCTCACTCTTTAGCATGGCTGTGATGCAAGTAGGACACAGGGTTTTTGTGTAGCTAGACAAGAGCCTTGCACTACAAGGACATTTCTTTTTGTCTGTCTTAGTAGTGGCTTTCTCTGATCTGGAGGATTCTTTCTGAGAGGGGGGACAAGTAGAGGGTTTTGTTTAACAAAAGAACTTATCTAATCCTGGCCTCCTCCCGGTGTGCTAAGGTGCCCAACAGAGCTATAAGGTGGTTCCCCCAGGGTCTTCTAGCTCCCCTTGTAGTAAGGGATACAGAGGAAAAAGGCTCTGGCCAAGCCAGCCTACCCGTGATGAGCCGGCGTTTGACTCCCCCGGAGTGTGGGATGGCTTTGCGGTGCTTCGTTGCTGTTGGCGTCTAAAGCCCATGCTGTTGCTCCTTTAATACACCGGCTCAGCCTCCCCCTTTTCTCTCTGCACCAGAAGCCACAACATCCAGCGTGCAGCGATGACATCATATCCGTCAGAAGTGACGGCCAATGTTTTCCGGGTCACGGTGTCCTACAGCGAGGAGAGTGAGCTCTCCCACTGCTGATGCCACCAATGCTCCACCATTACTGTCCACTCCCTCGCCGGGTACTGGAGAGGGAGAACTCCATACCAACGCGGAGGGAACCCGTGGCCTGCGAAGAGGAAGGCCTCCTGACCTTAAGCTGAGGGGGCTTTTCGGCTGGTCTGGACAGCCCTTGATGATGGATGCTCTCCCATTCCATCTTCCCTAAGACTGTTCCTCCAGGCAGCATGTCTCCTCCAACTAAGGAAACACAAAAAACTGACCAGATGCCTGAGGGACCGCCTTTTAAAGAGCTGGAGGCACTGTGTTTCCTGTCCGGGGGGGTGGGGTGGGGGAGCTTTCAAGGGCTGTCCTGGAAGGCTGGGGGAAAAATTTCCCTTTCTGCATTCAGATTGTGCTTCAGAGGATACCGACAGCAAGGAAGCAATCGAATGTCTCCTCACCACCTGTTTTAACCCCATTTTTGTCAAACGTGGTGTATCCGCGTGCCTTGCATGTGGTTGCAGGACGTTTATGGCGATTCCCCATTTGCTTGGCTATGTTGTGTTAGCGGGCCGCCCATCAATTGCTACATAATGCAGAAAGTCTTACATTTTCAGAGTTTGTCTTGTACTGGTTGTGACTGAATGTGATTGAAGTCCAACATACCATTTAACCACCAGGCCATTTTTTTGCTATTCAGCACCACGGTTAACCATTCATGACAGCTGTAATCTCTAGTGATATGTGATTGGCTACTGTATTTTTTATTTTTTTTTTATAAATACTAGTAATAGTGGTGACAAGTGACTTATAGTGGGACAGCGATAGTAATGGTGGGGATTAGTGATTTATAGTGGGACTGTGATAGTGTGGCGAGCAATCTGACAATAACCGACGCTGGTTGAGAACTGACTGAAAACACTGACCAGTGCTAAGAATATACACGTTCACTGTACTAATGACACTGGCTGGGAGGGGGTTAACATTTAGGGGCAATCAAAGGGTTAACTGTGAGCCCAACAATGTTTCATGTGTGGCGTTTTCACAAAGCAATGTGCAGTTTTTACTATGTGCTGTGAATGGTTGAGGTGGGAGGTGGGCAGAGGACATCACGATCTCCACCTCAGCAACTCAGGAGGAAGCCTTGTATTCATTGAAAGAAAAAAAAAAAAAAAAAGAAAGAAAAAAAATGACAAGACTGAATGGCTGAGCAAAGCTCAGCTCGACTTGGTTTTGTTCCAGCAACTGTACTGCTGCCAAAAACACAGCGCCACATACTGTAACATTACTGATGCAACATACAGTTTATACAGTGGCCACAGCAGCTAGTTAGGGAAATAGTTTTTGCTATTAAAAAAGAAATGTTGCACCATGTACATTCACCAGAGGGAATCATATTGGATATATGAAAAACAAAAATATTGATACCATCTGCCTTTAAACATTTGATATAAAATTTTTTATACGTGCATTCCTGTTTTTTGCCTTTTGATATAAGAGTAATCCTTCCAAATATCTTTTTGTGCTATTTATGGGTTTTTATCATGCATTGAAAATGTACCATAGTTGTGGTTTTTAGCTTTATATGCTGTTTTTATGATGCATATTTTTCTGCATGTTTTATAGGTTAGCGGAATTTACAGGTTGTGAGCTGGCTGTGATTTAATTATATTTATACGTATTGATGCCAGTGGGATTCAGCGGGAATTTTAAAAAGGATACCCAACATTATGTACAGCGAGTTTGTGCCCAATGCTTGAGCAAGCTCCTAGGACACTAGCAAAAAAGCGGGGCATGATGGTTGGAGGCAGGGTTAAACTGGATTAAGGCTGGGTTTACACTGAAGCGAACTGGATGCGGGTTTCCCTGCTTCCAATCTGTATGACAGGAGAGTGTGACCTGCTCTCAATGGCAGAAGGGTCCTGTGCGCCTTCTGTTCCGTTTCAGGTGCAAATTCAGCCAAAAATTTGGACGCTTAACAGACACGCATCAGACCCCGTGCTGTGAGCCGCGGCTAGTGTGAACCCAGCCTAAAAGGTTTTTTGTGGTTGTTCCAACCTACTGAAGGCAGCAATATAATTCATATGTCCTAGAAATCTTAAATTCATGTGTCCCTAATTGACGATAAAGTTATGTATGTTTTAAAACATTGTGCAACAAAATACATGTCAACAAACATTGAGTGAAACTGACAGATTACTGTACTGTGCACATTATAGTGTGTTTTTTTTTTAAACACTTACTGAAAAAAAACAAAAAAAACAAAAAAAAACACACACACACACACACACACACAATTACCTCCACTGTCAGCATCTCCAGCTCCAACTGATTTTAGTTCAGGTGTGAAAACTCTGTAGAAATGAAAAACATTTGTTAGTGTTTTGTTCAGATCAATTTAAATACAAAAATGTTCACAAACTCCAAGCTAACCTTGCAATGCTGTTATATTTTTTAGGCCCCTTTCACGCGATCAGACCGTTCAGGTCCGCCTGTCAGTTTTGACGGCGGACCTGAACGGGCGCTCCATGTTAGTCTATGGAGCGTCAGATGTCAGCGGAGACATGTCCGCTGACATGTTCACAAACATCACCACAAGTTATCACCCAAACAGGCATTGTTCCTATCTCCACGGCTACACCTTTGGATCATTGGAGGTATCGCCAATTGACGGCATGTGACCGCAGGAACGCTACGGATTTAACATTGGCCTTTTCAGAAGACCAGCCTGTTAAGCGACCCATCTCCTATTTTTACCAAGCCTTACAGATGTTTAACTCCACAGGCAATCCCACTTTCTTAACCAATTGGGAGAAAGATCTTAATAAAGAGTTATCAGAAATCCAGAAGTCCACTATTCTAATGGCTCACACCTCTTCTACGGCTTCAAAAACAGCGTAATTAAACTATAAACTGTTAACAAGATGGCATTATACCCCAGAGGTACTACACATACACACATTTGGTGGTATTGTCAACTGATCCGCCCATACTGGTTGACTATTTTGCATTGGGCGAAAGAGATTCAAGGCATTGAGATACCCAATGACCCATGGGTTATATTACACCATTGTACAGGCTCACCAGCAGGAACATATAAAAAATCCATTACGCCCCATCTGCTTAACGCCGCAAAGGCACTCATTCCCCGCTATTGGAAACAACCGAACATACCCTCCCTACGCCAATGGCTAACGGAAGTAAATCATACGTATTACATGGAAGATCTCACCTATTCCCTCAGAAATAAATCTGATTTAGTCCAGAAAATATGGTCCTGCTAGTTTGCCTTCAAATATACATCTGAATATACGGACATTATGTCTCAAAATAAGTAAAAGACACGATACATATTGATTATATTTTAGAAGGACAGAACCGAAGCGGGTAAATCTCCCCCCCACCTCTTTTTCTCCCTTTTCCTTTCTTCTTATTATTCTGGAGATTATGTAAATGTTTTATATTCAAATGAAGGCCCCCCATAGAGGCTATTATGATTATTGTGCTACTTGCCAGCTGACATTCCTAGTAGTCTATATTACCGGACTACTTGGAGGAGAAGCTACACACTGTACTTAACTTTGTGTAAAGTTCATGACACCATTTTTAGATATTAAAAATGTTTAATAGTTACCTTGCTTCAATTGTCGGCTACTTTGAGTAATGTTACCTTAGGGCCCAATGGCTGATAAGATTATTTCCTCATACATGCTTTGTATTTTACATTCTCTTAATAAAAAATTAAAAAAAAAATAATAATCACCTGTGCAAAATAATGGAGAGCCTAAAAACCATGACCTGTTGGGGCACCTTGAGGACTGGAGTTGAGAAACACTGGTCCACACACAGGCTTTTAGGAGCTGTAAGTGGCATAGGCGTTTTAAAGCTGTACAAAAACCCAGGGCCAGCACGTTCTGAGGTGTTAGAGCTGTAAAAATGTCAAGTTCATCAAGTCTAACCTATGTGTGTGATTATAGGTCAGTATTACATTGTATATCCCTGTATGTTTCGGTCATTCAAGTGCTTATCTAATCGTTTTTTTGAAACTATTGATGCCCCCCCCCCCCCCCCCCCCCCCGCTGGGACCACCACCTGTGGAAGGGAATTCAGAGCAAAAAAAAAAACAAAAAAAAACACATTGCTTGTTTTCATAATTGTCTTTTTTTTGTTTATAGCACAAAAAATAAAAACCGCAGAGGTGATCAAATACCACCAAAAGAAATCTCCATTTGTGGAGGGGTGGGCGGACGTCAATTTTGTTTGGGTGTGTCGTTGCACCGCGCAATTGTCAGCTAAAGCGACGCAGTGCCGAATCGCAAAAAAAAATGATCTGGTCAGGAAGGGGGTAAATCCTTCCAGGGCTGCAGTGGTTAACCACCACTGAGGTTTTTATTTTTGCTAAATAAACAGACTGAAAATTAAAAACAAAGTGGTGATAAGGGACACTGACTGGTGACAGTACGAGAAAAGTTTTTTTTTTTTGTTTTTTTTTAACACACACAGTGACCAGAGCAGTAGAATGTAACCATAGTCCTTGTACTATAGGGAAGTGAAATTTATACACACACAATATACACATACACACACACACACACACACACACATATATATATTTTCGGTTTGCTTATAGCAGTGAATTCCAAGGCTATAAGCAAGCATTTTACTGAATGAAACTGAATCAATCTGTTTTGTTGTGCTTGGTCAAAGCTAATCACATGGTACAGATGAGTTGCGATTGGCCCTGTCTGTACCATGAGATCAAATTGACCAATTACAGCTAGCAACACAATTGTAAACAATGGATGGCATGAACCCATCTATTGGATTACAACTGTCATGTGACTTGCTGCAATTGGTCACAGCGGTCACATGGCATCGACAGCACGCCGGTACTCTGATCAATCAGCTGTGTCCCATGGACAATGTCGGTGACAGATTGCACTGCTGCTGGGCCCCATGATCGGTGCTTCCTGAGGAGGTCATCATATGATGTCCACTTAGGATAAGAAAGCCACTGCCCGGCTTTTGTCTATAGGACGGGCTATAAAGTATGGGATTTATTTTGGAAATTTTTTTTTTTTTTTAAACATAGATACAAACTTAGGTGGATGCGTCGGCCTGATGTTGCAGCTGTCCCCCACCGGCTCTAAAGCCCAGACACATAAGCTGAATGTCGGGCGACGTTGACTAGTTCAATAAAAACCGGCCGACATTTGGCCCGGTGTGTATGGAAGCAGGTCAGATAGAAGGCTTCTGTCGGACGAGCATGCTGGAAAATCAATAGCTGAAAGCGCTGATCGGAGGAGAGTTCTGGCGGGGGGGACCACCCCCCTGTCAGAACACAATAGAACAGCAGGGAAAATCGATGTACTAACATCAGATTTGTTTGTACAGCAGCTTCGATCGGAGCGGTCATTTTCATTCAACCCGCCAGGATGAACAAAAAACAAACTAGGCTTAGTCAGTCACCGCTGTCTGCTCTGCTGCGCCCCCCCCCCCCCGCTCACCAGAGCACTGGGCTTTGGCTGTACTTTTCCTTAAAAGTCCTCTGGACCTACTCTAGCCCCAACAGGGGGCTCCTTAAACTCTACCCACCCCAGGTGGAGGTAAAATGGATTGACTCCCTGACTGCTGACTAGGGAAATCAAGGGCATACAGGGTGGATCCCTTTTTAGTGAGGGTATAAAGCGTACTTGTGCTGTGTAATTTGGCCCCCTTAACACCTGGCTGATCCTGCTGCCAGTTTCTCCCCTCCCCTATGTAAACTGAACACGGTGTATCATGGCTGCTGAGCCCTGACACCGTGGTCAGTTTATGTGCCTCAGTCATCCGCAGCCTGAAGCTCTCTTCTCTGCTCCTCCCCTCTCCCTGTCTGCGATCTCTGTCTCTGAGCCGCCCCTCCCCTTCTATCACTGTTCCGAGCAGTGCACACATTACTGCTCCCAATCACTGCCAGCCCCTCTGCTAGGATTATATGATGTATACACTATATGCCTTTTTCTAAAATTCTTCCTATAAATACAGTTTTTCATATCCCAGACCGTCTGGCACGGTCTTCCTCTGATGTTTGTATTAGAGGGAGGTCACGTGACCGCACTGCAGATGTCAGAAGGAACGCTCAGCCCCTCCCTCTGGAAAACATACAGCGGAGAAAGACGGCGCCAGGCGGTCACATGACTGCTGATTGGGGGATATGAAAATCGGTATGTATGAGAAGAATTTTAGAAAATGGCATATAGTACAGCCTCAAAAATTACTCACCTGCTCGCATTTTGCGAGTGGATTTTGAGGGCTGGCGAGTAAGGGTTGCCTGGGAGCGGGGGGGAGACACAAGCACTGCCAGCATGCAGGGTTGTATGGGAGTCCTCCCTGCGATTGCTGAGGGGGAGAGAGAGCGAGCAGGCAGCCGACAGAGCACGAGGAACATCACTAGCGGCTTTCATTTTGGAGTGTTCCCCGCACTCGCTTTCACACATAGCTCCGCCCCCTGGTCCCAGGACTCGATACACCTCACTCGTCCCAGGAATGGGTGGGTGATCTGTCTATCAAAGTTCCCTGGCCAGGGGGCGGGGCTGTATGTGACACCGAGCTGTGGGAACACACTGCTATTGAAATGAAAGCTGTTCCAGTGAAGTTCCTTGGCGCTCTGATCATCCAGCCGGCAATACTCTTCCTCTCCTCTGTTCTCTCGGCATGCGGGCGAGGCTACATTGGTGCGCATGGGTGAGGCTGCATTGGTGAGCATGGATAAAGTGGTTTGTTAATATTTATTTTTAGAATCTAAATCTTCATAAGATAATTTATGAGTGCGTGTTTAGGGATGGAATTAGGGGCGGGGCAGGGTAGGGCAACTGGTGGCGAGTAACCCTTGAGGCCTAGCTAGTAGCTCAGGACTTACAATTTTGAGCCTTGATATAGTATGTACATCACATAATCCTAGCAGAGGGGCTGGCACTGGCTGTCTGCACTGCCTTAAACACTTTAAGCTGTACAGCCTCATCCATTCTTGCAAGTATTAGGCCCTCCAGAAGAGTACTGACTACAGGTGTTAAAAAGGTTGACTCTGTAGAAGAGATCATGCGAGTGTACCCCAGTGGGGATGCCAGGAAAAGTGTACTAAAAAAGGTGAGCACAAGTAGGTGGTGTATCCAAAGAACACTGAGGGGCTAGGTCCTTATCCAGTATGGAAAGATCCAGATCTGGTCCCAGTTGGCCTTGTAGGTCAGAAGTAACCCCCCCCCCTCCCCTGGTAGAGGAGGGATGCTGAGAAGTACCATAAATTGGACTTAAGACCCCAGGGGCAGAGGATTCTCCCTGAAACCTGAAGGAGGAAGCAAGTGTCCATGTGTCTAGAGACAAGGGGTCCAGAGATGCTAGGAGCCCAGGGATAATGGGGTAGATGCATTACTTTGTGCAATAGCACAAGATTGTGATTGGCAACTGAAGGAGGGGCCAGAAAATAAGGCCTGCCTGTGAACTAAAAAGGTGCATCCTCTATAGGAGGGGAAAACTACCCCCATCTGGATACACACAGCCCTCCACACTTCAGAGGATGCGGTACACCTTTATCAGCAGGGCTGTTCAGTTAGTGGACCTCTGATTTTGGACCCTTTGGGCTGAGCAGCAATCCAGTTCTAAAAGCCTGCAGGTAACGATTGCCAAATTAGATAAAAAGGAAAGGGGTGGGATCCTTCTGATCCCTCCTAAGACCTTCAAAGTTGAGGCATGAACACACTGACCACTTACAGTGTTGCTAATCACAGTGTCAAAGTCAAAGCCAAAGAGACAGAGCCCCTTGAATGCAGCATCAATGTCCCAAACATGCAACTAGAATGTTCTATGCATCTGAACAATCATCAGCCCAATCCAGAACACAAGTTTAGCTTCTAACTAGTCATCACACCTGAAGCACAAGGCTCCAGACAATAGCTCCTTGAAATGGGAGCCTAGTCTGTAGATGGAGAGATCCCGTTTGAAGGAGTTCACTACCTAAATGGAATAGAATAAACAGGTAAATTTGAACTAAGATTAAAGGGGGACTTGAGCATCTTGCCAAAAGGTAAGTATGCCCTCAACTAGTACAGTGGTATACCTGTTAAAAAGGAAGTCACTGTTGCATCTACAGTGGGAACAGCATACCATTTCATAAATTCACTCTCAAAAGGCGAAAAGTTCCAATATACTGCCAGTAGGTCCCCAGACTCTCAAGGGTGTTTCTAGTCTGGAGATAGGAAGACCTCAAATAGCAGGTATAGCAGAAGGGTACAGCTGTAGCAGCACTAAAGGACTCAAGAACTGGAACAGGGTTGAAAGCACTGCCATAATAAGGTTTGAAAAAAAGCCCCTAAACGATCTGAGGTAGCATTAGGAGACTGCAGCATCTCAAAAACACACTCTTCAAAGACAGACTACTGGAACTCAAATCAGAATTTGAAATGGTGACAGGGACCAAAGGCCAACCTGATTTCAAGCATCGGGTGGGTCAGAGACAGATTCTGCAGGTAAAGGCACTGGAGCATGCTTGGAGTTTCTGTGGGAAGGGTGCCTCAACAGCTGAGCACACCCTGCCAAAAAAGTATTGAGTAGACCGCAGTCCCAGTCGACACTGGAGGGGACTCGGCATCATTAGCCTTTCTTTGGTAAGGCTGACTAACAATATGGGTCTCAGGTTTCTGCTTGCAGGTGTCAGTTTCTTCTGAGGATACCAAGTAATATGTCTCCAGAACCATTAGGGAGTATGGGCTGGGGTCATCCATGACACCCTCCTCTGTTTTCAAGTGGTTTTCTTGTCAGAAGCGATCTATCGTGATAGCAGAACAAAGCAGCAGACAGAAATGACACTTAGTGCTCTTAATTCAGACACATACACACACACACACTATAGAAGGACATGCTTTGTTCATATTACACGTCTAAGGTTTACAAACAGCTTAATAAAAACACATGGAGTCTGTGCAGTGGTAACGACTGAAATGTTAGGCAGTCCCTCTGGTAAATAAACCCAGGCAGCTGGTGATGAAAGCCGGAAGTGAGCAGGTCACTGTAGGCAGGCAGTAGAAACTGATCAGAAATCAATGCGATATTTCACAAGCGGTATCAGCAGCAGGATGGTGCTTCCTCGGAGTTGAATGATGGGAAAGAGCACAGCGTGAGTGTCACTCCACCCAGAAACTGAAGCGTTCAATTCCTTAGCCTTAACCCTTAACTGAGGCTATGCCATGGCTCTGGGCTTAGAAAGCACTTCACATCTAGTTAATCGTACACTCAAGTCTAGAAAGTACCACAATACAGAACCAGTGCCTGAAGGTCACGTTCCATGCTTGCCCCACATGTCCAGTCCAGAGGGGTCTGGATACAGCCTTCCAAAGCTCAACTTCGGAAAAGGCCAATTCAGATAGCCGCTATTTATAAACTAGTTCCAACAGCAATGTGGCAAAGAATCTTGATTAATGTCAGAGAAAAATTCAGGGAAAAATAATAATAAATAAATAATAAAATCAATAAATAACTCTGCAGCAGAGTTGAAGAAAATTCAAGTTAGACTTACTGGTAACTTGTTTTCCAGAAGTCTTTCAGGACAGCACCTGGAAGATAGTGACTCCTCCCACCAGAGCACAGGAAACACCTTCTTCCTCCAGATCTTTAAAGGGAGGCACCTCCCTACCACACCTCAGTTGTAGAAGAGAACCTCCTGCCCCAGCTGGAACACATAAGCACACGTTGGTCACAGCATAGTACATCAAACCAATAGGGCAGGTCGTTGCTGTCCTGAAAGACTTCTGGAAAACAAGTTACCGGTAAGTCTAACCTGAATTTCCCAAGGCGTCTTTCAGGACAGCACCTGAGAGGATAACAGAGACTTAACCCCTTAGGGTGGGACAACAGCCTGCAGGACCTTTTTATCAAACGCCTGGTCACTGGCAGATATGAGGTCCAGCCTATAATGGTTGCAGAAAGGTGCAGAAACTTGACCACGTTGCCGCCTTGCAAATCTGTTCAGGGGTGGCACCAGCTCTCTCTGCCCAAGTGGCCACAAGTGCTCTTCTGGTTGAATGCACACATTCCTGCTGGTGGAGACACGCATGCGTTTGCAAGACCGAAAATTTTGAAAAAAAAAAAAAAAAAGATATTTTCTACTTTTTGTTATAAAAAAAATCCAATAAACTCAATTTTAATCATACATGTAGGCCAAAATGTATTCGGCCACGTCTTTGGTAAAAAAAAAGTCAATAAGCGTATATTTGTTTGCGCAAAAGTTATAGCGTCTACACTATAACACACAGCTTTTAGTTTATGACTGCCTGTCATTTCTTGAGGTGCAAAAATGGCAGGGCAGTACAACCCCCCCCCCCCCCCCCCCCAAATGACCCCATTTTGGAAAGTAGACACCCCAAGGAAATTGCTAAGAGGCATGTTGAGCCCATTGATTTTTTATTTTTTTTTTTGTCCCAAGTGATTGAATGACAAAAAAAAAACAAAAAGTTGTCACTAAATGATATATTGCTCACACAGGCCATGGGCAAATGTGGAATTGCACCCCAAAATACATTTAGCTGCTTCTCCTGAGTATGGGGATACCACATGTGTGGGACTTTCTGGGAGCCTAGCCACGTATGGGGCCCCGAAAACCAATCACCGCCTTCAGGATTTCTAAGGGCGTAAAGTTTTGATTTCACTCCTACCCATCACAGTTTTGAAGGCCATAAAATGCCAAGATGGCACAAAACCCCCCAAATGACCTAATTTTGGAAAGTAGACACCCCAAGCCATTTGCTGAGAGGCATGGTGAGTATTTTGCAGCTCTCATTTGTTTTTGAAAATGAAGAAAGACAAGAAAAAAACATTTTTTTTTGTTCTTTTTTTTTAAATTTTCAAAACTTTGTGACAAAAAGTGAGGTCTGGAAATACTCACTATACCTCTCAGCAAATAGCTTGGGGTGTCTACTTTCCAAAATAGGGTCATTTGAAGGGGGGGGGGGGGGGTTGTGCCATCTGGGCATTCCATGGCCTCCGAAACTGTGATAAGCAGTGAAGAGTGAAATCAAAAATTTACGCCCTTAGAAAGCCTGGAGGCAGTGGTTGGTTTTCAGGGTCCCGTACGCGGCTAGGCTCCCAAAAAGTCTCACACACGTGGTATCCCCGTACTCAGGAGAAGCAACAGAATGTATTTTGGGGTGTAACTTCATATATTCCCATGGCATGTTTGAACAATATATCATTTAGTGACAACTTTGTGCAAAAATTACTTTGAACCCCCAAACATTTTTTTAAAGCAAATGCCCCACAGATTAAAATGGTGGGTGTTTTTTTTTTTCCCACACAGTATTTGCGCAGCGATTTTTCAATGCATTTTTTTGGGGAAAAACACACTTTTTTAAATTTTAATGCACTAAAACACTAGATTGCCCAAATGTTTGATGAAATAAAAAAAGATGATCTTAGGCCGAGTACATGGATACCAAACATGACATGCTTTAAAATTGCGCACAAACGTGCAGTGGCGACAATCTAAATACATTTTTAAAAGCCTTTACAGGTTACCACTTTAGATTTACAGAGGGGGTCTACTGCTAAAATTGCTGCCCTCGATATGACCTTCGCGTTGATACCTCACATGCATGGTGCAATTGCTGTTTACATTTGACGCCACACCGACGCTTGCGTTCGCCTTTGCACGAGAGCAGGGGGGGCAGGGGTGCTTTTTTTTTTATTTTCTTTATTATTTTTTTGCTTTTTTATCTTATTTTTAAACTGTTCCTTTCATTTTTTTTTAAATCATTTTTTTTTGTTAGCTCAGGGAATGTAAATATCCCCCTACGATAGCAATAGGTAGTGACAGGTACTCTTTTTTGAAAAAATTGGGGTCTATTAGACCCTAGATCTCCCCTCTTCCCCTTAAAGCATCTGACCACACCAAGATCGGTGTGATAAAAAGCTTTCCCAATGGCGCTGTTTACATCAGGCGAAATCTAAGTCATGAAATGCTTGTAGCTTCCGGTTTCTTAGGCCATAGAGATGTTTGGAGCCACTCTGGAAATACGATCACTTAGTGACACTGGCGACGGGGGAATGATCAAGGAGTTGAACTTTATTAGGGGGGTATCCTAGACCTAAAGGGGGCTACCACTAACTGCCCTACCACTTATAACTGTCACAAACTAACACCAATGCAATAATCAGAAGAAAAAAAAATTGCTATTGGTGTCACTGTGACAGGGGGTACAGGGGGGTGATCGGGGGGTGAAATGTGTGCCTAGAGTGTTCTACTGTTAGTGTAGTGTTGGTGCAAACTTACTTGATGTCTTCTCTCCTCTGCATCGGAACGAAAAGACCGGCTCGAGGAGAGATGACATCACTTCCTCTGCCACCGTTTACATTACAGCAGCAGAGGAAGAATGTCATTGGCTGGGAGCGATCGTGAGGGGGTGGCCACGAATGGATGGCCCTCCCTCACCTCTGATCGCTCAGGGACAGACGCCGACTGCCTCAGGCACCGGGAGGGGGGGGGGGTCTGATCGGACTCCCCGCCTGCAGGAGGCAAGTGACGTACCCATACTTTACTTTGCTTGCCCGTGCCATTCTGCCGCAGTATATCTGCGTGAGGCGGTCAGCAAGTGGTTAATGAGGACTTTATGGCCAGGGCTTTTACTGGAACCTTTGCAGTATTCGTCGCAAGAAATCTTTCTGGGGGAAATTCCGTAAACTATTGTGTAGTCCTGAGAAAGAGTGGTCAGTATAAAAATTGATTTGCTGTTATGGCTGACCACTGCGGAAGGAAACTTTGCAGCCTTGCGCTTACCCGCAGGGTCGAGTCATAGGGATTTTTTCAGCTTGCAGGGGATGGAAAAGGATTCCGCCCTTGCTTTTAGCATTTTGTGCAGACCAATTCTTCCTACTCGCCTGGGACTTGTTGTCCTGTTCCTGAGCTCTTTGAGGTCGAAAAAAGCGATGCGGGGGTCGCTTCTTTATTGGGAAGCACTTCCCATCAGCAGTCCTGTCTAAAATAGTATCCAGCTCAGGACCAAAGAGAAGGTCACCCGAAAAGGGAATCCCACAGTTTATTCTTTGATGCCGCATCACCTGACCAAGTCTTCAGCCATAATGCTCTTCTTGCCGAATTTGTTAGGGCTGCTGATCTAGCCGACATTCTAATTGCTTTGGCTGAAGCATCCGCTATATAGGCTACCGCAGAGGACAAGGTAGAGAAAGAATCCAAAATTTCCTGTTTGGGCGAATCTGCTACTATATGAGCCTTTAACTGGTTAACCCAATATTCCAGGTTCCTGGCTACGCATGTCGTGGACATGGTTGGCTTTAAATTGCTCATAACCGACTGCAAAGATCTCTTGAGCAAGAGATCCATGCGCTTTTCCATTGGATCCCTTAGGACCCCCATGTCTTCAAAGGCCAGGTCGGTGGATCTAGAGACCTGGGAGAAGGCAACATCTAACCTGGGGACCATGTTCCAAACAGCAGAGGGGTCTTCCTCAAAACGGAAAGCGTCTCGTGGGCTCTTGAGAAACGTTTTTTTACTGTAGTTCCAGCTATTCTTTTATGGCGCCTGAAATGACAGAATGAACCGGAAAAGTCCTAACTTTAGTCTCACTTAGCCCCGCGTGCATATGGTCGTGCAGGGTTAGTTCCTTTTTTTCTTCACTTAGGCCAAGGGTAACACGTATGGCCCCATGAAGCCCATCAACTTCTTCTAGGGATAGCGTAAACTTGGAGGGGGCCACTTCAGTGCCTTCACCCTCCTTCTCTTCCGATTTATCAAAAGGAAAGTGCGGGGGATTATTTTTTCCTGGTAGAAGGACCTTCAGACAGAGTCTCCAACATCGGGAATGGAAGTGAACCCTGGGAAGACTCCGATGTGGAGGGCTGACTAGCCGACGGACCAACTAAAGAGTAACGGAATGTATAAATCGTGGCATATAGTTCCTTCTTTACTGAGGCAACAAAGTCATCAAAAATGGAAGCAGATTCCTCTTTGACCAAATAAGTAATGCAAGTACTGCATAGGGCTTTTTCCCAATCCCCCCCCCCCCCCCCCCCCCTCCATCTTGGCATTGCATTACCTGTAAAATGCTTTTCTTTGAAGTACATCACGGGACACAGAACCATAGTAGTTACTATGTGGGTTATAGGCCACCTTCAGGTGATGACACTGGCCTGCCCCAAGATAAAAAGTGCACTCCCTATATAACCGCTCCCACTACTGGGAGTACCTCAGTTTTGTAGCCAAGCAATACCCGTGTATACCAAAGGAGGGAGGGACCTCTGTGTCCCGTGATGTACTTCAAAGAAAAGGATTTTACAGGTAAGCCGTTATAAAAATTAGGGTTGTCCCAATACCGATACTAGTATCGGTACTGATACCGAGCATTTGCCCAAGTACTTGTACTCAAGCAAAATGCTCCCGAAGCTTCCCCCAATACCTTGAGCGTCAGCAGTGATCGGCGCGTGGGGGAGTTACAAGCTTCTCCCCCCGTGGCTTTCAGCTGCTTTAGTGACATACAGCGGTGATTGGTGCTTGTAACTCCCCCACACGCGATCACTGCCGACTGTCCCCGCATCCTTCATGCCCCCTCCATTCCGCTGTCCCCCTCCGTTCTGCTGTCTCTCTTCCTCTGTCCCACCCGTTCTGCTGTCCCTCTCTTCCTGTCCCCCCTCTGTTCCGCTGTCCCTCTCCTCCTTTTGTAAATGGACAGAGTCAGCTGACTTTGTCCATTCACATAACTGAAACATTGTAACCTCCTGTGATTACGATGTCTTAAGTTTATGAATGGAGAGGAGCCGCTGTCTTCTCTCCATTCATTCTCAGTGCAGCTGAGGCTGCAGAGAAAGGGACTGGGGAATCTCCATCCTTGGTCTCTTTCTCTGTCTCAAGGGGGAGATATCAGGGGTTTGTTAAGAACCCTGATATCTCAAAGCCCCTCAACAGGGCTGATAAAAAAAAAAGTGCATCGGTAATCGGTAGCGGTGGGTACTTGAAAAAAAAGTATCGGTACTTGTACCCGGTCCTAAAAAAGTGGCATCGGGACAACCCTAATAAAAATCCTGTTTTCTTATCGTACATCACGGGACACAGAGCCATAGTAGTTACTATGTGGCATGTCCCATAGCAATGGCAACTGAAGGGAGGGAGACACAACAAAAAGTAGGGCACCAAGAGACAAGAGGAGTAATACTGCAGCCTGCAGTACACTGTGACCTTTTACATCAATTTGGTAGAATCTGGTAAATGTATGGACTGAAGACCAAGTTGCGGCCTTGCAGATGTGAGCCATGGAGGCCTGGTGATGATGTACTGCCCAAGAAGCACTAACAGCCCTGGTGGAGTGCGCTTCAACATGAAAAGGAGGAATTTTCCTCTTTAAACCATAAGCCTGAACAATCACTTGACAAATCCATTTGGAAATAGTAGATTTTAAAGCTGGCTGTCCTCTTTTAGGACCGTCTGGCAATACAAACAAAACATCTGTTTTGCGAATCTGAGCGATCAGCTTTAAATAGACCTTAACCGCTCACTACAGCAAGAGAATGTAGTGACCTCTCTTACACAGACCAAGATTCTGGAAAAAAGAAGGTAGAACAATATCCTGGTTTAAATGAAAACTCGTCACTACCTTCGGTAGGAATCTAGGATGAGGCCGCAATACCACCTAATCCTTATGAATAATCAAATATGGCTCTTTACAAGAAAGACCTGCCAACTCCGATACTGTTCTAGCAGAGGATATGGCAACCAAAAAAAAAAAATTATTTTCCTTGTCAAGAGGACCAAGGGAATATCCCGTATAGGCTCAAAATGCTGTTTTTGTAAAGCTGACGGGACTAAAGTTCAAAGCCCAAGGATTTAGGGATGTCCTGACTGGAGGATTAATCTGTGTTACCCCCTTAATAAAAGTTACGAACCAGAGAGTGAGAAGCAAGAGGTCGTTGAAAAAAGTACTGTTAAGGCTCAAACCTGGCCTTTGAGAGAACCCAGGGCCAGCATCATCTCCAATCCCATCTATAGGAATTCAAAGATCCTACCGAAGACATATTTCCTGGGGTACCAACCCCTGGATTCACACCAGGAGACATAAGCCTTCCAGACTCCACAGTTTATTACCCTGGAGGCCGGTTTCCTAGCATTAACCAAGGTAGAAACTACCGAAGCAGTCAACCCACGATCTTTTAGAATGTGGGACTCAATTCTCCGCATGCCAGCGGATCCCTTCTCCTTGACACAAAGTTGTCAACCTTGTTGTTGAATCTGGACGCAAACAGATCCACGTCCAGAACACCCCATTTGTGACATATCGACAGAAGGTTCTCAGGGTGAAGGGACCATTCTCCCGGAAACAAATGTTGGCGACTCAAGAAGTCCGCCTGCCAATTTAATATCCCTGGAATGAAAATCGCCGATAGGCAAGGGATGTTTTCTGCCCAAGATAGAACATGACTCCCCTCTCTTTGGGCTGCACGACTTCTCGTTCCCCCTTGGCGATTGATGTAGGCCACAGCCGTGGCATTGTTTGATTGGATCCTGACAGGACAATTCCATAATCTGAGCATCCAGGCCTCTAGGGCCAGACGTACTGCCAGAATTTCTAGAATATTGATGGGCAAGGTCCTCTCTGATTTGGACCACTTCCCTTGGACAGATGCTTCTTCCAGGACTGCTCCCCAGCCTAGAAGGCCGGCATCCATCGTTACCACCCTCCAGGATACTGGTAGAAAGGATTTCCCCTGTTGAAGATTCCTGGATATCAACCACCAATTGAGGCTCTGGTGGGGATAAGGGCATTGGAAAATTCTAAAGCCTGGATCTTCTTGTTCAAAATTAACAGCGAGTTAGCAGTCTTGAATGAAACTGCGCATAAGGAACTGCCTCGAAAGAAGCCACCATCTTTCCTAACAACTTTATGCAAAGCCAAATAGAAGGACTTTTGTTTTAAGCCAAAATGAGTTCCCTCTAGGTTGAGAATCCAGCCTAGGAATTCTAGGCGACTCATGGCTGTGACTAAACTTTGGTTTAGGAGGGTTACTGACTGAACTACCAAGAGCTACAAACTGAAAATGACGATTTTCTACCTCGAAGCACAGAAATTTCTGGTAAGCGGGGAAAAATTGGCACATGGGAGATAAGCAGCATCCTTGATGTCGATTGTTGCCAGAAATTCTCCTCCTTGTAGGATGGAGACAACTGATTGGATTGACTCCAAGCGGAAGGAACAGATATTCAAGTACTGGTTAAGATCCTTGAGATCTAAAATGGGTCTGACCTCCCCGTTTGGTTTTGGTACCGTGAAGAAGTTTGAATAAAACCCCGACCCCTGCTCGTCTGTGGGAACCACTGATATTACCTTTTGAGACAAGAGATGATCCAAAGCCAGAAAGAGAGACTTCCTTTTCTCTGGGAACGTTTGATCTGAGAAAATGAGGAAACAGGAATTCTCAGAAATCTAGTTTGTAACCTAGAGAAATTGAGGAAGCCACCCATCTGTCTTGACATTGTTCCTGCCAGATCTTTGAAAAGCGTAGAAGCCTTCCCCTCACTCGAGCGAGCTTTAGGTATATTGCTTTGCGGGTTTCCTGCCCCAGGTCCTCTTTTGGTTTTGGGACTGCCCCTGAGGTATTCCTCCTGAACCTGACAGTGGAGGCCATCGAGACTGCCTGGAGGCTGATGCCCCAGGCACTGGAGAAGATGCACGTTTAAAAAAGGAAAAACGCTTAAATGTCTTAACTGGTAAAAGAGAACTTCTCATTAGAAATTCTTTGGATATACTTATCCAGATTGTCTCCAAATAACTGTTCACCATGAAATGGGAAACTGGCCAAGAGCTTTTTACATGGTGCTCCGGCTGACCAATTTTTCAACCATAGGATTCTACGCACATGCACCAGCCCTAGCATGAGCCATGAGGCTTGGAGAATAGAATCTTTCATAGCGTCTACTGTGAAACACAATGCTTCTAATATACCGGCCAACTCCTGGGCCTGCTGATCAGGAATACAAGTCAGGTTCTTGTTTACAGAGGATATAGCAGTGTCAATTGCTGGAATCCCCCATTTCTTTTAGAATTCCTCCTCCATAGGATAAAGTATAGAAAACTTTTTAGGAGGAAAAAACTGTTTATCTGGGTGCTCCCACTCAGAATACATAAGCTTCGTTAGCCATGAATGGGTAGGAAAAGCATCAGATTGGGGAGGCCTTAATGACCCCAAACTAGGAGGTGGGCACATCGACTGACTGAGTTATAGGCAGTAAAAAAGTCAAGCGGACCAATTTAGTGGAGTGTACCAACAGTCTCTCCTGCGAAGCCGATCCGTCCATATTAGGATCTTCCGAAGAGGCGTCATCAGCCTCTTCCTGATCTTCTGAGAGAATTTCATTATCTCTCACCCCTTGTTCCTCAGCATGAGGGTCCTGAGCAGTGGACGGGGATCTGCTACGCTTGGGCCCACTTTGGGAAGCGATTAACGCATCAATCATTTGCTCCAAACTTAAAATGGTAGAATAAAAAAACCTCCTTCGTGATATATACAGGGGCTGCAGTGTCAAGAGCTGCTGCAACACTAGCGCCCCCTAATGGCTCACTGACCCGCCACATCACTCTCAGAAGGGGATGCCATCTTTTTATAGAGATGGATCTAGGCTGTCGTGCAACAACAGACCCTCTAGAACCATTTGAGGTGTTGCTTATCCCCCTTTCGCTCATAGCCTGATGCGCAAAGCAGAGGCACTACCAGAAGGAATGCATACACTGCTTGAGCGATAGTCCAGCACAGTTGCTGCTATCAATGCGCAGTCTAATGCAGTAGTAAAATGTGTCAAAGGAAATGCCTGTGTCACCAACCAAACCTCTTAATGCCACCTTTGCTCCTGTGCCCCTCCACGGCCTGCAAAAACACTAATGGTGCTTTTAAAACCTTGCCTCTTCGTGTTGGACGTCAGACGACGCCAATGCCGCTAAGCCCCACCCTCCGCGTTGCCTACAGCTCTTCCCTCTTTTTTAAAAGGAAGCCTTTTCCCGAGCGAGAGGCGGGCTACAGGTCCTCTGGGACTCATAGGATGGAGCAGCATGGCGTGGGGGGGTGGGCGACGGGGTCTGTAAGCCGCCAAGCTGATGGCGCCAATTTTTTTTTTCTCAAAAGAAAACCTAAAGCGCTTCTTCCCCCATGAAGAGGTGAAGACAATCAGCACAGGGGGGCGATTGGTGGGGAGAAGAACCCCCCCCCCTTCAAGCTTACGGAGGTTCCGTTGTCTGCCTGGAGGAAGAAGCATCTCAGCTCTCCTGACACAGCGTGCTCTCTCAGCGTGAGGCGGTGAGTGGTCAATACAGCCCCCAGTGGTGACACATAGCCATGACATTAACTGATCTTAAAAGGAAACATTCATAAGAAAATTCAAGAAATTTCTTTGAAAACTCCGCTTACCTTTCCAGTCGCAGGGTTTTCTGTGGTAAACCAACAGACCCAATCTCCCCCCTTCACGGTGGGTTCCGTTAAACCTTCAGGAGCTGGGGATCCTCGAGGAAACCCACTATTCTGGACCTGTAATAGCACCTCCGCCAGTAAAACTTTATGGCCTTACTACCAAAAAGTACTGGATCCCAGGTTATAGCTCTCTAAAAAGAGAAGCCTTTTTCAGTCAAGACCTCGTTTTTTCGAATGCGAGGCCCGGGTACCATTTAATTCGGCCAAAAAGACACTTCGAATGGATCCGGTCTGCATGGCTAGCCCCAGCAAGGATTGCTCCAGTGGAGCTCAGCACAGCACATCTTTACTCGTGACCAACACTTTAGACACTGGCAAAAAAACGGAGGTACTCCCAGTAGTGGGAGGCGTTATATAGGAAGTGCACATTTTGTCTTAGGGCGTTCCAGTGTCCATCACCTGAAGGTGGCCTACAACCCACATAGTAACTACTATGGTTCGGTGTCCCGTGATGTACGATAAGAAAAAAGTTTTGGCAGTGTCCAAAACTCCTAATAGGAGCAGCATCTCTTTAGCACACAATTTGGTCTGCATCATTTACATTCATACCAATGGCTTCTATTAGTTTTGCTCTTCAAATTATCTTCCCATAGACAAAAATTGAAAAAAGAACAAGTTAAATCCTATGCTACACAGAAGCTATTTGCAGTCACTACTAGTACAAAATGTAAATACATATTAAAAAGGAAACTGACGAATACTGGAGCTGCTCTAATACTTTTAAAGTTTAAAATCGGCTTATTTCAAGAGTGCCATAATTGTTGTGTGTTTGTGACTCAGTATTAAAACTACTGGGTCAGTGTGAAGGTTAGGCAAATTAAATTCTAAATAGCCACCAAACAGCAAACAATTAATTTCTAACTCACACTGATCTGATGCCAATACTACCAACAGGGCCGCAACGTGTGCATATTAAACAAAATCACACATACATAAAAAGTAAAATATGTACGGTCACTTTTACAATGTACTGTACTTAAAATGTAACTAAAAATGTTTGTTACTCAATTGCCATTTCAAAACAGCAAGAGGTGGGGGAGAATTTCAATGACAAATGTTCAGCTGACACCCTTGCATGGTAAAACTTTTTAGAGGGTGGTAGAGCAGGGGGTGTCAGGCATACAGGAGGACATACTGCCACCTCAATGTTTTTATCTATTTTTTTTAAAACCAAATGGGAATTTCTATGTAAATACTGTGTGTTAGGACTGTGGCATGGTCCAGTCACTTGAATTAGTAGCATTTGGCAGTGGTACTCTGCCCCACAACCATGACATGGGATAAAATTTTGGTGTCTCTGCATGTGCAACACCCCGAGGGGCTGCATGTTCTCTTTTTTTTGGGGGGGGGGGGCAGTAACCTGCTGTTCGATCACCTGTTTTTATTGCTCTGCGTGTGAACAAGGCCTAAAGCCAAGTTTACACAGGCACTGAATTGTAACGCTGCCTTTAACGTGCACGGACGCATCACGTAATGCTCCTCACGGGCCCTTTGTGCTGGGCTTTTTTTTAATCCTCCTGAGCATGCTTTACAATCCACAGCTGCATCTTGAATGAGCTGTAAAACACTACCAGGTACATTTATAGTGTGTTTAATACAGGCTACACTTAGGGTTGCCTCCTCGTCCCTTTAAACCCAAACACATTCGTTACATAGGTTCTGTGGCTGATACAGGTGGTAATTAAAGTCACTTGGTGCCGCATCTGCAATAAAATTAGCCCCAGAACCTGGGTACATCATATGTGGGATGAGGTGGCAACCCTAGAAGTCATGGAGGCGGTTCAAAGCTTCAACCCCTGCCCAACTGCAAGCAGAATTATTTTTATCCTGCAGCTCTATATACTCAATATTTTAAAATCACTGAGGAACGTTGTTTGGCTGAGTTGTCATTTCACTGTCTGTTGTACCACCAAGACAGGAAGGGATGGGAAACCCCCTAGCAGGACAGAGATTCAGCATAAAATAACCTGACAGGTTTAATTCTTGTAAAAATAAATACTGCGCTAACACAATAAATTGAGCTGTGACTAAAGGTAGTAAACCGTAAATCGTATATAGTTCAAAAAGTCGCGCTAAAGGAATGAAAGTGGCAACAACCTAGTGCCTATAACATCACAAAAGGTAAATTCAATACAAATGAAAAAAAGATTGAGAAAAAATTAGATATATACCAGTGTCTATAAACACCACAGTGAAATGAAAAAAATATTAGATATATGAAACACAAATGATGTTTGCTATGTAAAAAAATGAAAATTGAGTGGTTAAATGAAAACAGTAAAAGTGTTTACCAGAACACTAATGCCAAATGCAACAGTATATAGGAACTGTGCAAATACAATAAACATATACCTTGTGAAAAACGTAAATTATGCAATGTTTGTTCTTAATTTTACACTGCATAATTTACGTTTTTCACAAGGTATATGTTTATTGTCTTTGCACAGTTCCTATATACTGTTGCATTTGGCATTAGTGTTCTGGTAAACACTTTTACTGTTTGCATTTAACCACTCAATTTTCATTTTTTTTACATAGCAAACATCATTTGTGTTTCATATATCTAATATTTTTTTCATTTCACTGTGGTGTTTATAGACACTGGTATATATCTAATTTTTTCTCAATCTTTTTTTCATTTGTATTGAATTTACCTTTCGTGATGTTATAGGCACTAGGTTGTTGCCAGGTTTAATTCTTCCCTTGGCTATAAACAGCACATGTTAAAGTGGAACTTCACTCAAATATTTGACTATTTTTAATCCTTATGGTGCTAGCATTAGTAAATGGATAGGAAAGTTTATCATATTTACTGGTTTTAAACTTTTTACTGCTTGCTATGTGGGCACTCATGAGTGATTGTCCATAAGACAGACACAGAGAGCCCAGCTCAGCCACTCTCTCCTCATTGGCTTGGATTGACAGCGTTGGGAGCCAATGGCTCCTGCATCACAGCCAGTGAGGGAGAGGCCGTGGAAAGCCTCGGCTCTTGTGCTTGTCACTGGATTGAGCTTAAGCTTAGTATGCATGAAAGGGGGGGGGGGGGTTGGGGGGACACCACACACACACACTTTAAGGTAAAAGATGTTTTAGAGCTTGCAGTCCTCCCCCACCTCCCTAAATACTTACCTGAGCCCTCAATCTATCCAGAGCTGTGCACGACTGGATCTCTTCTCTTCACACAATGACTCTGGCAGCAGAGGAAGCCATTGGCCCCTTCTGCTGTCAATCAAATGCTGTAAGGAGGAAGTGGGGGGGGGGCAGGGCCAAGCCATGCTGTGTGCTTCTGTGAAGTGTGGCTGCATAGATGCACACAGCGGTTGGCTATGGAGGCACATGGAGAAGAGGATGAGTCAAGATCACTGGCAGAGGACCCCAGAAGAAGCGGTTTGGGACTGCAAGACCATTGCACAGAGTAAGTGAATAACATGTTCAGCATTTTAATAATAATAATAAAAAAAAAAAAGTTTAGTAACCCCTTTAAATTTATTTTATTTTTTAAAATTCAAGAGTAAACTCACCACAACTATTCATGTCTCTACGTATTATGTTGTTGAGGAACCACTTTGAAAAACATCCCCCTACCATTTCTGGCCACAAACATCTTGACTAGGAGCAAATGATTCATGTAGCGTTTACTTCCTTGAATCCACCTGCCTTTATCTCACAGACATATAGGCAGGAGGGCATGCTTCGCTTTGAAAATCCCTCCTCCTCTCCATCATTTTGTCTAGGCCTGGAAGCCAGAAGTAATTGGAAAAAAAAAAAAAAAAAAACACCCACACCTTCCTATTTACTAATGCTAGCAGCAGAAAGTAGCCTTAATGATGGCGCATTTGCACACATGTCTGGCATTACCTTATTGTCTCTGCAAAACTCACTCGCCGAGAGCTTTTTCTCCGCTTTTCAATGGTTGACTCCTGTAACAATAAATAAATAAATAAATAAATAATAATAAAAAAAAACAAACACACACACACTTTATTGATTAAAAGGAAAACTTCTGCACCCTACATGCTTTGACATTTTTTAAATATTGAAGGCTACACTCACACGCTGCTTGAAAAGAGAATGCTCGTTTTTAGCTAAATAACTAATTGCCATACAATAAATTCTACTGAACCCCTTGACACGCTCTAGGTGGGTACCACCCAAAAATTTTACACAATAGGAAACTTGTATACAAAAATAGGAAATTCCCCAAAAATTTTATAAGGCTGGGGAACATGGGGTGTCACACAATCCAACTAAACCCAAAAATTCCACAGGATACAGCGTTATGTTTAGGTCATTTTTATTAGTGAATCACTTTATGCCTCATCTTTAACCAAGAAGTCTGGGATTCCAAAAGCATTTAAAAGAAAAAGTATGGGGGGGGAAGGAAAAGAAAAAAAAAAAAAAAAAAAGTTATGGAGCATACTTCTCTTGTGGGTCACAGGAGTGCACTTACTTTTGCTCTCCTGTGACCCAGCACGAGCTAATAGTGGGCTATTGCCGCTATAAGCTGACGAGGCAGAACCAGCTACTTCAGGCTCTGGAAGGAACCGGACATTGTCAAGATCCACCTGCGCTCGCCCCCTCCCTGGCACTACATTGGACGATGGAAAGAAAGAAGAAGAAAGAAGGTCGAGGGGTATGAATACTTTTATAAAGGCACTATATATATGGTGAAAGTCCCATAGTCTTACAGACCTCCCACCAGGCAATAATGTCCCCAAGCAGAACTTTCTCGCCTAGGTCAGGGGATAGAGACGAACGTTTGGAATGAAGAATTCCTGGAAGGGACCACAGGCAGATCATGTTAGATTGTAAAAGCAAGGTTATAGACTGATATTGGGAAGATGTATGCCTCCTTAGCTCTTCGGAAGATATACTTTGAAAAAAGCAATGCGCAAGCGTTTGCCTTGCCATATAAACCAGGATACCGCTTTCTGTAGCTGACCAACATCTTTGTGGTGCAAGAGAAGAGGCATGGTTTGGACAGTATAGAGCTAGCAGGAAAAAACAGACGTTAATTTTTTTTTTATAAACCTCTTCCGAAGAATGAGAATCAGCAATGCCCTCCAGGTCTTTAATCATTTTTGAGATAAGTAGGGGGTAGTTAAAGTGTAACTAAAAGGCCAAAATTCAACCCTCTAATTTTTCCTGTTTAATATGATCATTGAAGGTAAAAGAAAATCCCAGGGGGCGTGACCTGGATATGGCTGTGTGAGGACACATTTTTACTGAGCTCCCATCCCTGGCCAGCTAAGCCCATTACGATCCAGACCCACCCAAAATCATACAGCATGTACCCCAAGAAGAGGAGAACCAAGAGGACAGCTAAATCAACAAAAGCCAGCAAGAACGGAAAAACAAAAAACAAAAAGAGATATAGCATAATACCTTACACACCCTCAGCCGACCCCCACCACCTCCAAGATGGCAGAAGCATGTGGAGAGACGGAGGAAGCACAAGACCACGATGGCCAGCCGGCATCTCCGGCAGTATCAATGAAATCTGATTCCTCGGATACCCCAGCGGCTCTACAACCGGGATCACAGACCTAGGTGACGGGCCTACGAGAGACTGGCACAAATGCGGAGTTATGGGCTCTATTAAAAGGCCCTCCCAACTAAAACCGACAGTCACTGATCAGCCGAGTTGAGCAGCAACACCGACAGGAGATGCAGGCAGTGAAAGGGAAGATTAAATCCCTCTCCACCAGGCTTTCGACAGGAGAAACCTCGGTGGCGGACCTGGAACGGAGTCTCTGATCTCGAACATCTACAAGATGCCCATATAGACGCTGCAATAATGGTCCAGCTCCATATGGAAGAAATGGAGGACAGGAGCAGGCGCAATAATTTGCGCTTACGTGGTCTTTCAGAAGCGTCAGGAGCCGAGGATTTGGCAGTCATGGCGACAGATATTTTCCGTAAATTGCCAGGAGAGGCTCTCCCTCAATGATTGGAATTCGATCGAATTCACAGGGAGCTGGGTCCACGATCGGCAGACCGAGGGATGTTATTTGCCGTTTGCACCAATACACTTATAAAGAGAGTATCATCTGTAAAGCTTGGGAAGCTGGAACAGTGGACTTTGACGGGGCGCAAGTAAAGATCCTGCCTGATGTTTCCTGGGCCACTTTACAGAGGAGAGCTATCCTTCGCCCCATCCTGGACTTAGCCCACCAGCAAATCAGTATCATACCGGTGGGGATACCCTCTGTCAGTCCTTTTCAAGAGGGACCAGCGTACCTCTAATCTCCGCTCGGTGAGGGACCTGCCGGCTCTTTTTGTGTTTCTGGAAGTGGCTCCTATCAGGATGCAAAATTGGCTCATCTTTATCCCACAGTCGGGTGGCTGTTCGGGTCCAGGGACATCAAGAAACACCTCCCAACCTAGACAGCAACTACAACGCCAGGGGTCACGAGTGTGGACGCCAGACGGGTCACAGGAGTCCTAAGGCGATGGCCGAGACCAAGGGACAATTGTTAGTACCTGTCCCCGGACTTCCCACACCCACCCATCGAGAAGGCTCCTATACTACTTGTGACCTGCCGAACCAGAGCAGAGACATACCCTGCAACTGCAGCCCATGAACCTTGCCTGACTCCCCCCCCTTCTTCATGAAAGCCCCGATCGCTCCACATTTCTGGATTATTTCCTGGACAGACACATATAGGGCTGAAATCGGGGGGTTTTATGGAACACTGCAGATAAGCACTTTGCCTGTACCCCCCTCGCTAAACTATCCACCAGCTCGCTCTGGTTCTCTGAGGAGGCTTTGGCCAGCACCAAAACGGACATCTAGATAAGGCCCATACCTCTGCTGAGCCAAGCCATTTAAATATTTCTCCAGCATAGTGAGGGTCACAGAGGGGCTAATCGGACACCAAATGTCGGTAAAAGAGGGGGACATTTATATGGGGAGGGTTGTTTTTTCTATTTATGTTTTTATGGACAGGGACGGGCACCACCTGACAGAGAGGAGAAGGGCCGTCTCCCTGTATGTTTAATGAGGGAGCGAGTTCTTCTCTCCCTGGTTACCTGCTATGTTCTATGCAACACTGTTCCTCTGTTGAGATTTGTTTCTACGTTGACACTGATTAACCTATGTTTACTTTAGCAGTAAATTTAAGCTAACTTGACATATGACCATGCTGTGGTTTACAGGACTTTTAGACATGAACCAGACAAAATAGAGGGGTCTTGTTATAGGCTCTGCTGATTGTTTAGACCAACAGGTCCGGCTGAGACTCTACCATCCACACTTAAAACCTAACTGCTCTGCCGGGGTGGGAACAGCAAGGGGTGAATGGAGGTTCTGCCATCACCCGAGCAAAGCCTTTCTCCACGCCAGGGACAAGTATGCTCTCATCAGAAAGCTGTGTTAGACAGGCTGGCTACTGCTGACCCCCTCCTTCCCTTTCGGGGGCCTCCGTTGGAGATCCCCATCTCTATAATAATGGGATGTGAAAACTGGCTGAGGGACGACCTCTCGCTCCCAAGGTAGAGTGTTGAGCTATGTGAGGGGCAGGTAAGATTGCAAAATACACGAGACCCCGGGGGTGGTTGCTCTGGATTTTCATTGACAGGGACATGGAGAGCTTGACCCATCATCCCCGGTGGGGCAGTTTTCCCTGCACTGAAATGTTGGGTGATGGATGAGGGGAGTTTGAGACGGTGCTCAAGCCTGGGCCCCCAGCCGCCCCCCCCCATCGTGGACCCAAATATTTTAGATCCAATGGGTGGGCTGGATCAGGGGCGTTTCCTCACAGCTAGACCCAGTCACCCCGCCAAATAGGTCGACACACCTCTAATCCAACAGTGAAGGAGCCGTGTTAAAACGCAAGCTTGAGACTTGCTACTAGTAGTTGTTCTCTCGCCGCCCGCTGATTTTTTTATTTTTATTTTAACAGAAAAGTTTTTATTAATCTCCATCGGAGAAAGTTTCAGTACATTATACAATTAATAAACATTAAAAAAAGGGGGGTAAATAAAATCAAACAGATGACAAAACAGCAGTTATAAAGTGTAAGACATAGTAGCCAGCATGTTATTTACATGTATTTCTCAGTACATAGCCTCAGTATTGCTTTCTTGTGTAAAAATGGGGTAGGGTTGTCTTTAATTCAAAGGATACGATGTCATAGGTATGACTAGTCCTATCCTATACCAACCATATATAGCAATAATGGAATTGTAAGGGGTTTCTTTGGGGGTGAGAGGAGTGGGAGGGGTGAGAGGAATGGGGGGGGGTGGGACACAGAGGGTCCCCGAACCTGATCCGCCCAGCTATAGAGACTGGGACAGACTGGGGTCCTCTCTTATTATACTCAGGATTTTAGTTGTCAGCCCAGACACCCCAGATCTTCTCAAAATTTTTAGGGCATTTACAACTCATATACGTAAGTTTATAAAGCGGAAGGGTAGAATCAATAAGCTTTTTCCACTGCCCAACAGTCGGGGGCTCCGGCTGCTTCCATTTAGTTAAGATGGCCTTCCTGGCATAGAACGAGGCATAGAAAATCAGTAACCTTTTGTAAGTGTTTGTGGTGATACTGTCACAGACACCGAGTAAGAGGACACGGGGGTCAAGTCCTATGGTCAGATTCCCAATCAAGTTGATAGATTGCACCACTTCCCTCCAGAATTGTTGGATAAGAGGACAAGACCACACCACATGGTAGAATGTTCCCACTTCAGTATTGCATTTTGGACATTTGTCAGATTGGGTGGGGTATATCTAGCAAGCCTCTGGGGTGTATAATATGCCCTGTGGAGGAATTTCAGCTGAATGTACCTATCCCTGGCGGATATCATTAAAGGTATATACTGTTGGATACCCTCTTCCCAAACATCATCCGTCAGGGAGGGCACGTCCACCTTCCATTTTATTAAAATGCCAAGTCCCTTGGTCATCAGTCCCACAGGATACCCAAAAGGTACAGGGCTGAGAGGATACGGTCCACATTGGCTGAAATAAGAAAGCACTCCACCGTATGCGATTCCAAATGAATGTCAGTGGGAAATTGGGCTTGTACGGCATGACGCAGTTGTAGATAGCGAAAAAACATCTTCGCTGGGAGTTGGAAAGTGCTTTTTAGTTCATCATATGAGAGGAGCGTGCCTGCTGGCATATGTTATAAAATTTTAATATCATATCTAGCCCAGATAGCTGGGTCTGGGATAGATAATAGATGTGGTAACCTAGGGTTGCCCCACAGTGGCGTATAGGGGGAGAATGTTATGTGGGTTGACTTTAGCAGTCAGTTGTTCCCAAACCTTGACCGTCGTGCGCATGGAGACTGTCATTGCGGCCTATGCTCTTGGGCCCCTGAACACTAGGTTACTCAGTGCCGAGTACAACCCCAGGATGGCTGCCTCCAGGTTAACTGCCGGGTTATTTCGCGACTGGGTGAACCACCAGCATACTGTTACCAGCACCACTGCCCAGTAATACTGTTTAAAGCACGGGAGTGCCAAGCCACCTGCGGAGAGGGGAAGTTGTAACACCGTTTTAGCCACCCTAGGGGTCAGCCCTGCCCAAATAAAGGAGTTGATCACCTGGTCTAGTTTTTGAAAAAAGGAGGTAGGGATGGGAACTGGAGTATATTTCTAAAGACATAGAGGAACTTGGGAAGAAATGTCATTTTGAGAAGGTTAATCCTCCCTACCGGTATTAATGGGAGGGACTTCCAGGTCAGGCATCTGCGTGCAAGTTTGTGTAGAATAGGGTAAACATTATCCGCTAGGTAACAGGAAGGCTCTTTCTGTATTTCAATGCCCAAATATCTGAATTTAGAGACCGACTGTAGTGGTATATGGGGAGGAGGGAGGAGGGGCGGCCGGGACAATGGCAAGAGTATGGATTTGGTCCAATCAATACGTATCCCGGAGAAGTACCCAAACAGGTTAATAACCCGCAGGGCCTCCTCCAGGGAATTCGAAGCATCAGAGAAATAGAGGAGGGCATCATCTGCATAGAGGGAGATCTGTTCCCTCAGTGGGCCCACCTCTATCCTCCTTGTGGCCCCAGATGACCGGATGAGGATGGCCAGGGGTTCAACAGCCAGGGCAAATAATCCCGGAGACAGTGGACAACCTTGTCTGGTTCCCCTGTGCAAACTAAAGGGGGCGAGAGTCTGCCATTGGTTCTGACTCTCGCAGTGGGATTGGCATACATTAGCTTTATCCATGAGATAAATTTGGGCCGATATTAAACTTCTCCGAAACTCGCCAGAGGAATTCTCATTTGACCGAGTCGAAAGCCTTCTCGGCATCTAGGGAGGCCACCACCCCAGGGAAGTCCGTGGCCGCCGCATGTGATATATTCGTATATAACCGACGCAGGTTTAGGTCAGTGCCTTTCCCTGGCATGAAGCCCATTTGGTCTCCATGAACCAGGGAAAGGATGACCGAAAGACTGTTCGCCAATATTTTCACATCAACATTAAGGACTGAGTAGGTCTGTATGACTCACAGAGCTCAGGGTCCTTTCGTGGCTTAGGGATCACCACGATCACAGCCTCCGACATAGATGGGGGAAGAGATTGATTCTCCAGCATAGTCAGCAAAAGCTCATGGAACTGTGTGGCTAGGGCTTCCCTGTTAGTTTTATAAAATTCGTCCGGTAGACCATCTGGGCCCGGGGTTTTGGCAGGCTGGAGTGATGAAATCGCCAGTTGCACTTCCTTAAGGGCGATTGGTGCATCTAGTTTGGCATTGTTAGCCTCCGATAAGGTAGGGAAGTCTATTTGAACTAAGAAGTCCTGTAGCGAGTCCAGTGTGTAGTTTACCCTAGATGTGTATAAACTTTCATAGTTGAAAAAAGGAGGGGTGTGGAGGCGCCAACTGTGGTAGCTTGTTTATGCAAAAATAAAAGTTAGTGTAACAATTACACTTACTGGTTCGCAAGGTGTTTCTTTGAGATGGAAAGTGTCCTGGGATGTGCTGTTATCTTGTTTCCGGCTCGGATTTCATTCCTTCAGGCGTCTGGGTGTGGAGTCTGTACACAGGCTGAACCGCTGCATCCAGTGCATGGAAAGCTCCACGCTGACCACTCTGGAGCGCGGAAGAGGAAATGACGTCACTGATGCACGGCAAACGTCCAGGCTGGTGTTGGGGATAATGCAGGGATAGTACAGGCTACGCGCTCGGGGCTCACAGCTCCTTCTACTGGCCTTTTTGCTCCCTGGAGGAGAGCAGCTTGAATATATAGTGGAGGCAATTAGGTTAATTGGGTTAATTAGGTTAAGGTGTATGGGCTGGAGGTCTGTGGCTGTGGAACCACAACAGCCAGCAGACCCACAATCTTCCAAAAAGCACAAAAAAAGTTGAACGTAAAGTATGAAGAATTAAAAATATGATGAATTGGGGGTAAGTTTAATAAATATAAGGATAATAATAGTAAGTGGAATTAGAGTTAAAACATTTATTTAGAAGATGAAAAAAAATGTGGAAAAAAAAAATGAAATAAAAATAAATATAAACTAAAAAATAAAAAAATGGGGGAAAAAAAATGTAAAATAGAAATAAAAATAAATAATAAAAAAAAATAAGTATAAAAATAAATGTAAAATAAAAAATAAAAAATGAGATTAAAAAGCACTGGGATACACATTATGAGGATGAGGGAAGGGGGGACATGAGGGAAGGGGGGACATGAGGGAAGGGGGGACATGAGGGAAGGGGGGACATGAGGGAAGGGGGGACATGAGGGAAGGGGGGGGGGGGGGAAGGGGGTGAAGTTGTTATATAGAACGGTGGAGTTGCTATCTGGGTCCATGAGGGGACAGCGGTGGATGATACGACAGCAAAGGACCATGGGGGTATTTTTATTCTGAGAGTCGCCAGAGGCTACTGCCCACCAGTGAGTCTGTATTAAGTTGTAGGAAAAGGGGAGCGTGATCAGAGATACCACGTGGAAGGACTTTAACCTCCTTGGTGCGTGAGAGTAAGAAGCTGCTAACGTAGAACAGGTCTATTCTAGAGAAGGAGGCGTAAGTGGCCGAGTGACAAGTGTATTGTCTTTCTCTGGGATATCGCCACCTCCACACATCACTGAGGCCATATTCATCCGCCCATCTTAACAGCAGGGAATCAGGGGTTACATCAGTGCCAAGTTTATCCATACTGGGATTAGGGGGCATATTAAAATCACCAGCCAATAACCCAGCTGCAGAAGGGTACTGCGCCAGTATAGGAGTCAACTTATGGAGGACAGCCAGGGAGGCCGGAGGTGGGTTATACAGTCCAACTACAACTA
Source organism: Lithobates clamitans (assembly GCA_037952925.1). Classification (NCBI taxonomy): domain Eukaryota; kingdom Metazoa; phylum Chordata; class Amphibia; order Anura; family Ranidae; genus Lithobates; species Lithobates clamitans. Next base: position 481,824 of record JBBGZY010002303.1, read on the forward strand.
GTTCCATCCTGTCACACATCGCATAAATAGCAACATACTTCCCCTTGGGATCCAAATGGAGATCTAGGAGGGTGAAGGGTAAAGATTTGTGGACCCTGGAGTCAGTGGAATAGGATCCCACCCAGGGCTTCTTTGGAGCCTGCGTCCTGCTCCCAGTTAAGTGTCTCCTGCAATATGCAGATGTGGGGGTTGTACTTTTTAACGTAATTGAATACCAAGGAACCTTTTATTTTGGAATTGAGGCCTCGCACATTCCAGGACAAGACTTTAAGTGGGGTCATTTGGGCATCATGGGGAATATCTGACATCCTTAAAGGGGTTGTAAAGGGGTTGTAAAGGTAAAAATTTTTTCACCTTAATGCATTCTATGCATTAAGGTGAAAAAACTTCGGACAGAACCGCCACCCCCAGCCCCCCCGTTTTACTTACCTGACGCCTCGAATCTACGCTGCTCGTTCTGGTCATCTTCGCTGCAGCCCAGCCTGGTCGCTGATTGGCTGCAGTGGATGGATTGAAAGCAGCGCTGCTGTCAATCACATCCGATGACGCGGCGCGCCGGGGGGCGGGGCCGAGTGATACAGCGAGCGACTATAGCCGCCGGCTGTATCACGGGAGCGCGCCCGCAAGCACTCACCACCATGCGAGGGAGCTCGCATTAAGGTGGTGAATGCTTGCGGGGAGGAGCTGAAACAGCCGCCGAGGGACCCCAGAAGACCAGGTTCGGGGCCACTCTGTGCAGAACGAGCTGCACAGTGAAGGTAAGTATAACATGTTTGTTATTTTTTTTTTTTTTTTAAATTACCTTTACAAACGCTTTAAAGTCAGAAAAAGTTTGCACAGTATAGCAGTATTTCTAAAATGGGATGTAACCATCCATGTAGCTTTTGTTGGATAGACTTCTCCCTCTAGTGGCAAGAAAGCAACATTACATGACTTACATTTAGCTAGCAAATCATAATGATCTAGAAAATAAGAAAAGAAAAAAAAAAAAGAAAAATAGAACTTGGAGTAGAACCAGTCACTCCGAAACCTCCCCCCTCCCCCCACCACCCAAACTATGGGGTGCCTGATCCCCATAACCAAATCGTGGCAACTGCCCACGGGGCACGCGAACAGTGGAGCACCAGAGTGACAAAAGTCTGTGCTCAAAGAGTCTAGTCAATGAGACAAGAATCAGGATAAACGATCCCTGCATCTCCCAGAGTGACCTGGGGGTAACATTCTTAAACTGGAACTTGTTGCAAACCTGAAACTTCAAGCACCTCTGTCAGGAGTATTGACAGGGTCAGAGGGCTCATTCCATCACAGTTAGCATATAATCCCTGAGCAATCACAGTATACACTCACCACACCTATTCTTGTGAGGAGACAGGGGTAGGTCAGTCTCAGGGGGATGGGTGAGCTGATGGAAAACAAGAAAAAACTCAAAAAAGACATAAGCCAGAAGGTCAGCTGTAGAAAGAGGCCTATGCTGAGCATAGTATCCGGGTAACTTGAAGAGTAATCACATTAGCAGAAGGTTCATCCTCTTGGTAATGTTTCCAGCCACCTGGATACCTCTTCAGGAGAAGTAAAAAAAAAAAAAAAAAAAAAACGCAGATTCCCCATCTTGGACTCTCAATCGGGCAGGGAACAGCATGCTGTATTTAATCTTGCGATTACGTAGGTCCAACTTAATTTGATCAAAGGATCTTCGCCGACTTCGCTCCCTCATGGCGGAGTACCTCAATCTGTCTCGCTTCCCTCAGAACCAGATCACAATCTCTGAAATTCAGTTTTAGGATAAAAGTACGTGGAGGAGCTCCTGGGTAGCAGGCATTCTGTGTGCCCTCTCCACTACAAAGAAATCCAAAAACCGGGCATTAGGAAGGAGGGCCCGCAGCAGTTCAGTAAACGTTGTGGGGTCTTTACCTTCTACTCCCTCAGGCAATCCCACTATCCGGAGGTTGTTCCTTCGGTTCCTGTTTTCGGCATCTTCTGCACGCGTTTCCAGGGTCTTCATTTTGGTCTGCAGCGTGCGGAGGGAGACTCCATGTGCTTGCAGTGTGTCCTCCGCTTCCCCCACTCTCCTTTCAGCTTCAGACAATCTGGAGCGAAAACAGTCCATATCCCTGCGGATCAAGCTAATATCAAGCTGCATGGATTCAATTTTCCCTGTCAGAGTAGTTTGGCAGGTGGTAATAGCCCGCATGAGGGCCTCAAAGTTGGTCTGCTCCCTCAGGCCAGGATCAGTGTCCTCTGTCTGAGATGCCATGCTGACTGCTTTGGCAGATGGAGTTTTAGAAGTATTGCGGGGCTTACGAGACAGCGGAGCGTATTTCCCTCTGGGCATGCCGTTCCAGGGGATCCTGTACCTTTTGGGTCTGGTTCCGGGTGTTCGTCTGCAGGGAAAACGGATAATGGGCAGCCAGGACTCAGAGCTCTCCTAAGGCACGTCTGCTCCGGTGGCCATTTTGGACACGCCCCCCCCCCCCCCACCCGCTGTCTTTAGCAGCACTGTTCTAACACATCTCTCTCTCTCCCTCCCTCTCTGCGGCTTCCCCCCCCACCTTCATCACCCTTCCTTCTTTCTGTCCCCCTTGCCCGTCTCCTTCCGCCCCCCCCCCCGCTGGCACCCTGGTTGAAGATGGACGGACTTAACATATACTCCCTTAATGCGAAGGGCCTAAATACACCAGAGAAACGATGAATGCTTATGAATGACTTAAGACAGGCCAAAGTGGATGTTGCCTTCATCCAGGAAACTCACTTTAAAAAAAAAAAAAAAAGACAGACTTCCGGTCCTTAAAAACAGATTCTTTCCCTTAGGGTACCATTCTACTAACAAAACTAAATCTAGAGGGGCTTCTATCTAGCAAACTACCATGGACACATCAGGACTCTATGCTGGATGTAGAAGGTCGCTTCGCATTCATTAAGGGCCTTATGAGTGACGTGCAATTGACATTAGCAAATATCTACGCCCCAAACGAACATCAAGATACTTTCCTAAGGCGCGTTCTATCCAAACTTTGACTTATAAGCAGGACATTTGATCCTCGGGGGAGACTTTAACGTCCCCTTATCCACCTCAGTGGACACCTCATCGGTACCAACAAACACCCACAAACTCATTGCCCAAAGTTTACACGAAGCCCAGTTAGTTGACGTGTGGCGTCTTCAGCATGCAGGAGCAAGGGACTTTACGTTCTACTCCCCTCCCCATAAAACATACACGAGAATAGATTTCTTCATCCCCCACAGCCAACTTCACGAAGTACTCAATTCCTCGATTGGTCCAAGGACATGGTCGGATCATGCCCCCATTTTTCTGACATATGCATTTCCCAACAACCTTTTCCACGGCACTCTTCTGGCGTCTCAATGAGAGCCTTTTACAAAGATCAGAAGTCCTGGAGTAAGTAAGGAGTTGAAATCTTACTTCCAAATAAATACGTCAGTGGACTGTGCTAAAGGGACAGTATGGGAGGCGCACAAGTCAGTTTGCAGGGGGAATACTTATAAAACACAGTGCTTGCGTGAAAAGAGAAAAAGGGAAAAGTGATTGGAAACGCTCCTCAGTAAATTACATACGGAGACAAATCAAAAGCTCCAGCAATCCCCTGGTGGAGGCAGAACTTACATCCCTTAGAACCCAGATCAATGACCTCCTCCGCAAACATATATTCCTCACATTACGACGCCAATGCGAGTCAGTTTACTGAAACAAATAACTAAGACATTTTGAGATTACTATGAAGCCCTATACAATATCCCGACCTCGTCCAACTCTGCTTCTTGCATAGATGACTATATATCATCTGCGCCGATGCCTACGCTATCTGCGGAAAGCGCAGCGGATCTAGATACCCCAATCACCTCTGAAGAATTGGAAATAGCAATTGGTTCTATAAAACCAGGTAAAAGCCCCTGGACCTGACGGATACACTCCAATACTACAAAACATTACTCCCAATTTTGAGCCCCCGGATGCTTGCCTTTATTTTAAATCTTTAATATTATATCAATAAGAAAAAAAAATACAAAAAAGTTACAAAACATCAACATTATAAACCCTTGTTGACATTCCAAAAACCCGCCAAAAAATCCGCATATTCCCCCCTCATCCCTCAGGTATACTCCGTCTATTAATCTTATATCTTAACTCATAATTACTTCGGCGAATCTCTTTGATTTTTTGAAGGCTTCCCACTTGGCCCATTTAGCTCAGTTAACCTCGCCTTGCCCTAACAAAGAGTCTGCTGCCTCAGTCTTCTCTAAGCTAAAGGTTTCATTAACCCTTGTTATCTATTCCTGGATCCTAGGTCCCTCTACCTCCTGCCATTTTTTGGAATTAAGCTTTTCGCGGAGTTCAAGAGCACAGGAATTATAGAGCATTTGTACCCTCTGTTTGAGCCCTCTGACCCATGGAACAAACAGACCAGATAACTTTGCCCGTAATCTCCTCAATCAGCTGAATTACTTCCTGCCAGTATCTTTTAATGATTGGGCAATCCCACCAGAGATGTGCCATTGTACCCAGGGCACTACATCCTCTCCAACAGTTTGAGGATTTGTCTGGTTGGAATCTACTGATTTTATCAGGTGTGGCATACCACCTAGCCAGACACTTATTAGTCTCTATCATTTTCATATCTACTGCCGAGCTGTGTTGCCCTTAATATGTTCTCTACCGAGCTTTTGCTGCAGACTGATCCCCATTCCATTTCCCACTTTTTAATAAATGGCGGTGCTTTCAGCCCTACTCCACTCACCAAAATTTTATACAGTGCTGAAATATTCCTCCTTGGCATTGCTCTTAAAAAGAGCTTCTCTATCGGCCTAAAGTTTTTTTCATCTCTTATAGTTCCAGGAAGACTTGACAAAATGTGAGAGCTGACCGTACCGCCACCTATTTACTTTCAATAAGTCTGTGTACAAAGCTAGTTCCTGAAAAGTGATAATTTTGCCTCTCTTTGTGATGTCTTAATTGTGCTTCCCTATTTTTTTATCCAGTTTCCACCCAATGCCTCCATCCCAGGGGTAAAAAACTTGTTGTCTTTTAAATAAATTAACGGTGAATTGTATTCCCATTTTTAGAGTGAATCTGGTCCCAAATTTTAAATGTGTGGTGTGTTATAGCGTGTGAGTTAGGGCCAAGGTTCCTATAGTGAGGAGGATTCCAAATCAAGTGATTTAAACGTTCATTACTTAAACCCATTTCCAAATTAACCCATCCTTTAATAACCCCCCCTTTGCCCAATCTATTGCCCGTGACAAAACTATTGCATTGTAGTATTTTTTTAAAGTCTGGAATAGCCAGCCCCCCATGTGCTTTCTCCCTACTCAATACTGTGTAAGCTATCTGTGGTTTATTATTCCATACAAATTTACTTATTAATCCGCCTAGTGTTCTAAAGTAGGTTGGTGCCAGTGGGATTGGGAGCATCTGCATTTTGTAAAAAATTTTTGGTGCTAAAACCATTTTTACAGTGTTTATTCTTCCGATCCAAGAGATCGGGCAATGCGATATTCTTTATTTCATGTTTAATTTCATCAAGTAATGGAATAAAATTCAACAGAAAAATCTTCTTGAGTGAATTGGCTAATTTTACCCTTAAATATAATATTTTCCCTCCAAGGGTAATGGAACACCTTCCTAAGTCTAGCGACTTCCTGTCTATGTTAATATTTAGGGCTTCTGATTTACCGATGTTGATTTTATAGTTTGAAAGCTCTCCATACTTCTTCAGGGTGGACAGTAAGTTTGGGATTGTGATTCTTGGTTTAATGATAAAGAAGAGCACATCATCGGCGAATGCCGCCAATTTGTGCGCCTCTTTACCCATCATACAGCCACTAATATCCGGGTTCTTACAGATCGAGGCCAATAACGGCTCTAATGTCAAGACAAATAGAAGAGGAGACAGCGGGCAGCCCTGCCTAGTCCCGTTCTCCATTGTGAATTGAGCTGAGGGTATACTATTTACTTTAACAAAAGCTGCGGGATGATTGTACAAAACTTTAATCCATTTCAGCATAGTTGGACAGACTCCCATGACTTCCAGCGTTTCAATCATGAATCCCCAGTCTACTCTGTCAAATGCCTTCTCAGCATCTATTGACAGAAATAGACCTGGGGATTCGCCCATTTTAATAGCCTCCAAAATAAGGAGACCGCACCCCATTATCCCTCCCCTCTCTCCCTGGAATAAAGCCTACTTGGTCCAGATGGACCAAGTAGGACATTTTTTCCTTTAGCCGTGACGCCAATACCTTGGCATACAGTTTAGTATCTGCATTTAAGAGGGCAATCGGCCTATAACTGAAACATAGCGTGCGGTCTTTGCCTTCTTTCAGTATTAAAGTCACCGATGCTGTTAATGCTCCCTCGCAAAATTCCCCATGCTTCCCCAGCCCATTCCACACCTGACAGAGCCTCGGGACCAATGAGTCTTTACATTTTTTGTAAAAATAAGATGTAAAACCATCTGGTCCAGGACTTTTACCCGGAGAAGATGATTTCAAAGCTAGGCAGATTTCTTCTTCGGTTATAGGTCTATCTAATTTTAAAGTAACTAATTCTGATAGACTAGGAAGCTCCGCTTTTTTCTAAAAAAAAAAAGAAAATCACCTCATCTTTTCCTCACTTTCCAAGCAACTCTTTTTGATTTGTCTGACAGAATAAAGTGCTGAGAAGTACTGCTGGAATTCTTCACCTATTTCATTGGATGTGTGCCTGCATTCACCTTTTTTATTTTGAATTTTATCAATGAAATTAATATCCCTTTTTTTCTTCAGAATTGAAGGCAAATGTTTGCCCACTTTATTTCCCCACCAAAATCTATCTTTTAAATATTTATTCATAGTCCTATTTGATTCGGTCTCCATTAAGTCTTTGAGTTCTTCTCTTTTAATTATTAATTGCTGCAGAAGGGGGTCTATGAATACCTTTAATGGCTTTTTGGGCTTGTTCAAGATTATAGATTTCTGACGTAAGGTTCTCCTTCCTTTTTACTCTTTTTTCACACCGGCCCCGATGGAAATCAAAACCCCCCTTATATATGCCTTAAAAGGACTCCCACAGGACTGTTCACGAAATCTCTCCCATATCATTAATCCTGAAGAATGAGTCAATTTCTTGTTGAATTTTTTCGGCAACCTTATCATCCCTAATTAAGTTTTCATTGAGGCGCCATGTGTACGGGGGCTTTTGGAGCCCTTTTATGCTCACTTTCATCATGACAGGGACATGATCTGATAGAGTTACTATTCCAATCTTCGTGTCCCTCACTGACTCCAACAGACTGTGATCCACCAACAAATAATCCAATCTTGAATAGGTCCCGTGCACAGGGGAGAAGAAAGTGTTGCACCCTCCATGCGTCTATCATTTGACAGTTGCGTAGTTTACTCCTTATGTTGTTTAAAAGGTTTTTACTAACTCCCTGTGCACTAGACGTGTTATCCAAGACTGGATTTAAACAGAAATTAAAAAATCGCCCGCTAATAACTTCCCCCTCCTTAAACTCCATCAACCTATTAAGGATCTGAGAGAGAAATTTGATCGGGTTTCTATTCGGACAATATACGTTGGCCAAGGTCAAAATCCTTTTGCACAGCCTTACCTTCAAAAAAAGAAAACGACCCTCAGGATCTATCTTCCTTTCTATCAAAGCATAATTGATCCGTTTCGAAAACTCGATTGCCACTTCCTTTGCTCGTTTAATAGGTGAATCGCAGTAGAACCAGCTCAGAAAATTTCTAGAGTACAGCTTAGTGCTTAATTCCATCGCCAGATGGGTCTCCTGCAAGAAAACCACATCCGCACCGTACTCCTGAGCACTTTCTGCCTTTAACTAGGAGAATTGAGCCCTTTTACATTATAAGTCAAACAGTTTAATTCCGCCACACCGAGTATTCCAAAAACAGGCCTTGTTCCCAATGCAGGGTCAAGCCATTTACATTCCCCTTGAAGTACCTCTGCGGGAAGGGGTCACCCCCCTCTCCCTCCCCATCGCCTCCCCCCTCACCCACCCACCCCCTAGCCAATATCTGACCTCCAGAACGCAGTCTCGAGATCGTCATCATCCCAACCTGCGTTCTTTCCTAGAGTGGGATGAGACTCCAGTGGCAGGCGCCGGTATCCACCCCCCCCCCTTTATAAGGGGGGGCGGAAATGAAGAACACGGAGGTCCTAATTCTTTTCCCCTAAAACCCTCCCCCCAACCCCTCCCCCCCCAGCTCATAGGCCCTCTCTTTCAACATCGCCAAGACGCCCCCTAGAACCCCAGTCTCGGCACCCCTGGTGACCTCTATAACCCCTCCCAAAAACTGTCCAATAAACCCTTTATAGACATTTCTATAATTCTCCCAAGCTCCTAATCCAACCTTTATTTAAATAAACGCCCCACTTGAGATAATTGGAACTGTAATGTCTAAATTCCTACAAAAGTCCCGTAAGTCTTCTAGATGTTTCAGTCTGTAGTTTCTACCCTCCTTCATGACGTTTAAGGATCCTGGGAAACCCCAACTATACTTTAAATTTTCCCCCCTCAGTATCTCCAACAGGGGTTTCAGTTGGCGTCTCCTAGACAAAAGTCCCAGCTGAAAGATCGGAGAATATTTGAATTTCAATATTGTTAAATTTCACCGGTTGAGTTCCTCTCAATTTGCTCCAGATCTTCGCCTTATCCTCGTATTGAGAAACTTAATAATATCCCTGGGGATGTCTTCTCTCACACTTGGGGGTTTTCTTATCCTATGAACCCGATCAATTTTTAATTCCTCCTCAAGACTTCTGCCCAAGAGGGGGTTAAAAAATTTTCATCTTAGTGTTCAGGTGTTCTCCTCGCTGTTCAGGTAAAGATCTGATCCTTAAATTTTGCCGCCGATTTTGATTCTCCTGTTCTTCCAGCTTGTACAGCATCTCACGTTGGTCTAACTGAAGCTTTTTTATTTGGGTTTTTAAAACTATAATTTCTTGAGCCTGTTCTACCGCTCCCTCCACCACTTCCACCCGTTTCAACAGGTGACCCAAGTCAGACCTTACATTAAGGATCTCAGATTTTATTGCGTTTTCTAATTTTCCCAACATATCCTGCATCTCTATTTTAGTTGGGAGTGAGTCCATAATCAGCTCTTCCTCCGTACTAAGGTCCGGATCCCCATCAGGGGGCGACTCCTCTCTGGGGGCCCCCCCTTGAGCCCCTATATTTTTTGCTAGCTCTTTCTTCTTCTCCTTTGCCCCTTGTTGTCCGTTATCCATTATCGGGCTTTTCAAGCGTGCTTCTTTAAAGGCATTTTTGAATCGAGCTAGAATTTAAACTCTCTCTGGGTTTTTTGGGTTCCGCCGCTTTGAGAGCGACCTCCCATGTTCCACTCTTCCCGTCTCAGCGTCTGGCTCTCTTAGTAGTTTCTAGTGCCCGTTTCCCCTCTTTGCGTCCCCCACGCTAGACTTTTCCAACTGCACGCTAAACTTTTTTTTACTTAAAAAAGGTGCCCTGGGAGAATAACCAGAAAGCAACTAAAAAAGCAAATTATAATAACAGGCTATAAGCAGTTTAGTCCCTCTGTTAACTATTTAATGTCAAGCCTTCAAGAAACGTATTAAAAGCCAGAAATGGGGAAATGATCTCCGCAGCGGACACTTAGTAAACGTTTCGCCCCCGAGATGCAGGCACAGTTTGATGCTGCACCCCTGCTCTCAATGTCCTCCTTGACAAATAATCCTTAAATCAAACCCTCCACTTTCGGCCAACCGAGTCTTATCAGCATCCAATCGGCAGATTGGGTAGGTAATAATATGAGACGGCACCACAATATATTATTTGCTCAGAGATTGTACACAGGCTGTGAGCTATAAAGTCCATATAATAGATATCAGCGTCCGCTGATCCTACCTTGAGCCCGCCGATGTTTTCAAAGGGGACTGCCGAGGGAGGCGCAGATCCTGATCACCAGGGGACTCTTGAATAAATTTCCAAGAGTCGCTTCAGGGCTTAGGCTTCCTTAAAGACCAAGTGGGGGGTCTGTGGTAATGGTGCTTCTGTGGATCCTCCAGGAAAGAGTGCAGGCTGTCGTGGGGAGTTCCCGGTTTGAGGGCAGGACCAGGGCGCCGAGCGCAAGGAAGGCTCAGCGGTGGCCTGGACGCTCCACAGGACGATCCAGGTGCGTTCTCTTCACACCGATCTAGTGATGTTGCAGCCGCTATCCTCGAACTCCGGCCGCCTCTTCCTGAGCGTCTCCCCCCGCAGATCAGAGGTGGACATTTACTGGGTCAAACACGGGCTCTCACCCCGTGCTGCGCCCGCTGCCATCGTGGATCAAACCTCCGTCTTCCGCAGTGCCGCCGTCAAGCCCCTCCCCCTGTCGTAACTCATCACATCCCGCTCCCCCCCTCCATGAGATGGTAGAGGATTGCTTTTTACAATGACCTGGGTCAGACAGCAACCTTTCATAGAGCCTCAGGGCACATATTGCCGTTATTCCAGCAGTTACAGACCCATTTCCCTCCTAAACACGAACCTTAAATTGTTCACCAAAATTCTGGCAACCCGCTTAGCCCAACATCTGCAAAACCTAATACATCTTGACCAAGTGGGCTTTATCCCCACTAGAGAGGCCAGAGACCGTACGACCAAGGTTCTGAATTTGATCCACATAGCGAAATCTCAAACTCCATCAGTCTTTATAAATACTGACGTGGAAAAGGCGTTTGATCGCATCCACTGAAAATATGTTTGTGGTCTTAACCGCTTGCCGGCTGTCATATGACGGCCAGGCGGCGCGGCTCTCTTTCTGGGAGGGCGTTACATGACGCCCTCGGCCTCCCAACCCACCAGGGGGCACGCGCGCCTCCGACGGCAATTGCGCGCGCCCGCCGTGTCACTAGGCACCCGGTGCGCGCGGCCGGCGCCCGCGATGTCCGCCGGGCACGCGCGGTAACACGGCAGGATGTGGATCTGTGTGTGTAAACACACAGATCCACGTCCTGTCAGAAAGGAGAGGAGACCGATCTGTGTTCTCAGTACAGAGCAACACAGATCAGTCTCTTCCCCTTCAGTTAGAAACATTCCCTAGGAACAGTTAACCCCTCGATCACCTCCTAGTGTTAACCCCTTCCCTGACAGTCACATTTATACAGTGATCAGTGCATTTTTATAGCACGGATCGCTGTATAAATGTGAATGGTCCCAAAAATGTGTCAAAAGTGTCCGATGTGTCCGCCGCAATATCGCAGTCACAATTAAAATCGCAGATCGCCGCCATGACTAGTAAAAAAATAATAAAAGTGCTATAAATCTATCCCCTATTTTGTAGACGCTATAACTTTTGCGCAAACCAATCAATATACGCTTATTGCGATTTTTTTTTTTACCAAAAATATGAAGAATAATAAGTATCGGCCTAAACTGAGGAAAAAGTTTGTTTTAAAAAAAATGGATATTATAACAAATAGTAAAAAATATTGTGTTTTTTTCAAACTAGACCCTCTTCTTTTGTTTATAGCGCAAAAAAAAAAAAAACGCAGGCGTGATCAAATACCACCAAAATAAAGCTCTATTTGTGGGGAAAAAATAAAAATTTCATTTGGGTACAGTGTTGCATGACCGCGCAATTGTCAAAGTGTGACAGCGCTGAAAGCTGAAAAATGGCTTGGGCAGGAAGGGGGTTAAAATTCCCTGTATTGAGATGATTAAAGCGGGGCTCCACCCAAATTTTGAACAATATCTGTATGTATTCGCTTCCTTGCCTAGATGCTGACATGCTGTTTAAAAACAATTTAAATCGCCGTAATTACCTTTTTATTTTTCTATTCTTCTTTGAACTTCCTGGTTCTCCTCTCCTGGGAGTAGGCGTGTTTCTAGCCTCTCCCAGACTCCTGGGAGCTAGTCTCAGGCTACCCAGGATGCCACTGAGCATGTGCGGGAACGAGCGGTGAATGCTGGGAGCACAGCATTCACCACATCCAGGAAATAAATGCTTGTGGGCTTCAAATGCCCACAATGAAGATGGAAACCGCCTGCAGTGAATAATATAAGTTATTCTTTCCGACGAAATCTGACACAGGCGGACATATTACACACAATATGTGAGTATGTAATGCTGAGAAGAAAAGTTTGTGAATGAACTCAAAAAAAAAAAAAAAAAAAAACAAAAAAAAAAAAAAAAACAAACACACACGATAGATAGGTGGACCCCCGCTTTAAAGCACATCAGGCTGTCCACTTGGAGGGTCATTGACTGGTGTTGAAATTGGGACACGAAGCTGTGGACACAGTTGGAGCAGGGACAGACTCGGGTCCCACTGACAGGAGCGATCAGTTGCTATGACCACTTGCCACCGATACTAAAAAAGCACCCACTCCTAGGAACAACACTCCGCATAGGCTCCCAAGCCTGCTTCACACATTCACTGTCTACGCCTGACTCACCCCTGCTCCCTATCATAGGTAACCCACAGTTCCCTCCAGGACTGACAAGTCAGAGATGTACTGCACGCTGCGAATCGCACAAAGGCACAACGTTTCTAATGAATGGCGCATGGCCCTCTTTGGAGGCATTAAGATGTGGCACAGGTGCCTTTAAACTAGTATTCTGGCCTGCCCTTCAATTGAGACACTTCCTCGCACTGATACCGGATCCGCAACGTTTTGATAAACCACTCACGATATTTGAGGAGTACTGCATGACAGAAGATAGCTTTTCAAGGGTTCTGTGGTTAATGTACAACTTCCTGAACTCCGACGGGTAACACCACCTTGAATTGTATAGGGAAGGGGAAATCGTAAATGGGAAAGGGACCTAAACCATACCTTTTCAGCGGACCAAGTTCAACGTATCATCAGATCTGCCTTAAAACCCTCTATCTGTACCAAAATACAAAGACCAACTATAGGCTGTTAACCAGATGGTACTACACTCCACACGCTTTACATATCTGCTACCGATACATCCGAACAACTTTGTTGAAGGTGCCGGGGTGACAGATTTACGTTGCTGCATGTGTTTTGGTCGTGCCCAAGGTTGGTCCGTTCTGGTCTACGATCAGAACAATTTACGGAATATACGATTCCGAATGATCCAGCCTTCTTTTTACTGCACGTCTCTGACACAAACGGCAAATCTATACAAAAAAAAAACAAAACAAAAAACAATTGTATGTCACCTACTGAATGCCGCAAAAGGCCTGTATCCCAATCTGTTGGAAACAGACACCACCTACAGTGACACAATGGCTCCAGAGAGTAGAGGTTATTAGCAAAATGGAGGACTTAGCTCTCACCGCAAAACACCAACAGGAAAAAGTACAATAAGACATGGAAACAATTTATCTACTCTGCGGAGGGAATTGCCCTTAGAGCTTCCTAATAGAGCATACATTTTGAAGCTTTGAATGCCGGAACCGTGCCGTTTCAACCAGGGTCCTAGTAAACTCTCTTCCTTTAACTCCCCTCCCAGTCCTTCCATTCTCCCCCCCTTTCTGACTTTTTTTCTTTTCCATACTCTTTAAAAACATTTATAGGCTATAAGACTAATATGGAGAGCGGGTTAGAGTAAAAGCAGGGACATGGGAATTTTGATTTCCCTGCCCCATTTACTATATTGAAGGGAGACATGACCTGTAACAAGTAAAATGTTATATCACTCATAATGTATATTTAAATCACTGTACCCCTGTGACTGTTTCCTTCTCCCTTCTCTCCAGAATTTTGTACCCATTATGGGTTTTCTTTTTATGTAACTGTGCTATGTATGAATTAAAGTGCCTTTGCCCATGTTGGGCGTTAATAAAAACATTTGGGAAAAAAAAAAAAAAAAAACACCCCACATTGGTACAGCATCACAATATGCTCACAGTAAGCGTAAAGAATTACAGCATTTGGTACATAAATACACAAGTACATGTTCAGTTTTAAAATCTTGAATGTCCAGTTCTAATAAAAAGCTATTGCATACATGTACAAAGTAATTTGGTTTCATCATTACATTGTTCCAAGTACAAGATTTTATTTTCCCATTCTTACACATGTCAAGTATAGAGAAGTAGTTGCTCACAGATTAGTGGAGAAGCACCAGATGTTCCTCACCTTGTCATATTCACTGGGACAAACCCTATGCTCAAAAATAATTTTTGGATCACATGGCATGTAGGGGTACCGAGAGAATTTTAGACACATTATGCATTTTTAATAAAAAGGACTTGTCAAAAACCGTCTTTTTTTTTTTCTTTTTAACACTACACTGCTTTTTATTGGGGTGAATGCTCACTCCCATTTGGGGGGGGGGGGCGCATTCGGGGGCATTGCGATTCTGATAAGCCCCCTGCCCGCAGACCCCCACAACCACCCACCAGTGATGTGTGGGGACAAGGTGCCTTGGGGTGGGACATGTTAAGGTCACGTGGCCTGGTATTTGTTTAAGCATGGTGTTTTCCCCTCAAAAAAAGGGGAGGGGTCACGCCGTTTTTTGTTTTTAGATAAAAATGTGAAGGTTTCATCTATACCAGAACCACAGGAATTGTTTTTATTAGTTAAAGGACAAGTCACACTCATCTCAAAGTCAGATCCCGTACATTAAAGTCACATGGAAGTCAAACCAAAGTCACAGGGCAAAGTCGGATGAAAACTGAGCGGCTTTCGTATCGCACCAGCCTAAATATCTTTGTGGCAGCTTTGATCATGACAAGTGAGTCTCGTGCATAATATTATAATGCAATCCTACCTGAAAATCTTCAAAACCTTGTTCTAGGTCATTTTTTTAATAAAAAGTTTGACCTCCAAGTCTGATGATCTGTACCAAAAGTGGTTTAGATATTTTGTTCCCCAACCATATAAAACTGGTTATTTATATTTACCACTGCAAATACATATTCAGGAATAAATGGTCTTTTTTAAACTCTACATATTAACTAAAGTATACACCACACTGAGGTTTTTATTTGATTAATCTAAATGAATAAAAAACAGCCAAAGGATTATGAAAATAATTGTTAGTTGAAACCCTACTTAACACCCCCCCCCCCCCCCCTCCCAGCAGAGTTCAAAAGTACAGTTCTACTCAGTTGAGGAAACACAAATACTGATGGACTGTGCTGGGCAACCACCTCTTGAAACTTTTGCCCATTGCATATTTTCCCCCAGTTGGTAGAATCATGCTCTCCCCCTATGCGTGTTCCTGGAGAGAACTGGGAAAGGGGTGGGGGTTGAAAAATACAGACCAAAATTACAGATTTCACTCAGTTAAGGCTAGTGGTCGCCGATCTCACCTGATGAAGTTCATTGCCAATTCCCAGGTCTTTAAGGGGACTTCTAGGAGCTTTCAGAATCTACAAGAAACAAAAACATATCAAAACAAAATTTACGCACAAAGTGCAGTATACACATCCTCATTCACAAAAGTGCTGAGGTCTGTAGATTGTAAATGGAAGGTTTATTTATGCAGCTTGAGCCGTCAGGTGCAGGTGAGCAGCCCCAAACGTTGACAGCTACGTGTCCTAATTTTACAGGTGCGCAGGTGAGTGGTTGTGAATGCACACTGTCTGTTTGGGGATGCTCACCTGTATGCCAGTCAAATTAGGATGAGTAGCCATGTCTGTGTAGCCACTGCATCCACAAACACTTAGAAGGGCTTCCTGCACGTAGCACCTGGTGGCTCAAGCTGCATAACCAAAATGGCATCTACCCAAGGATCCAAAAAAAATTGAATGCTGACATTACAAAGCCATAGTTTAATTTTTAATGACTCTTTAATGACTGAAATAGTACCACTGGATTGGCACAGGGCCAATGTGATGTCTATATTTAAAAAAAAAAAGGATCAAAGTCTTTACCAAGTAACTATAGACCTGTTAGTTTAACTTCTATATATCGGGAAGATACTGGAGAGTTTAATAAAAAGACCACATACCTGTAGATGAGTTCTTGCTGGGGAAAAAAAAAAAGCGTTTGCAAAAGCATTTGACACAGTTCCCCACACACGGCTAATGTGTAAGGTAAAGTCTACAGGCTTGGAAAGATCAGTTTGCAAGTGGATAGAAAACTGGCTAAAAAGGCAGAAATCAGAGAGTAGTGGTTAATGATCCCGACTCTAAGGTACCCCCGCAGGGGCTGCTGAGACTTGTGGTGCGTCTGTCACCCTGCCCAGCCCTGCATTCACGCTCAGGCACTCCAAGACATAAAGCAGTCAGTGAAGGTCATCACAGAGGACAAGGGGGCACCCTTTACATCTGGGAGGAAAAGAGTAAGAGTAAAAAAAAAATAAAAAAAATAAAAAAAAGGGAGAAGTGTAGAATAGCCCCCCTCAAGAGGTGGTTCTGGCCAGCTTAGTAGTTTTTTTTTGTTTGTTTTTAAAGCAAAAATCTACTAAGCTGGCCAGAACCACCTCTTAAGGGGGTTTATTTTATTTTTTTTTAAAGCAAAGGACTGGACTCTTTCCTAAATGTACATAACATAATATAATATAACTGGGTACTTTTATAGGTAAAGTTGATCCAGGGAATATGAATAACAGATTACCTCTCTGGGCATTTTAGGAAGGAATTTTTTGCCCTGCTGTAGCAAATTGGATCATGCTTTGCTGGGGTTTTTTGCCTTCCTCTGGATCAAAAGTGGGTGTAGGATTATGATTATCTCCCCCCCCCCCCCGTATCTTTTTATTGGTTGAACTAGATGGACTTGAGTTTTTTTTTAACCTAACTATAACTAGAACGGTCATCTGGCCTCGGTTGATCAGTTTGCATCCCTGGGATCACTATTAGGACATTAGCACGAAGTGTCTTCATCTTCTATATTCAGTGCTGTGGCCACATCCTGTGCCCAGCCATGCTCTGTTGAAGCTCGACATGTGGAAGTTATACATGGTGTTGGAGCAGTACTAATATCTCCAGCTAAAAACTGAGCAGGCAGGCTCTTTATTGCAGAAGACATGAGTCATCTCTTAAGCAATAAAATAAACCTACCTGCCCACTTGCAGTCTTCAGAACATACGTGCGCTGCTCAGCTTGCATTCCAGCACAGATCCTGTGTGGCGGGGATGACTGAACTCCTGTGCATGTACAGGAGCGACATCATCACACACCAGCCAATTAAGAGGGCCACAGCCTGGAAAAAAATGGGTAGAGGACGCCAGTGCCAATAAAGAAAACATTTGAATATAGGACAGACTATTTTAAACTCACAAGATAGTAGAGATTACAGTGCATGCGAAATGGTATAGTAAGTTCATCCACTCCTGGGGGAAGGTGGTCGGCTCACAGGTGGAGAGGCAGCTGATGTTACCGGCTGTGCTGGTGGCTCCCAACTCTTCCTGGTTCTCGGGGCGGCTGGACACATCACTTCTGGCTGGTGAGAGATTGGGGAGGAGCGCGTGTTCGGAGCATGCGTGCTCCATCAGGCAATAGTTGTGGCCATGTTTGGAGAGGTTTTTAACCACTTGCCGACCGTCGATGTACGTCTAAACTTTGGCGGCGGATATTGTTAGCTGCCATAACCCCGGTATCCCAGTTTTCATGCGGCGGTCGGTTTTCAGATAAGTGGCGCACATGAACATAAGTATGGAATATTTCAGCGCCAATGAAGGACCTCGGATCATTAAGACAGAAGCAAGTATTGTGGACTAGTTCCACTTTGGGTAATCCAAGTGTTAAAACTTAAGCACACTTTCACCCATCCCCATCCTACACAGATCTGTGCTTACCAAGATCCGTCACCTCTGACGTTTGCATGCCATTCCAAGATTCCATCTACTGGCCACACTTCACACACTGCACTCTCGTAAACCTCTATAGGAGGGGTAGGCAACCTTTTAAGCACAGTGAGCCGAAAAATATTTTCAAAAAAAAAAAAATGGATAGTGCCGATTTTATAAGGATAAAAATGTAAACTTCACACTTTCAACCATGAAAATTAGAATTACTTACTTGTAACATCTTTTCTGGGAGTCTTTCAGGACAGCAACCTATGAGTGACCTCAGCCTAGATTTAAAAAGGCATGCTTCCCCACCGACTCCTTAGTTCAAGAGCAATTCCGGTAAGCTGGGGAGACACAAGAACACATCATACACCTCAAATTGCTTTTTTGATGGTTCCCGAGTCAGGAACTCAAAAGGAAAAAACAACAAGGGTGGGTACACGGTGCTGTCCTGAAAAACTCCTGGAAAACACGTTACCAGTAAGTAACTCTAATTTTCCTATATCGTCTTTCAGAACAGCAACCTTTGAGAGGCTAAGCGAGCACTTACCCTTAGGGTGGGACTACAGGTTACAGGGCTCTGTGTCCAAAGAGCCTGATCCCTTTGCTGACAACAAGATCAGCCTCTAGTGTCAGGTAAAAAGGTAGGGGAGCCGAATCATGTTGCACAGATCTGGCGCGGAGTAGCATCAGCTTCCCTGAGATCTCCCTACATATAGGCTTGCCCGATTGTTAGCAAATGTCACCTTGCCCAGGTACTGCTAGAGAGTTAATCCTTACTTTTAGAAAGGAAACCCCTTATTGACACATGAACCAAAAGTTCAAAAAGGAAGATCCCACGAGGGCCTACAATGAGTAAAGTTTGGTTCTACTTGGAAAACTGCAGACCTAACACTGGTCCAGGTGCGGTAATGCCTCCAAATCTCAGGTAAGTGGAGCATAAAATATAATCTTAAGGGATTTCTCTTAGTAGCTAGACCACCCGGCTCCCAGAGCCTTCAGGACAGAGAACCGTGGTCCTTTAAAAGCCAGTGTGATACAATGAGAAAGACCGAAGTGTTCTACGCCCACCAGTAAGACTGTGGGTGGGCGAGATGGCATAGCACCTGGGGAAAATGCCAGCTCTGAGCGATTGCATCTACCCAAGAGCGCCAACCCTTTACCGATTTAGGCCCAAAGAGGAGGTTTTATGGGAGGAAACCAGAGTTCCTGTGTAAAACGAAAGATCCCAGGGTTAACCACCCTATAGATGGTTCCTATGGAAGTGCCTGCAACAAGAGGACTCCACTGAGAGTTTAGTCATAACTTCCGTCACCAGATGAGATCGGGTTCATTCAGGGTGCTGTGGCCATAGTCCAGCCTTCCTACCTGGGTCACCCTTTAATTTCACAGGAGGGGCTCTGTTCCTGTCTGTTATGCGATTCAAGAATTGCCTCTGGCCCAGGACAAAGAACAGGTCCCCTGTGGGAGGGATATCACAGAGTCTTGGACATGCTGTTTGTCACCCACCACTTGGGGGGCTGCCCGTCCTCTTACTGACTGTGCATTAATGTGTGTCTGCAATTGTGTTAGACAATATTCTGAGATGCGTGACACCCCTTTCAGAAGAGAGTTCATTCTCTTGAGCATGGAATCCAACAATACCCCTCCGTCTCCCAGCACTAGGCCGTAAGTCTGGATCCATGGGGAAAAAAAAAAAGTGTCTGGAGGGAGCAGAGGGTACTGAACCAAAGCCTTCTGAGAAGCTGGACCCTAGACTTCCCCAGCTTCCATCGGACTTAATCAACAGGAACGCCCTTTTCCTTGTCCTCCTTTAAACCACCTCCTCCAGAGAAATTTTGTAATGGGGGGGAGGTCTACTGGATTCACCATCCAGGCCTTCTCCCACTTCTTAACAAGTGTTCTAGAAACCTGTGTATCTTACTAGGGTCTTGTCACCTGAAGGCCTTTAACCCTCCGTGATGCCATACAGGGGGCCACCCCTTGATATCAGGCCCTGGTCACCAGAGATCTCCTGTTTAGTTTCCTATATCAGGTGCATACAGGTGATGTGGCCATCAAGCACCATCTGGCCAGCAACCCTGTAGCATCAAAACACTAGTGAAACATGCAGGGTGCTAGCTTGGTTGGGATTCAAACTCTTGACCTCAGCATTTAAGGCACAGTTTAAGTGCAACGCCTTCAATGCAAGCTTTTTCTCTTCATGGCTTGTAATTCTACCCCCACACAAACACAGGGAGAACCCACAACTTGATGCAAGCACTAGACTGTTGGGGGGGGGGGGGGATCTAACCACCCCAGTGTTAGCCGCTGAGCCACTTCATAAAAGCGCTTTGTCAAAAGGTCAGAAGGAGCTGACATGAGGACAAGATCCTATGTCTCCAGGCAGACTCCCATGGCTGCACTGATTGTGAGCCATGACTTTCTTTTCAGCGGCCAGCCTTGCGTTTTCCCAGACAGTGCTCTTTCAGCCATACCCACTCCATACACCTCGTGCAGGAGAAAAAAAAAAAAAAAAAGAAGATTCCCCTTCACCCAGTCCTTACTGGTTACAAGGGGGAGAAGGAAAAAACACACAAAAAGGATGTGCATGGAAAGTACAAACATTTCAGGCTTACCTGTGAGGTGCTGGTGTCTGCTTCCGCTGCCTGTGCAGGTGTTGCAGAAGAGTCCATCCCACCTGTTTGGTGGTCCGCAGCCGGGTTATCCCCTTTTGAAAACCAGACCAGCAGGGATGCCAAGCTGAAGTTCTCACCCCTAGGCCAAAGGAGTTGCCACATGTCCAGGAGAAGGTGCAGGTGCTGTGCAGTACCTAGGATACGAATGGCTTTCCCTCATTGGGATTTGAACTCAGGTCCTAGCAGACCAATTAGAGCCCTTAGCCTCTGAGCTACCATCTATGCTCCCTGTTTGCTCCGTATGGAGACTGTAACCAGCGTCTCCAGTGCCGCTGATGAAGTCATATGCCCCGGAAGTGACCCCGCTTGATGCCTCCTGTGGGCCAGCTTGGAAGGCAATAGCTCCGACTCTCGCGCGCTGCGACTTCCTTCTTTCCCCTAGACATACCAGCCATGCTGTCAGAAGGGAAAAGTACGCTGCCATGTGATCGCGCTAATGGGGCTGACTTGTATGCAAAAAAAAAAAAAAATGGAAACCTCCGGTCCCCCTTTCCCCCCGGAGGGGGTGACCGGAAGAAAAAAGGGTAGGGTACCCTACTACCACTGGTGAGGTACAGTCAGTTTGGGGCTGTGGGATTTAACACCCACCCAGTTTCTGTGAGGCAGTCCAAACCCTGGGACCTCCCCCCCCCCTCCACCAGCCAGACCCGTAGGGACACCCCCCCCCAGGAGAGCACATAGAGCCAAAAGCCCCCGGGTGCCACGTGCCTCCTCCCCTACGACCACCAAGAGGGAGCCCCACCCATGGAGCTACAGGTAATAGACAGGTAAGGGACTGATGGCCGATGTCAGCAATGCCAGAAGCCGCCAGGATGGCCCCTGCCTCTGACATGCTCCCGCCGTGAAAAGGATGGTCTTGCCTCTGGGCCCTCCAACCGCCTGTGTGACCTTTCCGGGTTCCCAGCAGCCAAAGCCCGGCCCGCCTTCAGCATCCGCAGCTGGAACCGGAAGCCGCGGATCAAGGAGAGGTGCACACCCCCTGCCAAAATTGACATCACCCGCCACCTGGCCCCGCTGTGAGCTCCATCGCGGCTCTCACCAGAGTGCAAGGGGGAGGGGGGGGGGAAGCAGCGCCTCCTCCTAAATCTCCACTGAGAACCTGAAGACGGACCCCCGAAGCATCCCACGACACAGCTTTCGGAGAGCTGGGGTGGCAATAGAAACAACAGAGTGGATGCCAAGTAACCCCTCTCCGAGGCATAGCACCACTAGTCCCCAGAGACCTCTGTCTCCTTCCTGGACATACAAGCTTCAACCTCCCTGGCTGTCTTTAGCCACGGCTCCTCGCAGTGTCTCCTTGCCGGAGGAAACACCGAAACTGAGGAGCCGGCGGGGAAGCATGCCTTTTAAATCTAGGATGGGCGGTGTTTCCCAAGAAGGGAGGAGCCGAGGTCTCTCATAGGTTGCTGTCCTGAAAGATATGAGAAAAACCAAGTTAGACTTACCGGTAACTTGTTTTCCAGAAGTCTTTCAGGACAGCACCTGAGAGATAGCGACTCCACCCACCAGAAACAGGAAACACCTTCTTCCTCCAAACTTTAAAGGGAGGCGCCTCCCTACCATACCTCAGTTGTAGTAGAGAAGACCT
Source organism: Lithobates clamitans (assembly GCA_037952925.1). Classification (NCBI taxonomy): domain Eukaryota; kingdom Metazoa; phylum Chordata; class Amphibia; order Anura; family Ranidae; genus Lithobates; species Lithobates clamitans. The sequence continues at coordinate 503,763 of JBBGZY010002303.1, forward strand.
CCGGCCCCGGCTGGAACACATAAACACATACGTTAGTCACAGCATAGTATATACAATACAATAGAGCGGGATGTTGCTGTCCTGAAAGACTTCTGGAAAACAAGTTACCGGTAAGTCTAACTTGGTTTTTCCCAAGGCGTCTTTCAGGACAGCACCTGAGAGGATAACAGAGACTTACCCCCTTAGGGCGGGACAACAGCTTGCAGGACCTTTCTGCCAAACGCCTGATCATTAGCAGATGCGAGGTCCAGCCTGTAATGTTTCACGAATGTGTGAAAACTCGACCATGTTGCCGCCTTTCAAATTTGTTCAGGGGTGGCACCAGCTCTCTCTGCCCAAGAGGCCGCTAATGCTCTTGTTGAGTGTGCAGAAATTCCTGCTGGTGGAGACACACCTGCATGCGAATAAGCCTCTGAAATGGCTAGTTTCAGCCACCTTGCTAAAGAAATTTTAGAATCCTGGCAACCTTTCCTGTTGCCCGAAAATAGCACAAACAGAGAATCTGAACGTCTAAAGAGCTTTGTCCTTTCCAAGTAACATAACAAAACTCTAACATCAAACATGTGAAAACAAGTCTCCTTCTCCCCTACTGGGTTGGGGCAGAAACCCTGTCTGGGAAGATAGACAAATAGGGTTCCTTAACTGATAAAGCATTAAGCTCACTGATCCTGCGTGCAGAGACCATGGCAATCAGAAACACAGACTTAAAAGTGAGATATCTGAGTGGCGCTTCTTCCAAAGGTTCAAAGGGACTCCTTGTTAGAGACTGAAGGACTATCGACAGATCCCATTTGGGAAACAACCTAAGTGGTGCTGGTCTGGATCTCGTAAGGGATCTGAAAAATCTGGTTACCAACAGATCTGAGGCCACAGATCTTTCTAGGAACACTGCTAGCGCAGCCACCTGCACCTTCAAGGTACTAACTGCTAGTCCCTTGTCAGCACCAACCTGTAAAAATTCCAGAATGGTAACAAGACTCCCTGGGTCCTGGGCAGATGAATTACACCATTATAAACCTTCCAGACCTTGGAATAGATATTTCTAGTCACCCTTTTCCTACTGGATAATAGTGTTGAGATTAACCGGTTGGAAAAACCCCTGCTCCTTAAGAGCTGCTCTTCAGATACCAGGCTGTGAGCGCCAAAGTGGCTACCTCTGGGTGATTTACTGGACCCTGAAATAGTAAATAGTGCCTGAGGGGCAGATCCCTGAGGGGCCCTATCTTTCTTACATTCCTTTTTTTTTTTTTTTTTTTTTTTGATTATCTATTTTTTTGATTATTCAAAAATTGGGGAGCAGCTTACACTGATTGTTTATATATTTCCACAAATTTTCTTTATTGTTGGGAATGTTTTCTTACTAGATGTACCACCAGTATATATAATTCATATATATTATCTGCTATCGACACCACTGGCGCAAAGGTTTCTATTATTTTCTCCTGAGGGGCAGATGCCAATAAGGCCTGACCGCCATTCTCAGAATGGTTGAAAACCAAGCCCTTCTTGGCCAAAGGGGCGTGATTAGGATAACCGGTACCATTTCCCTTTGAATTTTTCTTAATACTAAGGGAATTAACTGGAATGGGGGGAAAGCGTAGCAGAGATGGAATCTCCATGGATACGCCAAGGCATCTGTTCCTAGTGACCCGTCGCGATTGCTTAGGGAAAAAAATTGCGGAACCAAGGCATTCTCCTTTGAGGCGAACAGGTCCACCTCTGGCAGCCCCCACTTCTCGACAATCATGGCGAAAACCTCTGGGTTCAGCGACCATTCTGCTTCCTGAATGCGGTTTCTGCTCAGGAAATCTGCCACCCCGTTCAGGGATCCCATTAGATGGACTGCTGATAAAGACAGCAAGTGTCCTTCTGCCCATCGGAGAATGCTCATGGCTAGTACTTGCAGCGATTTGCTTCTTGTACCTCCCTGCCTGTTTATTTAAGCCACGGCCGTTGCATTGTCTGTTAGTATTTGAACATGCTGGGACCGGAGCCCCTGAGCAAATGACTTCAGAGCCAAGTCGATCGCCTTGAGCTCTCTCCAGTTTGAGGACTTTGTCGCCTCTTTCCTGGACCAGTTTCCCTGAGTGAAACCCTTTTCTAGGTGGGCTCCCCAACCCCAGGAACTGGCATCGGTTGTCAGCCTTTTTCCGATAGGATATCCTGCCTTTTCCACCACCATAGTGACCTCTTCACTTGGGTTGGAACTCTTATCTCTGAGTCTAGGGATTCCAAATTGTGATCCCAAGATCTCAGAAGAAAAGCCTGCAGATGTCTGAAGTGTAGTCTTGCCCACTGAACAGCTGGCATTGACGAAGTCAGAACACCCAAAGCTGACATGACCAATCTTACCGTCAGCTGCTGGTTGGTCTGCAAGAAAGACACCGTATCCTGGATTTTTTCTTTCTTCTCTGAAGGAAGAAAAATTCTTTGGCTTACCGAATTTATTATATACCCTAGGAACCGAATCTCCTGAGATGGTTCCAGGGAAGATTTTTGGAGATTTAGGATCCAACCTAGAGACTACAGATGGCTGCATGCTCTGCTTAAATTGCTCCTCAATTTCTCTCGAGGGGGCGAAAAATAGCAGATCGTCTAAGTAAGGAATTACTGCGATTCCCTGAAGACGCAGCGGAGCTAGGGCCTCTGCCATTACTTTGGTGAAAATTCGGGGTGCGGATGATAGCCCGAAGGGTAGGGCTCTGAATTGCAGATGCGGAATTCTGCCTTCCAACCTTACCGCCAACCTGAGAAACCTCTGGGACTGGGATGAGATTGGAATATGCAGGTATGCATCTTTTAGATCCACTGACGCCATGAAACAACCTGGAGTCAGAAGATTTCTGGCGGTGAAAATTGAGTCCATCTTGAACCTTCTGTATTTGATGGCTCTGTTTAGTGGCTTTAAATTGAGAATTAAACGAAATTTTCCTGTTGGTTTTTTTACCAGGAAGACATGTGAATAGAAGCCCTCGTGCCATTCTTCTGGTGGCACTGGGATTACTACACCCTGTTGCATCAGTTCCTCCAGAGAGGATTTCATCGCCAGGGCCTTTATTGGATCTCGAGGAACATTTGTTACCAGAAACCTTCTTGGGGGGCTTCTGGAAAACTCGAGAGTATAACCCTGCGAGAGAGTGGTCAGAATAAACTGATTTGAAGTTATCCCTGACCACTGCGGAAGAAACTCTCGTAATCTTCCGCCGACCCGCAGAGACGAGTCATTGTGAGTTTTCGGTCTGTGAAGGAGGACGGAAGAGAATTCCTCCTTTGCCCTTCGCTTTTTGCACAGACCAATTTTTCCTCCTGCCCTGAAACTTATTTTCCTGCTGTTGCTGTTGAGATTTTTGAGGTCGAAAAAGTCGCTTTGGGGTCTGCTTTTTCTTTTTGACCGGGAAAGACTTCTTCTTATCGGCAGTTCTGTCTAGGATATTATCTAGATCAGGGCCAAAAAGAAGAAGGTCACCTGAAAAGGGAATACCACAAAGTTTACTCTTTGAAGCTGTATCACCTGGCCAGGTTTTTAGCCATAAAGATCTTCTCGCAGCATTTACTAAAGCTGCAGACCTAGCTGACATTTTGATAGCTTCAGCCGAAGCATCTGCAATATAAGCAACCGCAGAAATCAGGGTAGGAAAGGAATCTAAGATCTCCTGCTTGGGGGAATCTGCCACTATATGAGATCCAAGTTGGTTCACCCAGTATTCCAGATTCCTGGCTACACAAGTTGTGGCCATTGCTGGTTTTAAATTGCTCATGATTGATTGCCATGATCTCTTGAGCAAAAGATCCATGCGTTTGTCCATTGGATCCCTTAGAACCCCCATGTCTTCAAAAGACAGGTCTGTGGATCTTGAGACCTGCGAAAAGGCCGCATCCAACCTGGGCACCTTATTCCAAACCGCAGAAGGGTCCTCCTCAAAAGGGAAGCGCCTTTTGTGGGCTCTGGGAAAAAAGGGTTTTTTCTCTGGATCTTGCCATTCTTTAGTAATGGCGTCAGAAATGACCGCATGAACCGGAAATGTTCGCCCTTAGGCTCATTTAACCCTGCATATATGCGGTCATGAAGAGATAACTCCTTCTTTTCCTCACTTAAGCCAAGTGTAACATGGATAGCCTTAAGGAGTCCGTCTACCTCCTCTAGGGAAAGCTTAAGTTTGGACGGAGCCACCTCCGCTTCCTCACCCTCCTCCTCCGAATCTTTAACGGAAGGAGTAGGGGACTGCTCCTCCCTGATAGAGGGGCCTTCAGGTAAAGCTTCTACCATGGGGATAGAAATAGAACCCTGGGAAGCCTCAGAAGTGGATGGCTGACTAGCAGCTGGATTGACTAAAGAGTCACGAAAAGTCTGAATCGTGGCGTATAGTTCCTTTACAGAGGCAACCAGGTCATCACAAACTGAAGCTGATTCCTCCTTAACTAAAGAAGTGATGCATGTACTGCATAAGACTTTTTTCCAATTTTCTCCCATTTTGGCCCTGCAAGAAGGACATCTTTATTGGGTCAGAGCTTTTAGCCTGTGAGAGAAAAACAAAAAAAGGGAAAAAACCAGGGGACCTTTTAGTGAGACCCGGTCTCAGCTACACAAGAATCACCCACAGGTGCACTAAGAAGAAACCAGTCAGCCTCTAGTGCCCAGACAGGCCCCTTGCCACTAGGGGGTAGAAAAAAAAAGAAATAGACCAAACCCAGGAAAAGGAAGAAAGGCAGACATAAACTGCTGCTCCTACCGGAGCTTTACTGGCGCCTGTGCCTGTCCCCACCGCTGCAGACGCAGAGTCCTCCATCCCTGGTGTGCAGCTCCTCACTTGTGGCTTTATATGCCGCTTCCGGACTCCCATAGTGCATCTGCACCGGACCGGAAGCGGAAGTAGGCGCCAGTTCCTGTCCTCCCTCCTCCCCCCTTGCATCCACGCCGGAAATGACGCTTCTGCTGACCCAGTGACCTTGCCCTGTCACTTCCGCCGCGCCTGCCGGCCAAAAAACATGGCGGCTCCTACGACCGTGCGGATCACCGGGTCTACGGCTCTCACCGAGCACCAGGAGGGGAAGAGGAGCCCGATTGCTACCGCTGCCGAGGCTTGGGTAGGCCGGGAGGACAGCGGGTCTCCTGAAGGAGGAAAAAAAAAGAAAGGAAGCCCCGTCTCCCAGGAGCACCTGAGAGAACCTGACTCCCCCTCAAAAAGATGTTCCCTCCGGGCCGGAGGAAACACAAAAACTGAGGTATGGTGGGGAGGCGCCTCCCTTTAAAGTTTGGAGGAAGAAGGTGTTTCCTGTTTCCAGTGGGTGGAGTCGCTATCTCTCAGGTGCTGTCCTGAAAGACGCCTTGGGAAAATTATTTTTTATAAAAATAAATGCGGTAAACTACTTGAGTAGTAGAGAAAAATTAACATCCTGCACTCACGCCTCAAATCAGCCCCAAATTCCTGCACCTTAACACCTCAGATCACTGTCATCCCCCGCACATCTGTCCAACCAGGGTAATCCCCCTGCACCTCTGTCCCACCACTGTAACCCCCCCTGCACCTCTGTCAACCCACTGCACCTCTGTCCCACCACTGTGGCCCCCTTTCTCATCTGCCCCCCCACACATCTGTTCTCCCCGCTCATTTGTCCCACCAATGTACCTTCTTTCTCCTCTGCCCCCTCTCTGTACCCCCTGCTCTTCTGTCCCACCACTGAAACCCCGTGCTCATCATCCCCACCACTGTACCTCCCCGCACATCTGATCCACCGATGTATCCCCCCCATGCTCCTCTGTCTCACTACTAAACCATCTGCTCATCTGCCCCACCTCTGTACCTCCTGCACATCTGTTTCACCTGTGTACGCCGTGCTCTTCTGCCCCACCAATACACCTCCTATCACATCTACCCCACTGCTCTACCCCCCTGCTTTTTTGTCCCACCACTGCCCACCCCTGCTCATCTGCCCCAACACTGAAGCCCATTCTCATCTCTTCCACCACTGTACCCTCCTGCTCTTCTGTCCCACCTCTGAACCCCTTCTGCTCATTTTCCCCCACCGCTGTACCCTCCTGCCCATCTGCTCCACCGCTGTACCCTCTTCTCATCTATGATATGCGCGATATGCAGAGTGGTGAAAGGTAGCAGAGATGAGACACGTCTATCTGTCCTGGCACACTCATCCTGCCATTTCACCTCTCACATCCAGAGCACGTGCTTGTATGTGATGTCACATACAAGCATCTGAAATGGATGCGCAATTATGTGCTCAGGTCAGGGGTATTTTTTGAAAGCAGTGGGCCTGTGTGCAGGATCATAATCTGGGCCCCCGCAGCTGATTAAAAAAGTGCGGCGCAGATTTTCATAGCGCTGAATACTGGCTGTGGCTTAAAAGGGACAGAGTGCAGGGGTTCAGTAGTAAGTGACACAAAGGTTCAGAAATAATTTCAACAAAGTTCTCAACAGTAATTTAATAAACTGTCACCTAATTGTGGTTCTTAGTCGCACTGAAGTCTCTTCTTTCCGAGATTGGTAGCGGCAACCAAGCGAGTCATCTTCCTCCAGATGGTGGACGGGGCTAGCAGGACTGTGATTGGCTTTAGCAGTGGCCAATGACTGACCTCCTCCTGGAAACAGGGACCACCCCCCTCCTAGCAGAACTGCAACCGATCTCTTCCCCATCACAAAAGCTGACGATCGCAGCAAAGTTAGAGAACCAAACAATGTTTCCCCATCTTTTACAATGTGTTGAGGCACAGTGCCTCCCCCTCAGTGCAGGTGCATGGGGAATTCTAAAAATGCATTAGTGTCTCAGTGACACTTGCCTGTGCCGCTTGCGGCACCAGTGCCAGGGGTTGCCTACCCCTGCGAGTCAACTTCTAAGTCGAAGCGACTTGAGTCTCTTCTATTAGAACGGTTCCATTTTACAGAACGCGACTTGTCAGGCGGCTAAGTCGCCTGACAAGTGGCCCCTGTGTGAACTGGGTCTAAGGCTTCATGTACACTGCTGCTGGTAAACGGACGTTTAGGAGCAGTTGGGTGTTTTCTTTCAGCTGCCCCTGAACTCTGCTCTATGTTATCTTATCAGTACATGTACACAGGGTCAATTAAAGCCAGTTAAGTTTAGAAGCTTTTTTTGGAAAGCAAAACAAAGGCGTTCAGGACGGATGTTCTTAGGCATTTGAAACGCCAAATGCCTGCAACAGCTTGTAAACGTGGTAACTCGCATTTAGTTAGGCACACAAACGCGGCAAAACTTATGTTTTTTTTTAAACGTGGGTTACTATCTGTCAAGTTAAATCATTCAAGAGAGGTTTTAAAACGTTCCATGTACATGAAGCCTTACTCTAAAAGATGTCCCAGGGCCATAACTAAACTGATTGCTGGCCTTTCTGAATAGAGAGAATAACAAATTCAAGTCCATACAAAGTGGACAGGAACGATTAATGTTTGAAAATAAATTTTAAATATATGATAGATAGATAGATAGATAGATAGATAGATAGATAGATAGATAGATAGATAGATAGATAGATAGATAGATAGATAGATAGATAGATAGATAGATAGATAGATAGATAGATAGATAGATAGATAGATAGATAGATAGATAGATAGATCACATAAATGATCTAAGAAGAAACGCAAACATATATATGCGGACAATGTGTATAAACACTAAAATATACGTGTATAATAGACCAAAAAATTGTACTATGTGACAATCAAAATGAGTAAATGATGTCCAATAATGTGAAGGGAAAAAATTATTTTCAAAAAAAATTATAGTCCTTAGTGTTTGGACAGGTGAACCAAGCAATAAATTGTAGATATGCAAAAACGTGGTTCAAAATAACTGACATTTGAACTGGATAATGATGTGACAAAGGAAAACGTGACCAAACTTGATAAGTGATCCAAAACCAGAGTCAAAAGGCTTACCGGAGCAATTGAACACAAATGACTGTACACCCAATGAGTCAATCAGGCTTGTAGGGCCACACACCCAGGGGAAACGGTCACAGAGGACACGAGTTCCAACCAGAAGACCAACTCCAACAATGGACCTCAATGGGATAGGTAATAGACAGAGAGCCAAGTGGATAGTTGCTCCAATAGGACAAATTTATGAAAAGGAAGAAGAAGTAGGCACATAGTGTAATCCCATTTAAATCTGAAGCAATTTATTCAATAGAAAAAAGGAGGAAATACACTCACATTTTAGTAGATAAAAAAGCGCTTAAGAATAAAACTGACTTCAGCATAGTGTCCCGGCACATTTCGTCTTAAAATATATATGTGTGTGTGTGTGTGTGTGTGTGTGTGTGTACATACATACATACATACATAGGCACTATAGGAAGAGTAAAAGGACCAAGTGTCCAAAACCGTATAATTACCGAGGAAATTCGTCTGCGACTTCTTCGTTCAGTTAGGTCACTTTAAAAAAAAAAAAAAAAAAAAAAAAAAGAAACGTTAAATATTACAATATAAAGATATTTTCTTTTGCATTAAAAGCAAAACCAATATCAAAAACTGAAAATATGGCCAATAAATTACATTTGTGGTAGAGCTTTGTTTTTACTGTACCCCAACTGCTACCCCTTAAGCTGTAAAAGCCAGGGCTTTGCAACAGTTTGGAAAAAGGAAAAAAAATAAACAGACAAAAAGAAAATATGAATACACGTTAAATGCATTATATACAGTTGATTCCCACAAGAAACAAAAACGTGACCAGTCCCTCATGTCCAAAACCCATTCACCAGGGCTGACAAACACTGTTTGGTGTACAAAAGTACTACCGCTTACTGGCTCACAAGGGACACCCTGCATTGGGCTGCACATTAGGTCACCTGAGGAAATCGTATAGAATTGTCAGGCTCTTGAAATAGGATTAGAGGTATACAGTGTAAAGCCGACCGTAGATGGAGTGAATTTCTTTCCTGCAACCATCCCTGCCAGGAGAACACAGCGATTACTGCTAGCAGCTATAGCCACTGGAAATATTCACACATGTTGATCGATCAACTTGAGTACAATCAGCCTACCACTACATGGTTCGAATCTCAGCTGGTACCTGCTGAACCAGCAGAGATTCGAACAGTCTATGGCCAGCTTAATAACTACAACACAGTGTACAGAGTAGAGTACTGTATATAATGTGCAGAGAAAACAAAGAACGTGGTTGTCTAGAGAGCGCATGCTACGCATAAGGCAACATTGTTTTTGGCAGTCCAGAGTGTGCAAAATATAGCATAGCATATAGATTGTGCCCGTCTAGTGCAGGGGTCTACAAACTCCAAAACGCATGCACAGACAGCCATGAATGCCTATTACACCGGCACACTATTGCTCGGCTATAATTAACAGCTAGGCTATCAATTACAAAGCTGGCCCTGTCCACCCCATGAAGTCAGCGAAAGCCACCGAAGCCCTGAAGAAGCACACATGCATAACTGCCTTCCTGCCAACGCAGGTGATGTTAATACAATTAACCAGTCGCAAGGGCTTATTTGCAAGGACAGCAAAAACTCTGCTTACAGATGGCACCGCATCTAGTTTTGTACGCATTTGTATAGCCAGCAGCAGAGACTTAGAAGTTTTTAGAAGAACTTCTAATAGTAAAAAGTTTGGCGACTTTCTGAAACGCAGTTTTGAACTTTTTATAGATTTTAAAACCAACATTTATAAAAGAGTAATTTGGTTTTTTTACTTTAACCAATACCCTGCATTTCTGAAGCTGGCAGGAATTGGGTCTAATCTGAGGTCCAAAAGGTTAAAAGGGGTTGTAAAGGCAGAAGGTCTTTTATCTTAATGCATTCTTTGCATGAAGATAAAAAGCCTTCTGTGTGCAGCAGCCTCCCCTCTCACTTACCTGAGCTCCCTCTGTCCAGCGATGTTCACGAGTGCCTCGGCAATCCGAGAGACACCGCAGGGGCGCCATTTGCTCCTGCCAAAGTCAGCTAGCCAATCAGGAGAGAGAGAATGGGCATGGCCGGGTCAGGGCTGAATGGACACAGGGAGCTGTGACTCGGCTTGGGTGGCCCCATAGCAAGCTGCTTGCTGTGGGGGCACTCAACAGGAGGGAGGGGCCAGGATCACAGAAGAGGGATCCGAGAAGAGGAGGATCTGGGCTACCATGTGCAAATCCACTGAAACAGAGGAGCAAGTATAACATGATTTTATAAAAAACCAAAAACACACACACAGACACACACACACACACACACACACACAAACCAGAAGAATTTACAATCACTTTAACCACTTGAGCCCCAGAAGGTTAGAGACAAAGAGGTGCAGGCACTAGGAAATAGTGGATGGGTGACAGTCAGGAAGGGTAGCATCCCAATAAGTATGCTCCATTGAGTGATATTGGTAAAACCAGTCAGGGACAAGCACTGCTGGATCTGAGGGACTCTCCTAGCTGCCGGGGGGAAGGGCGAAGAGAACTCCTTCAGTGAGAGTGGGGGGGGGGGGGGAGCGAAGGGAAAGGAAAGACAGATTCTGGTGGTAGGGGACTCAATTCTTAGAAGGACAGAGAGGCCAATCTGTAACAAAAGACCTGAAGTGCAGAATAGTATGTTGTCTACCGGGCACTCTGTTTCGGCACATTACGGCTCTGGTGCACAGATTACTGAGAGGGGCTGGAGAAGACCCAGCTGTCATGGTGCACGTTGGCACCAATGACAAAGTCAGAGGCAGACGGAGTGTCCTAAAGAATGATTTTAGGGACTTGGGAGCTAAACTGAGGAAAAAGGACCTCCAAGGTAATATTCTCAGGAATACTACCGGTACATCGAGCCACACCAGAAAGGCAGAGGGAGATTAGGGAAGGACACAAGTGGCTGAAGAGCTGGTGTAGTAAGGAGGGGTTTGGGCTTCTGGAGGACAGGGCCGACTTCTCAGTCGATAACGAGTACTATAGAAGGGACGGACAGCACCTAAATGAGGAGGGTGCAGATCAGCTGGGAATGAAGATGGCCAAAAAGTTAGAGGGGTTTTTAAACTAGGTGATGGGGGGTCCAGAGGTAGAGATAGTCAGCGCGGAACATATTTCAGAGTGTAGTGCTGGGGGCATTAGTAGTAGGTTGTCCAAAGCACAGAAACCGAAGGCAATATAGTAGCAAGTCCTAGTTGCAATCTCAGAACACCAAATAAGAGGATAATATGCGACCGGTCTAAACTATGTGGCATGTTCACCAATGCCAGGAGCCTGGGTGGACTAGAGATACTGTTGTACGAGGAGGATTTGGATTTTGTGGGAATTTCAGAGACCTGGTTCAATAGCTCTCACGATTGGCTGGCAAACATTCAAGGGTATACCCTTTATCACAAGGATAGCGAGGGTAGAAAAGGGGGAGGGGTATGCCTATATATCAAGAATAATGTACAAGTGAATGTGAGAGATGACATTACTAAGGGAGCTAGGGAGGAGGTGGAGGAATCCTTATTGGTAAAGCTCCAAAAAGGGATGAAGCTAAGGGTAAAATAATACTGGGATGATGCAATAGGCCCCCTAACCTGAGGGAGGAAGGGAAGACCGATCTATCTCAATTTGGATTAGCAGCAAGAATGGGAAGTGTTATCATAATGGGGGATTTTAACTGTCCATAGACTGGGTGGAGGGAACCGCGCATTCATCTAGCTCGCCAGTTCCAAAATGTCTTGCAGGACAATTTTATGGGCGATATACATCGGCCGATAATTGGCCATTTTTGATAAATCGGCATCAGCCGATTGTTATCAAAATTAGGCCGATATTTAACACTGACCGCTGTTCCTCCTCCCTTCTCCACACTCCACACACAATGGGGTGGACAACTACATGGGAAATGAGGTTTAATGTAGAAAAATGTAAAAATGCATTTGGGTGGCAAAAATATGAAAGCAATCTATACACGGGGGGGGGGGGGAACCTAGAATGGAAAAGGACCTGGGGGTCCTAGTAGATGATAGGCTCAGCAATGGCATGCAATGCCAAGCTGCTGCTAACAAAGCAAACACAATATTGGCATGCAACAAAAAGGGAATTAATTCCAGCGATAAAACAATAATTCTCCCGCACCTAGAATATGCTGTCCAGTTCTGGGCACCAGAAGCCTCGCTCTCTCCGCTGGCATTCTAACTGAGGGTGTCTGGCTGTGGTTGCACAGCCGGGCGTGCACTGTGATGTGTCCCAGAAGAATGCAGGGAGGGGGGGGATGGGATTAACTTCCGGAGCCAACGGAGGAAATGGGAGCCTGTCAAAACTGTGTACCCGCCCCCCCCCCCCAAAAAAAAAATTAATTAAAAAGAAAAATAGCGGCATGTCATGGGAGTCACCAGTACTTAGAGCAGAAGTTCCATTTTTGGGTGGAACTCCGCTTTAAAATGTAAGAAAACTGACCCTGGTCTAGAGCAGAGGTCTCCAAACTGTGCTCCAGATGTGGCCCTTTGCTAGCCTTGACCCCTTGGGGCACTATTCCTCCCACTGACACCAACAACAGGGCACCATTTCTTCCACCGATACCGATGATGGGATACTATTCCTCTTATTAGGGGCACTACTCCTATTGACCACCAACCCCGAGGCCATATTTATTCTCACTGATGCCGGGCCAGGGACATTTTCTGCCCCCACCCCAGCCCTTCTAAAGTCTAAAAGGAAGGACAATGAACTGGCCCCTTTTTTGAAAAGTTTATACCAATGGTCTAGAGCATACAATGCAGACTGTAACCTGTGAAAGGGGAACATCCAGAGTATACAGCCCAGCATATACAGTAAATGAAATCTGCACAAGAAATAAACAAAAGCAAGCACTACTGTGCCTGTAAAGACACCGGGGGAAATTGATTAAAACTGGAGCCAACAAAATCTGGAGCAGATGTGCATAGTAACCCTTAAGCTTTGTCAGTTAAGCTTTGACAATAAAAGTTCAAAGCTGACAGGTTGTCATGCACAGCTGCTCCAGATTCTGTCTGCTCTAGTTTGAGGGCTGGTTCACACTACAAAAACGTCCAGATGCTTTTCTGCATCGTGTACATTCACTTATGGGGAGTTCCGGTGCTTTTTCCCCTACTTTACGACAAGGGAAATCCTATTATTTTCAATGGGACTCCGCACAGTGCAACTTTGGAAAAGGTTCCTGCACTAGACTCCAGTGATTTCAGCCCACAGACTTGTGATCTCAGAAGTGGCATCAGCATTGGGCCCTTTCACATGAGATTGACTCCGCAAAGAGTCAGCCTGCTCAGCTGGGAATCTGTCCACTAATCCCCACTGAGCAGGCAGATGGTTTGTTTGCGTCTCCTCAAGCAGGGCAGAGGTAGCCCGCTGTCCTCTATAGGCGGTCGGATGTAAAAGGGCCGACTGTACATTTACGCCCAGCGGCCATTGGTCTGTTTTCAGCAGATCAAATGTCGGCAGGTGTTACCAGACACATGTCTGTTGACACCTACCGCTCCATAGAGGGCAATGAATGGTCCAATCAGGTCTGCCAAAAACACCACACCACACAGGGGGACCCAATCGGTCAGTCAGGGTGAAAGAAGCTTTGCGATTTCTTATACCCCTTTGATGGGAGGTGTATTCATCCCCCCCCCCTTTAACCCTCACCTCTCTTCCCTAGTCATCCTTGCTGCTCTTCCAAGCAAATAAATGCGCGTCCCCCCCCCTCACTTTGCCCAGCTCGCGATAAATGCCACAAGGCAGCTTAAAGGAGCTTCCCAACGTTGGAACGTTGTGCAATTTTGGCGTGTTTGTAGCATGTTTTGTCACGTGGCAAAACATGCGTCTACTAACCACGATTGGGCGGTCATTATCAATTAGGTTTCATTCACATCTGCGCGTTTCCAAACTCATAGCAACCTGCACAGAAAAATATGCACTTTGCCGTGTTTAGAAACGCTGTACAAATGCATGTCGCCCTTGTGTTGCCATTTACGCTGCATTTGCATCATCATATTTTCCAACCCATGGCATCCTGCACAGAAAACATGCGCTTTGCAGCGTGTTTTGGAAAGGCGCAGCAAACTTGCGCCGCTCGAGCCACCATTTAGGTTGCATTCGATTCTGTAAGTTTTTGAACCCGCTCAGAATATGCGCAATGTGCGTCACGTGTTACAGTTTAGGCTGCGTTCGCGAATGCATGGCAACCCATCCAAAAAAAACTTGTTTCGATAACGTGAGCCTAACGCACATCAAGCGTGCATCTGTGCATTTATGAACGCACTGGCAACTTGCTTAGAAAATGCTCGTTTTACAGCGTGTTTCGATAAGGCACGGCAAACGCGTGTCACGCTTGCGCATTTCTGAATGCACACCACCCCCCCCCCCCAAAAAAACTTGCATTCCACCATGAGTTTTGATAACGTGCGGCAAATGCATGTCGTTCTTGCATTGCCACCTGTTTCCAAACAAGCAGAAACCCACTCAGAAAAGGTGCGCTTTGCCATGCGTTTCGGAAATGTGCTGAAAACCCACATTGCGCTCGTTTTCTCTATAATGGTAAGGGTGATGAGCTTTTGCAGCATGTATCCAAAATGTGCAGCAAACCACGTTTGCTGTACGTTTGGAAATGCAGCCTTCAATGACACCCCAATCACGGAGCTCAGCGAAGCTGGCCCCCCTACAATCAGCACAAATAAAAACTCAAGTGTGTTTCTTTAGTGCTACGTTTGTGCCGTTTTGTGCCGTAAAAATTTACATTTGCTGCTTTTATTTTTAAGATATTAGCAATTGTTTTTTCCAGACTACGACATCACCTAGCCCACCTACAATGCCCAAATGACACAAAACTGGTCTCGTTGGTTAGTGCTACGTTTGTGCTGTTTTGTGCTGCTAAAATTTCCTTTCTACCTTTTATCGTTTTTGCATTATTAATGATTTATTAAAGGTCACCGAAGGTCACTCAGCCCCCCTACAACACCCAACTGTCACAAAACTGGTCTCGTTGGTTATTGCTACGTTTGTGCTCTTTTGTGCTGCTAAAATTTCCGTTCCATCTTTTATCGTTTTCGCGTTATTTATGATTTATTAAAGGTCACCAAAAGTCAGTCAGCCCCCCTACAACACCCAAATGACACAAAACTTGTCTCATTGGTTAGTGCCTCATTTGTGCTGCTAAAATTTTTATTTGTGCTGTTATGGTTTTTTAGTTATAACAGCTTGTTTTTATATTTGTGCTTTTTTGTGTTATAATAATAAAATTTTTTTGCTGCTTTTATATTTGAGATAATAGCAATTTGTTTTTTCCAGATGATGACATCACCCCGCCCTCCTGTCACGTACCTGGTTAGTGAGCTCCTGGTTAGAAAGCAGCCATGGGAGCACAGTGAGGTATGAGTGCCTGTGATCAGTCCAGTAGACTGCGTGGTGGCAGCAGTCAGCAGGTGGATGTGGCGGCAGAACCAGCTGGTGGCAGATGAGCTGGCACTGAGCTTGGCTGGTGGCAAACTGTGGGTAAGCAGCTGGAAGCAGGAGACAGATGAGACCTTGCTGGGCTGAAGAGCTTTAGCAGGCTGGATGAGCAGGATGCAGGGTCAGATGAGCCGGATCCATAATGGTCAGGCAGATCAGGCATAGACGGCACACAACAGGATAGTCGGGTCACAAGCCAAGTCAGCAACAGGAGGTAGATCAGGCAAGAAGAGAAGGCAGAAGCAGAATCCAGAGACAAGCCAAGGTCAGGGCAGGTAGCAGTCAAACGAAGGTTAGGAGCAAGCTGGGTTAGGATCAGAGGTCAAACACAGGAATCAGGAATGAACACACAGAAGTAGCACACCAAATTGCAGCCTGTTCAAATAGTCTGTCTGGTGCCAGCATTGGTGACAGGCTCACGCTCATCTGCCCAGCCGGTTGCCAGTCTGCGCATGCGCATATGTATGTACAGGGAGACATCATTTGTGCTATGCGAAAGCCTTCCCTGACACCCCTACAACAGCCAAACAAAATGAAAACGGGCTGGTTGGTTAGTGCCACGTTTGTGTTGGTTTGTGCCTATTTACTTTCCATTCTATCTCCTTTTGTTTTTCAGTTATTGTTGATTTATTAAAAGGTCACCAAAGGATACCCAGCCCCCCTACAAGAGACAAAGGGCATGAAACTGGGCTGGTTGGTGCCTCCTTTGTGCTGGTTTGTGCTGTTTAAATATCAGTTCTACCACTTTTTGTTTTTCAGTTATTTACTATTTAATGCGTTTAACAGCGTCTCGTGTGCATGAGGCCTTATAGTATCTAATAACATGGGATGCCAAGTGGGTGGGGTTTGATCAAATAAAAACAAACTTTTACAATTAAGAAATCAAAGCAGCACACGTAATTTTAACAGCACAAACGCAGCTTTAACCAACCAACCAAGTTTCATGTGTAGGGGGGGCTGAGTGACCTTTGGTGACCTTTAATAAATAGTAAATAACTGAAAAAAAAGCGGTAGAACTGATATTTAAACAGCACAAAGGAGGCACCAACCAGCCCAGTTTCATGCCTTTTGTCTCTTGTAGGGGGGCTGGGTAACCTTTGGTGACCTTTATTAAATAACTGAATAATTTGGGGGTTCAAAGAATAACTGAAAAACAAAAGGAGATAGAATGGAAAGTAAATAGGCACAAACCAACACAAACGTGGCACTAACTAACCAGCCCGTTTTCATTTTGTTTGGCTGTTGTAGGGGGTGTCAGGGAAGGCTTTTGCATAGCACAAATGATGTCTCCCTGTACATACATATGTGCATGCGCAGACTGACAGCTGGCTGGGCAGATGAGCGTGAGCCTGTCACCAATGCTGGCACCAGACAGACTATTTAAACAGGCTGCAATTTGGTGTGCCGCTTCTGTGTGTTCATTACCGATTCCTGTGTTTTACCTCTGATCCTAACCCAGCTTGCTCCTGACCTCCGTTTGACTGCTACCTGCCCTGACCTTGGCTTGTCTCTGGATTCTGCTTCTGTCTTCTCTTCTTGCCTGACCTACCTCCTGTTGCTGACTTGGCTTGTGACCCGACTATCCTGTTGTGTGCCGTCAAAGCCTGATCTGCCTGACCATTATGGATCCGGCTCATCTGACCCTGCATCCTTCTCATCCAGCCTGCTACAGCTCTTCAGCCCAGCAAGGTCTCATCTGTCTCCTGCTTCCAGCTGCTTACCCACAGTCTGCCACCAGCCAAGCTCAGTGCCAGCTCATCTGCCACCAGCTGGTTCTGCCGCCACACCCACCTGCTGACTGCTGCCACCACGCAGTCTACTAGACTGATCACAGGCACTCATACCTCACTGTGCTCCTATGGCTGCTTTCTAACCAGAAGCTCACTAACCAGGTACGTGACAGGAGAGCGGGGTGATGTCATCATCTGGAAAAAACAAATTGCTATTATCTTAAAAAAAAAAAAAAAAAAAAGCAGCACAAATTTTTATTATTATGACACAAAAAAGCACAAATATAAAAACAAGCTGTTATAACTAAAAAACCATAACAGCACAAATAAAAATTTTAGCAGCACAAACCAGCACAAATGAGGCACTAACCAACGAGACCAGTTTTGTGTCATTTGGGTGTAGTAGGGGGGCTGAGTGACCTTTGGTGACCTTTAAAAAAATCATTAATAAAACGCAAAAATGATAAAAGATAGAACATAAATTTAAACAGCACAAACCAGTACAAATGTAGCACTAAAGAAACACACTTGAGTTTTTATTTGTGCTGATTGTAGTGGGGGTAAAGTGAGTGGGGTTTGAAAAAAAAAAAAATCTGTTACAAACTTAAAAACCATAACAGCACAAATAAAAATTTTAGCAGCACAAACGTAGCACTAACCAACGAGACCAGTTTCGTGTCATTTGGGCGTTGTAGGGGGGCTGACTGACCTTTGGTGACCTTTAATAAATCATAAATAACGCAAAAACGATAAAAGATAGAATGGAATTTTTAGCAGCACAAAACAGCACAAACGTAGCACTAACCAACGAGACCAGTTTTGTGTCATTTGGGCGTTGTAGGGGGGCTAGGTGATGTCATAGTCTGGAAAAAACAATTGCTAATATCTTAAAAATAAAAGCAGCACAAATGTAAATTTTTACGGCACAAAACAGCACAAACGTAGCACTAAAGAAACACACTTGAGTTTTTATTTGTGCTGATTGTAGGGGGGCCAGCTTCGCTGAGCTCAGTCACGGTTAGCAGTCACAAGTTTTGCCAACCATTTAATCGCACTATAATCATGCCAACACACACAAAGCTCCATGACCGAAAAGGTTCTTGAGGAAATTTGCGGTTTGTGTAATGCATAGGCTAGCCCATTCAGGTGAATTGGCTGCCCTATGCGCAATGCCTGTTTACTTGCAAAAAAAACAAAAAAACAAAAAGGCGGGGGGGGGGGGGGGGGGACGCACGTTTCCGCTACTCCGGCATCAATCTGATTGAAAGTAGAGTTTTTTGGCAGCAAGGATGACCTGGGAGGAGAGGTGAGGATTAAAAAAAACACTTAGGAATTCTTACCTCTTGCTGAGGCAACTTCTGCGAGTGTTATAGAAATCTTTGGGGCTGAAATTGCAGGACAATCCTTTGTCATGATATTTTGTGCTACTCAAGTCCCATCAGAAGTCGCACTAGTTTAAGGACATGTGCGTCCCAGTGCACGTTCCAGTACAGTTCAGAAAAAATAAAAAATAATGCATGTTCTACTTTTTCTTCTGGACCTGGAATGCCCTGAACTGACTGCACTGGGGTGAACTATGCCACTGAAAACTATACAACCTACTATCCATATGTTTTTTTCTCTGCATCAAAAACACACTTGAGTGCATCTGAACTGGCCCTTAGCCCTGGTTCACACCAGTGCGACTTTGAAACCATGCTACTTCAGCACAATCTCAAATGCAGATCAGTGTGCTTTGGGTCTTTGATTTCATTGAGTCGTGTGAATTAATTTAACAGCAGTCAATGTAAGTTACAATGAAATTGCAGAAAAGTGGTGCAGAAACCTTTTTCAGAGTCATGATTTGAACAGTTTCATTGCCAAAAACAGGGTGCAACTTGTCATGCAATTTTGAACTGTCAAATCGCATTGGGGTGAACGAGGGCTTAGTCAATTCTACCAGTGATTTGTAAAGACCCAGCTGTGAAACATTCAGCCCAGGTTCACACTGCTGCGGGATTGAACTCGTACGAGTTCAGCTGAACTTGCACAATTTCATATCCGCATGTCAGTCTGACTTCGGGGGCAACTTCAGAGACATCTCTGCAGGGTTCCTGCACAGAGGTCTATTGAAATTGCATCCGAATGTCGCCAAAAGTAGTACAGAAACTACTTTTGGGAATTGGTGCGGCACCAGCAATAGCCGCCGATTTGACATGTCAAATCGCATCAATGTGAACCTAGGCTTAATAACAGAACAAACAATTTATTTAAAAAAAAACCCTTCCAAAAATGTGTGTGCACTTACTTGTCTGGAAGAATAGTTTTGTTGTCCATGTCGAATACACCAATGTCCTAATGAGAAAATGAGACAACGCTATAAAAGATGCTAAAAAGTAAAAAAAATTATATATATATATATATATATATATATATATATATATATATATATATATATATATATATATATATATATATATATATATATATATATATATATATATATATATATATATATATATATATATATATATATATATATAATTTTATTATCATACATGAGCTGGACCTGCCATTTCAATCCCAAGACAAAATGATAGCCTACCAATTGGATGCATATCTAAAATGGATAAATAGAAATTTGGACACATTCTCAACACATGTGCCATGACTGATGATCCTAGTGAGTTACTTAGTCCATATTAAGTAGTAATGCAGGTCATTGCTGTCTTGTGTACAATAGCTTTCACTAAGTTCAACTGAAGTCTACTACAAACAGGCATAGGAAAGCAATACAAAAGTGATTTGTGGGACAGTTTTTCTGTAAAGTGGTTATTCTGGGGTCATGGCTGCAGTTATTTCCCCCGGTATCTCCCCCCTGCGATGCTGAATAATGTGAGAGCGATCCTGAGCAGCTAGAGAACACCTAATATATGTAGCAGAAGAGCAGCGCGTGCACACACACACCCCCCCCCCATCCTCCACCAGTGTCCTGGGCTCTCATTTCACACAGGAGCCCAGGACTGAAACCAGCAGTTTCGCCGGCTGTGCATAGAGGTGAAGGAGGAACAGAAGATCCCCAATCTGCATGGTCTATGAAACCAGAAGCGATGAGCATTTTGTCACGTCTGGTTTATTGTTTACAAGCCATTAGCCACTTTACAACAGCATCTGATCTCTGAAGATATATTTTTGAGGCCAGGAGGCGAGAGAGCCTAGATCTCTCCATAAAGACTTTTCACAGCCCTTTCTAACACAAGGGATGTAGTTCATTCTTCGTGATAGCAATAAAGTTGAGGCAAAAATAAATAAATAAATAATAAAATTTAAAGAGAAAGGGCATATAAAAAAAAAAAAAAAAAAAAAAAGGTTTTGAAGAAAAGAAAAATGTAAAGTGCCCCTGTCCCACCGTGCTCACGCACAAAGGCTAACGCATACATTGGTCCCGCACGCGTATTTAAAAACGGTGTTCGCACCACACGTGAGGTATTCGCAATATGTCATAGCGAGAGTGATAATTCTAGATCCAGATCTCCTGTGTAACTCTAAACTGGTAATCTGTAAAGACTTTTAAAGCTTCGCCTATGGAGATTTTTTTTAATACTGTAGTTTGTCGCCATTGCATGGGCGCACGCAATTTTAGGGCGTGACATTAAGCATCCATTTACTCGGCGTGAAATCATCTTACAAGATATTATTCAGGATTTATATAGCACCAATAGATTACACAACGTTTTACAACTTGAGGGCAGACAGTACAAATAAAATACAGTAGGAATCAGAGGGCCCTGTTACTGAGATCTAAGAGGGAGGGTCAAGAGATACAAGAGGTAATAACTGGGGGGGGGGGGGGGGGGGGCAGATAGGCTTCTCTAAAATGATGAATTTTCAGGGATTTTCTGAAAGTAGGAGATGATCGGACAGATTGGGGTAGAGCATACCAGAGGATGGGAGAGGCTCGGAAGAAGTCCTGGGAGGCGAGCATGAGATGAGGCGAAAAGGGAGCTAGAGAGCAGGAAGTCTTGGGAGGAGCAAAGAGGACAATTTGGTTAGCATTTTAGACCAGGTTGCGGATGGCTTTGTAAGTTACCGTTAAGCCTTGTACACACAATTGGATTTTCCGCAGACAAAAACAGCAGACTTTTGTCCGAAGGCCGTTGCCCCAAACTTGTCTTGTATACAAACGGCACACAATAGTCGGCCAACAAACACGAACGTAGTGACGTACTACGTGGTTTTTCAGCTCTTTAGCGCCACCCTTTGGGCTCCTTCTGCCAATTTTGTGTTCGTAGAAGTTCGGCGAGTGTCGATTCGTGCTTTTCCTTTCGTTTCTGAACAGCCGTTCGTCAACCAGCCATGTTGCGGAATCAAAGGTGATAATGGGAAGAAGGAAGAAGAGGAGGACCAAAAATTGGTTGCTTTATTAAATCGTGACCAATTATGTCATATGCCTTTGCTGCGGGAGCTCCAGGAGAATAATCCAGGTGATTTTCGGAATTATTTCCGGATGACGGACCCTGCTTTCACCAACTCTTGGCATTGTTGACCCCCTATATTAAGAAGCAGGACACATGCATGAGGCTTTTAATTCTTGGTTTAATGATTTGATATATTTTCTATTTTTGGATGCATAGCATGCACTTCTTGCTTAAGTTCTATTGGCAGATAGCATGTCTAAATTTATTTATTTGTTTTCTTTTTTTAAACATTGGCAAACATTCAAGGGTATACTCTATACCGCAAGGGTAGAGAGGGTAAAAAAGGGGGAGGGGTATGCCTATATACCAAGAATAATGTACAAGTGAATGTGAGAGATGACATCACTGAGGGGGCTAGGGAGGAGGTGGAATCTTTATGGGTAGAGCTCCAAAGGGATGAAGCTAAGGGGAAAATAATACTGGGAGTATGCTATAGGCCCCCTAACCTGAGGGAGGAAGTGGAGACGGATCTCCTATCACAAATTGGATTAGCAGCAAGGATGGGAAGTGTTATCATAATGGGGGATTTTAATTATCCAGACATAAACTGAGCGGAGGGAACCACGCATTCATTTAAGGCTCGCCAGTTCCTTAGTGTCTTGCAGGACAATTTTATGGGTCAGATGGTAGATGCACCAACTAGAAATAAAACATTACTAGATCTACTGATTACCAACAATACAGACCTGATAACAGATGTGGAAATACGGGGCAATTTAGGTAACAGCGATCACAGGTCAATTCGTTTCAGTATAAATCACACAAATAGGAAACATGAAGGGAACACAAAGACACTGAATTTCAAAAGAGCCAACTTCCCTAAACTACAAACCTTGCTAAAAGGCATAAATTGGGATAAAATATTAGGAACAAAGAATACGGAGGAGAGATGGGTTTGCTTTAAGAGCATATTTAATAAGGGCATTAGCCAATGTATCCCATTGGGTAATAAATTTAAAAGAGCGAACAAACATCCTGGATGGCTTAACTCCAATGTAAAAATGCATATAAAAGCAAAGGAGAAGGCCTTCAAAAAATACAAGGTTGAGGGATCATCCTCAGCATTCAGAATTTATAAAGAATGCAATAAGAAATGTAAGGGTGCAATTAGGATGGCTAAGATAGAACATGAAAGACACATAGCGGAGGAGAGCAAAAAAAATCCCAAGAAATTCTTTAAGTATGTAAACAGTAAAAAAGGGAGGACAGACCATATTAGCCCCATAAAGAATGAGGAAGGACATCTGGTTACAAAGGATGGGGAGATGGCAAAGGTATTGAATTTATTCTTCTCCTCAGTCTTTACGAGTGAATCGGGGGGCTTCAGTAACCAAAACTGCAGTGTTTATCCTCATGACACAACACAGGAAGCACCTACATGGTTAACAGAGGACGGAATTAAAATTAGACTTGAGAAACTTAACATTAATAAATCACCGGGACCAGATGGCTTGCATCCGAGGGTACTTAGGGAACTCAGTCAGGTGATTGCCAGACCGTTGTTCCTAATTTTTACAGACAGACAGTCTATTGACTGGAATGGTACCAGCTGATTGGAGAAAAGCCAATGTAGCACCAATATTTAAAAAAGGGCCCAAAAAACATCCCTGGGAATTACAGACCAGTTAGCCTAACATCAATAGTATGTAAACTCTTGGAGGGGATGATAAGGGACTATATACAAGATTTTAGTAATAAGAATGATATCATTAGCAGTAATCAGCATGGATTCATGAAGAATCGTTCTTGCCAAACCAATCTATTAACCTTCTATGAGGAGGTGAGTTGCCATCTAGATAAAGGAAGGCCCGTAGACGTGGTGTATCTGGATTTTGCAAAAGCATTTGACACAGTTCCCCATAAACATTTACTGTACAAAATAAGGTGCGTTGCCATGGACCATAGGGTGAGTACATGGATTGAAAACTGGCTACAAGGGCGCGTTCAGAGGGTGGTGATAAATGGGGAGTACTCAGAATGGTCAGGGGTGGTGTTAGAATATTATTCCAAATTCATAATTCGGCACTTATAGGTGTTATATTATATTCATGGCAAGCTTGCAAAACATATTTGGTTTTATGATTAATCATGATAAATAGAGTATGTGTGAATGACCTTGATCAATAGATTTGACATGATTCTTCTTCTAAAGCTGAGCATTGCTGGATTTTTCTGGTGTAGCCAATTTGAGTATGACATTTAAAGTTCTTTGGTATAGAATGTCATGAGAAGACGAAAATAGACACGTGTCCACGTAGCTAAAGGAATATACATTGTGGATTATATACTGTTAAGTTAAGTTAGTTTGTAGTTCCAGTCATATTAATAAGTACTAGTATATAGTTACTTAATGTAAAGTTGATAATATGTGTTCATATTATATAGATGTTTGGTTATACGACATTACATGATCAGCATATTACTTCAAATATGGAGTGCTACATGTGGGCTTGTCAATCGTATGCCATATATGACTATGAGTGCATACTGAAGCTAGCAGATATGGATATGTGCCATACAAGGTTCTAAGTTGGAGTGAGGATATGACGTTCACACGTTCACATGTAACATATAAAGCCAATGCTTCCATATTGAAGGGACACACAGACACACAGACAGACACACACACACAGACACACACACAGCTACTAGGATAGATACTGACATGTTGACAAGACACTTTGATAAGTTGGGACAGCTGCCAATTCTGCCAGAAGACTGAGAACGTCATTTCCTGTTTCTTCTTGGACAAGACAGCATGGAGAAAGACAGCAGCCATGAAGCACACATGCTTCCAAAGCTTATTATAGCTTTATAACTTTCTATTTCATATATTTTTACCCACACTGAACTGAACTAATATATTTTTACATTGTATTTATGATGCCAACTGTGTGACAATAAACTCACACTTTGTTTTAAGTCAATTTGGCTATCAATGCTATTTCATCCGGAAGCGCCTCTGAGATACAAGAATATTAGATATTAATAATATTCTTCATTTTGGCGAGCCTGCAATTGCCGTCATTTCTCTATTTTTTTACGGAAATCTCGATCCTTGCTGAGGGGGGAGAGATTAGCGCAGTTTTGCGAATATTCAAGTCTCGAGAAAAAAGACGGTTCAGAACCTATCAACCAAGAGGCGTTTGTGTTGCATCAGATGTGGACAACAGTCCAGCAACAGACGGTTGAAGACGAGAAATTCTTCTAAAAACGGTGAGTAAAAGTTATGGAATTTATTGATGAAATAGCTAGAGACAACAA
Organism: Lithobates clamitans; assembly: GCA_037952925.1. Classification (NCBI taxonomy): domain Eukaryota; kingdom Metazoa; phylum Chordata; class Amphibia; order Anura; family Ranidae; genus Lithobates; species Lithobates clamitans. Next base: position 528,580 of record JBBGZY010002303.1, read on the forward strand.
GCTAGAGTTTAAAGATGTGTCTTTATATCCAAATGACAGTCACTTGTGGAGATATATGTACAATGAATGCTTAAATGCCAATACACAGATTGATAAATCCAGGTTCACTGTACATAAATTACGTAAAAAGATAGCTAATATCTTAAGCTTAGTGAGAATATTTAACAAAATGATTATTAATGTTGATTTACCTGCTAAAAATGTGTGTACACTAAAGCAGACAGAATGTAACACTATACAGAACACAGGGAAACATGAAAATTTGTCTCAAGATTATCTTAATTGTCCAAACTGTGAGATTTTTTGTAATTATATAGAGAATCTTGAGGAACAAATTGACTCCAAAACAAATCTTTTGGAAAAACTTCAGAATGACAGTAGATTGACACAGATTGCTGTAATAACTGCAGATGACAAAAAGACTGAATCTAAATGTAAGCAACAATCCTCTTATATTCCGGAAAGTTCGGATATGGAGAATGTTGATGCTACTGATGAAAAAGAAATGAAACATAAAAACTTATTATGTAGAACTGCAAAACTAAAGTTGCAAATACATGACCAACTTATGAAAGTTTTAAAAGATTTTCCTATTTATGACACTGAGGCAACTGTATTTTCCAATTGGAATTTATTTGAAATGTTTGCAGATCGTTTTAATCTGTCAAATGATCAACGCAATTACATATTTCAGTTGTGGGTTCCTGTTAATTTCGCTAAACGAATTAACACACCTGTTATTGATGACGAAGGTCAGGAAAAACAAAATGACGCAACAGATAGACTGCGACAATTATTGCTATGTATGACCGGTGAGCAAATACCGACCATAGAAATGTTAGATCTTTTACAGACTACTGCAGAAGAAAATCCATTTGACTTTAGAATTAAATTTTGCAAAGTTTATCAAATGATATTTGGAGTAGATGATGACAATGATCCAGGTTTAAAAACAGCTTTCATAAAAAAATTTAAATACCTTGACCCAACTTCAGTAGCTATAGCACAGGAACGTCAAAATTTAAATGATATAGTAAGTTTCATTGATAAAATTAGGAGACAATTGAATCAAAGCAATCTCACACATGAGATAGCTATAATTCAATGTGACAAAAATAGTCAGGCTACAGACATGTCAGAAACAACAGGTCTTGGCAGGAATGACAAGGACAGCTGCAGACGAGTGAGGCAAGGAGAGCCTATCACATGTCTATACTGTCATAGATCTGGCCATATGAGAAAACATTGCTGTAAATTTAAGAGAGACTCACAAATAAAAACTAAAGATATAGAGAATGAAAAATCAGCTTTTGTACAACCTGTTTTTGCATGTCAAGATAAAATTTTGACTGAATTGCCTTATGCCACTGAAGTCAAACAGATCAGTAATTTGACTGTTAACAGCAGTTCAGACAAGACTGTCACTGAAAGAGAGGGTTTATTGCCATTGCCAAAAATAGAATCACATCGGGATTCAATTTCTCTGCCATTACAATATGTAGCACCAATTATTTTAGATGAGAATGGTAGGCCTTATATACAATGTTTGCTGAATGGTAAAAACATTAATTGTCTCATTGACAGTGGATCTGAGATTAGCCTTACCAAAGAAAACATACCTGTGAAACCAAATTCTCCTATGTGTAATATAGTGGGTTTTAATAATACAGGTAATTCCACTGCTAGACAGGTATCTAATGTAACATTTGAAGTACCTGGATTAGTGAAAACTAACATTAACATTTGGGTATGTCACAAAGCAGAGAATATACTCGGCATTGATGTAATCAATGAACAAAAATGGGTGATCGATTTGGCTAATAAAAGTATTTGGAAAGATCCATCTAGGCCCAAATCAGTGCTTATTGATCCCTCTGTATACAGTAAAGTTGGTTCCGTTACCAATATGTCTACAGAACAAAAGTGGCCTGATGTTGATGGTAATTGTGCTTTAAAGGAAGTGGTACAACGTTTTCCAAGTTTGTGGTCAAAGTTCAAAAATGACATTGGAACTTTGAAAAATACTGAATTGAATATTGAGGGAAAAGATCCAGAACCCCTTAATCAGTATGAGTTACCACTAGAATCAATTGGTCCACTTTCTGCCATTATTCAAGAGTTTGTACAACTTGGAATTGTAAAGAAAGCTAAATCAGTGGTAAATAACTGTATTTGGCCTATCAAAAATACTGATAATTCATATTCTTTATCAGTTGACTTAAGGACATTGAATAAACATATCACAAATAACCCAGTTCTTCCTGATAAATCTAACTTAAAGTTAAATTTGAATGCTGAGGACAAAGTGTTCTCTGTATTAAAAATTATGAATAGCCATTTTTCCCTTTCTTTAGCGAATAGCAGCCAGTACAAATTCGCATTCACATTCAGAAAAGAGATTTATACGTTCACTCGATTAATACCTGGCCTAGGTATTAGTGATGGTATAGTTCATGAAACTATAGCAAAAATACTTTCAAAATTTTCTAGGCCAGACTGTATTTGTCAGTATGTGGATACGATTTTGCTGAGTACTCAGAATATCGATGAACATCTAGCTCTTTTGTCTGAGTTGTTTATGATGTTACAGGCTGAAGGTTTAAAATTAAACACGACAAAAGTCCAGCTGATGAAAAGTCAAGTGAAATACCTTCACATGCAAATTAGTCAAGGAAAGAGACAACTGTTGCAAGAAACAGTTAGAGATATCACTGCAATTCCACCTCCAACAACTCATAAGGCATTGCGTCAATTTTTGCATAAAATAAATCATTGCAAAGAGTTTGTACACTTTTTCGCAGAAAAAGTTCATCCACTATATAATCTTTTGAAAAATAAAGGTAATATAGTTGACCAATGGGGTCCAAATGAGAAAAATGCTTTTGAAATGTTGAAAAAAGATTTGCAGAATGCTCCAGCATTAAGTACAATAGAGGTTTGTTCTGAAGCATCTTTTGTTTTGAAAACTCATGTATCTGAAAATGCCATCTCAGTAACGTTGTCTCAATTACAAGAAGGTAAGGAGAAAATAATTGCCTATTTCTCCAGAGTTTTATCATTTTTAGAAAAAACTTTTGAGTCAGGTGTAAAGCAACTGCTAAGTGTTTACTATGCAATTAAAGTTACAGAGAGCATAGTGAAATCAAACAAAATCATTGTACGGACACCTGACTGCTCACTAAAAGGTATTTTTGAGGAAGATAGTTTTAAAGAATGTCGTAAAACATATCCTTTATGGTTCAGAGCTTTATCATCCAAACACATTCAGATAGATGTAAAAGGAAGACATCTTCAGGAATGTACACCAGCACATGTTTATACAGCTGTATCTGAGGAGTCTTTATCTCAGGTTTTCAGCATAAGAACAGAGAAGGACATGGAGCCAGTACTTGTTACTACAGAACAGTCTAACACTAGAGTAAGAGCTTCAACACAGAATACAGTTACGCACATTTCTAATCTTTTAGAGATGAGAACAAAGGCATAGTCCATTGTCATCTCTGGGTGGTACAAAACTTTTCTTTTGTTTGTGAAAACAGAGATTTGTATCATGACCAAAGGAGGTGTTGCGTCCTGTCATACCTAAACTTCACAATACATATGATTTATAGTTTAGGCCATCTTAGACAGGATAAGGACAGTACATTGTCATACAGAAGTTCTCTTTGAAGGGAAATATAAGATAGTGTTATTTTACATATAGTTTAACAAATTCAAAGTTATTGTCTCATAATGTTTTAACATTTGTTGGAAAAAAGTTACAAGAATTTAATGAAAATATTTTATGCCTGATTAATGATACTGCATTTCTTTTACAGAAATGGCATCTAAAATCAAATAAATATGGAAGATAACAAGCTCATATGAAGAGCAAAGAGAATATCAGGAAAATTCAAAGTTAAAGAAGGAATCCTCTAGGGAAGAATATTGGACAAAATATTTATACTTCAGATTTGACTGTTTTATCTTATTCAACAAGATTTTTCTAATCTAACAGAACTTGAAGAAGAAACTTTAAAGACATTTCATGAAGAAAAAATTAATCAGAAGAAACTTTATCTACTATAGATAAACAATTTGGGACTCAAACATTTGTCCACATATACATTTTTTGATAATCTGATTATTCAGATATTAATGTTCATATTACGTTAGGATTATCATTATTATTTTTATTTATTTTTCCTTATTCATATATTGAATATTTTTAGGTAACAACTGTACACTCATTCTAGTTTATAGAACATCTTTTGTTCATAACTTAAGAAACATATCACTCTTAATAGAACTATGGAAAGTTAAGATAAGTTTTAGAGTGTAAAGTATATTTCCAAAGAGCTAAAATATTATTTGAGCACAAATATGGAAATATATTATTGCATAATTTATTTTAATAATAATAATAATTGTTATTATTATTATTATTAATAATAGTAATTATAGACATGAGTCATCATTATGTTATACATTTTTAAATTTTATTTTTTTGAATAGATAGCTCTAAGAGAAGTTACAGTAAAGAGAAAAGCAATTAGAAGGAAAGTTATTTCTAGCTGCTTCAGTTCTGAGGAATATTGTGTTCAATCATTTGATACAAGGATGTGTAAATGTGACACGAATGATGTTTTGAATGTATTAGAATATTTTGATATGATTAATCATAATTCAGGGGGGATTGTTAGAATATTATTCCAAATTCATAATTCGGCACTTATAGGTGTTATATTATATTCATGGCAAGCTTGCAAAACATATTTGGTTTTATGATTAATCATGATAAATAGAGTATGTGTGAATGACCTTGATCAATAGATTTGACATGATTCTTCTTCTAAAGCTGAGCATTGCTGGATTTTTCTGGTGTAGCCAATTTGAGTATGACATTTAAAGTTCTTTGGTATAGAATGTCATGAGAAGACGAAAATAGACACGTGTCCACGTAGCTAAAGGAATATACATTGTGGATTATATACTGTTAAGTTAAGTTAGTTTGTAGTTCCAGTCATATTAATAAGTACTAGTATATAGTTACTTAATGTAAAGTTGATAATATGTGTTCATATTATATAGATGTTTGGTTATACGACATTACATGATCAGCATATTACTTCAAATATGGAGTGCTACATGTGGGCTTGTCAATCGTATGCCATATATGACTATGAGTGCATACTGAAGCTAGCAGATATGGATATGTGCCATACAAGGTTCTAAGTTGGAGTGAGGATATGACGTTCACACGTTCACATGTAACATATAAAGCCAATGCTTCCATATTGAAGGGACACACAGACACACAGACAGACACACACACACAGACACACACACAGCTACTAGGATAGATACTGACATGTTGACAAGACACTTTGATAAGTTGGGACAGCTGCCAATTCTGCCAGAAGACTGAGAACGTCATTTCCTGTTTCTTCTTGGACAAGACAGCATGGAGAAAGACAGCAGCCATGAAGCACACATGCTTCCAAAGCTTATTATAGCTTTATAACTTTCTATTTCATATATTTTTACCCACACTGAACTGAACTAATATATTTTTACATTGTATTTATGATGCCAACTGTGTGACAATAAACTCACACTTTGTTTTAAGTCAATTTGGCTATCAATGCTATTTCATCCGGAAGCGCCTCTGAGATACAAGAATATTAGATATTAATAATATTCTTCAGGTGGGTAGTGGGGTTCCCCAGGGTTCTGTGCTGGGACCAATCCTATTTAATTTGTTCATAAACGACCTGGAGGATGGGATAAACAGTTCAATCTCTGTATTTGTGGACAATACTAAGCTAAGCAGGGCAATAACTTCTCCGCAGGATGTGGAAATCTTGCAAAAAGACCTGAACAAATTAATGGGGTGGGCGACTACATGGCAAATGAGGTTCAATGTAGAAAAATGTAAAATAATGCATTTGGGTGGCAAAAATATGAATGCAATCTATACACTGGGGGGAGAACCTCTGGGGGAATCTAGGATGGAAAAGGACCTGGGGGTCCTAGTGGATGATAGGCTCAGCAATGGCATGCTGCTGCTAATAAAGCAAACAGAATATTGGCATGCATTAAAAGGGGGATCAACTGCAGAGATAAAACGATAATTCTCCCGCTCTACAAGACTCTGGTCCGGCCGCACCTGGAGTATGCTGTCCAGTTCTGGGCACCAGTCTTCAGGAGGGACGTACTGGAAATGGAGCGAGTACAAAGAAGGGCAACAAAGCTAATAAAGGGTCTGGAGGATCTTAGTTATGAGGAAAGGTTGCGAGCACTGAACTTATTCTCTCTGGAGAAGAGACGCTTGAGAGGGGATATGATTTCAATTTACAAATACTGTACTGGAGACCCCACAATAGGGATAAAACTTTTTCGCAGAAGAGAGTTTAATAAGACTCGTGGCCACTCATTACAATTAGAAGAAAAGAGGTTTAACCTTAAACTACGTAGAGGGTTCTTTACTGTAAGAGCTGCAAGGATGTGGAATTCCCTTCCACAGGCGGTGGTCTCAGCGGGGAGCATTGATAGCTTCAAGAAACTATTAGATAATAACCTGAATGACCACAATATACAGGGATATGTAATGTAATACTGACACATAATCACACACATAGGTTGGACTTGTGTCTTTTTTCCAACCTCACCTACTATGTAACTATGTAAATGCACAAGAAAAAAAAAAAAAAAAATAATAATAATAATAATAATAATAATAATAATGTGGAGAATAGTACTTGGCTAAGTGTTTTACTTCAAATGACAGTTTGGGAGTAGGCAGTTACATTTAAAAAAAATACAATGTAAAATTAGCAAGGGACACGAACATAGTTGTATCTTTGATCTTAAAAACTACGGGATAATGGTGTTGTGGTAAAAAAATAAATAAATACATTTTTTTAAAAATGGTGATGCGTGAGGAGACAGATGGAGTGAGTTGGGGGGGGGGGGGGGTGGAGAGGTAGATTTGGTGTTGTCCGCTTAGAGATTTTTTTTTCTTTTTTCTTTTTTTTTTTTTGCCACCTCAGCAAGAAGATTTACCATGGGAATTCATTTTTTCAAATTAATATTCAAAAATTCTTCCCCTTGACCCTTACATCATTGTGGCTTTTGGTCTATTTGCTTAATTCATAGCACCAAGTATAAAGAAAATAATATACCCCCCCCCCTGCTTCTGCTGTTTATTATTACTCTCTTACTTCCTACCCCACCCCCCCTCCGCCCCTCTGCCCACCCCGAGACCGTACCTCCTCGCTTCACGCCCTATCCTTTTGTTTCCCACGTCTACCCTGGGTCAGAATCTGCCCTCTCCACTACTCATGTGACCATATCTCAGCTGCTTTTGTAGATTTTTTAAATTTTTCCCATACTTCCCACTTTGTCCTATAAACCTCCATTTTTATCCCGTCACTAAACCTTAAATACTCCAACTCCTGAGTCTCATTTATCTTATTGATCCATTCACTCATGGTTGGTCTTTCTTTTCTTTTCCAATTTTTGGCAATTAGGCTTTTAGCTGCATCTATAAGGTGGGGCAGGAGTGTCCTGAGATAGGCCCTCGTGGGCATTTCGCTCAGGTGAAATATAAGGACCCTAGGGTCCTTTGGCAGGTCAAAATTTGTGATCATTTTAGTGTATTTTTTAATCTCCTCCCAGAAGACTCCTATCTCACGACACGTCCACCACATATGGGCCATCGTCCCTATCTCATTACATCCCCTCCAACAAAGCTGGGATCTTCCCCCATCAATTTTATGCATCCTGTCCGGGGTCATGTACATTCTCGTTAGGCATTTATAGTTTATCTCCAATATTTTATAATTGACTGACGTAGTCAGTAGTCGCTTCAATATCAAATCTACCTCTGGCTCGGTCAGCGTTAGACCTAACTCCATCTCCCATTTTCCTATAAATGCCCGGGTGTCCCCCCTCCTCAGCTCCACTAATATTTTATATATGCGGGAAAAACCCCCTCTTTCATCTATTTCCATGCATATTTTTTCAAATGGAAGTAAGTTTTTTGTTGTCCTAATTGGTTGAGGTAGGGATTCCACAAAGTGTTTCAGTTGACCATAGCGCCATGGGTTAATACTTATCCTATCTCTTCTGTTCCTAAGTTCTTGTATGGAGCATATTTTACCCTTCTCCACTACATCCTTCAGTTGCACGTTCTCATCTAGGAGCCATTTACCAAACCACTCTTCCTTCCCCGGCGGAAAATAATCTACATCCTTTAGTGACATTAGCAGTGAATTGTATTCCCAATTTTCCCTTTTGTGCATAAGATCCCATATTCTAAGTGCATGTCTCGTGATTTCATGTGATTCTATATTATATTTTCTTATTTTTGGTGAACACCATATTATTTTGTGTAAATTTGCCTTACTTATTTTATTTTCAATTTCTACCCACTGTTTTCCCTTATTTTTAACCCATTCTACCACTCTCGCAAGTGCAATAGCCTCGTAGTATTTACCGATGTCTGGTGCTCCCCAGCCCCCTTTACTTTTAACATTAATTAGTTGAGTGTACTTTAACCGTGGTGTTTTCCCTTTCCATATGAACCTTAATATCATTGAATGTAGTCTTTTGAGGTATGCAGGTGGGAGCGTGATTGGGAGCATCTGCATTTTATATGTTATTTTTGGTAAAATAACCATTTTAAAAATATTGATTCTTCCCGCCCACGACAGTTGTCCCCGGTGTATTCTGCTTAGTTCTGCTTTTACCTCGTTAATAAGTGGCAAAAAATTTGATGAAATAATTTTCCTGCCGATGATGTAATTTTGATTCCTAAGTAGTTTAGGGCTTCTTTCTTCCATCTGAAGGGAAAGTATTCCTGATATGCGTGGTCTCTTGTTTTGTTTGGGTTTATGTCTAGTACAACTGATTTAGTGGTATTTACTTTAAAATTGGATAATTTCCCGTACTCCTGCATTGTGGCCAGCACGTTCGGTAGGGAAACTCTTGGGTTTGTTATATATAGGAGAATATCATCCGCATAGGCTGCGAGCTTATATTCGGTTTCGCCTATACTTACTCCCTTAATGTACGGATTCTGCCTTAACCTAGTAAGAAGGGGTTCTAGTGCCAGCAGAAAGAGCATTGGAGAGATTGGACACCCCTGTCTCGTTCCATTATACATAAAAAAGGGTTCGGACAGGGACCCATTTATTTTAACTCTCGCTGATGGTTTGGAGTAAAGCGCCCTGATCCAGGTACAGATCTTATCCCCATATCCTACTTCTTTGAGTGATTCCAACATGAAGTCCCAGTCCACCCTGTCAAACGCTTTTTCAGCGTCTATAGACAGGAGCAGACCTGGGACTCCACTCTTTTTAATTTCCTGAGTTATCAAGAGGGTTTTAATACTGTTATCCTTTCCCTGTCTGCCCGGTATAAATCCTACTTGATCAGGGTGGATGATATTTTTAATTGTTTGTTTTATTCTGCCCGCTATTATTTTTGCAAATAATTTTGTATCACTATTTAGAAGGGATATGGGCCTATAGCTAGAACATAATGTGTCATCCTTTCCTTCCTTGTGAATAATCGCTATGTTTGCCGCCAGAGCATCTCTGCTCATTTCCCCTCTCTCTCCTATTTCGTTCATGTAGGCGCAAAGTTTTGGCACTAGATAGTCTTGATATTTCTTATAGTATATTGCTGTCAGCCCATCTGGACCAGGGCTCTTTCCTGTCTGGGTCTCTTTGATGGCCTTCCTTATCTCGGGCTCTGTAATAGGGGCCTCCAAGGATGTTCTCTCCTCTTCTGTTATTTTAACCACCCCCGTTTCTTTTAAATAATTTCTAATTTTTTCTAGTTTTTGCCCTCTCTTTATCCTTCTTTTTATTTAATGAATAAAGATCCCCATAAAATTCTTGAAAAATTTTTGCTATGTCCGCATCCTTATATCCAATTTCTCCTGACCTCGTCCTTATTTTATCAATATATCTGATACTCTTCTTTTTACTTACAGCCCTTGCCAGGAGTCTCCCAGGTCTATTTCCATAAATATATCTCTCTGTATTTTCTGCCTCTATCTGCTGTCTCATAGCTTCTCTGGCTCTATATACATTTTCCCAGAGTCCCATCTTCCCCGGTTTCCTTATGCTGCCGTTCTAGTTTTTTAACTTCCTCCTGAAGCACACGAAAATTTTTAGTCCGTCTTCTTTCTTTCTCCGCACCCGCCTTTATTATTATCCCCCTAATATAGGCTTTATGGGCCTCCCAGATTATTGACTCCGATGTTTCTTTTGAGGTGTTAGTTCTAAAATAAAATTTTAATTCTTCTTGAATTGTTTTATCAATTTCCCTATCATGCAGGAGATCCTCATTTAGTCTCCAATTATTTACTAGGGGTATTTGAACTTTTTGTTTAATTCGCAGTGTCACCGAAGTGTCTACTTCTTCTAGGTTCCTATGTTCTACAAAAATATAATCGAGTCTTGAGTACGTCGCGTGGACGGGGGAGTAGTAAGTGTAGTCTTTTATTTTCTCATGCTGCATCCTCCATACATCAACTAGCTGACAAAAATGTAGTTTTTTCTTAAGTTTATTTAGCCACACTCCTCCAGTCCCCCGCACACGCGACGCACAATCCCTACCTGGCTCTAAGCACAAGTTCATATCTCCTGCCACAATAACCCTCCCTCTCCTAAAACCGTCCAATTTCAATAGTATACCAATTAGATCTTTACCCGGGTTAACATTTGGGCAATAAATGTTAACTAAGGTATATTCCTCATCGTTTAGTTTGCCCCTCAGGAACAGAAATCGACCCTCAGGATCAGTTAGCCTCTCCTCTATCTGGAAGCGAATTTCCCTTGCAAATCCGATCGCCACCCCCTTTGCCCCCCTTATTGGGGAATCTTCATAAAACCACAATGGATAATCCCTAGACACTATCCTATGACTTCTCCCCATAAACAGATGTGTCTCCTGGAGGAAGACCACCCCAGCTCTACTGGCTCTCAACTCGCTCATAATGTTAGTGCATTTTATGGGCGCGTTAAGACCCCTCACATTATATGTTACAAGATTTATTCCAACCATTTATTCTTCCTTTCTGGACCCAAGCATTATAGGCAAATAGGTTTGTACTGGTCTCGACCCTCCCTTAATCCCCCTCCCCCCCCCCCGTATATGGGGGTATCAGGCCCTCTAGTGGCACCATTGACCATGGCCTCCCTTTCTCCACCCGGCCCTACGGTTATCCCCCCAAGGGTTGAGCTCAGTGTGGGAGTCCCTAGATCCCCCAGCCCGCCCCGGGTTCAGCCAGACCCCCCTCCACTCCCCCGCCGCCCCCCTCTCCCCCAGGATCCCCCCCACCCCACACCCCCAGCCCCCCCCCACCGCCCCCCAATCACCTCTCTCAGACTTTATTTTTTGTTTTCCGGCCCCTCCAATCAGAATATAAGAACTTATTTTCCTCAGGTTATTTCTACACTTATTTAGGGCCCTCTCCTGTTAAATACTGGTTTCCAGCTTTGCATATCTTCAGCGATACTCTGCCCTCCCATTTTCTCCCACCACCCTGGGATATCTACGTGTGGAATGTCCAGCTTGCGGCAAAAATTTTGGGTCTCTTCTGGCAACCTTAAAGTCGCTGAGCGCCCATCTTTTTGCCCAATCAGGCACACTGGGAACCCCCAGGAGTACTGCACTTCTCGAGCCTTAAGTTGTTCCAGTAATGGTCTGAGAACTCTTTTCCTTGCCCGTGTCTCAACTGCCAGATCCGGATATACTTGTAAACTAGATTCACCATATTTAATTGTTTGATTGCTTCTCAGACTTGCCCTTATTTTCTCTTTGTCTTGGTAGTTGTGAAACCTCACTATCACATCTCGAGGTGCTTCCTTGTTAATCTCAGCTGGTTTCCTAAGTCTGTGTACTCTATCTAGTTTAACCCTCTTATCATTTGGATTGATGAGGCCTCCAAAAATTTGATCCACCTTTTCCTGCAAATTTTCCCCCTCCCCCTGTGCCTCTGGGAGGCCTCTGATCCTCAGATTCTTCCTTCGGTTACGGTTTTCTTGATCTTCTAATCTGTATCTTAAGTCCCTGTGTTCACGTTGCAACTCTTCTGACTTTTCAACTTCCCCATCTCCATCCTCTGTTTTTCATTCACCGTCTCAACTTCTTCTACTCTTCTCAGTATATGGCCCATATCCCCCCGTATTGCTTCTGTTTCAGCTTTGATAAAGGTTTCCAGTCTAGCAAACATCTCCGCTATTTCGTTTTTTGTTGGCAATAATCCTTCCCGTTGACTCTCCATTGGGGTTATTTCCACTATTGCTGGATTTACACTGAGAGATTCTACTTCGGCTAGCTGCCTCCTTGTGTTAACTTTAGGCGGGCGTTCAGGGGTTTTATTTTTTGATCCAGATGTCTTTCCTGGGCTTGCATGCGTGTTATCCTGGACCATATACTTCCTTATTGTGCCTGGGCTGGAGCTAGTTCTAGCAGACGCTCTTGTTGGATTTGTTGTTAATCCCCCCTTACCCGCTTTTCCTCTCATTCTTTACCAACTTTGACCTCCCCTAGTGTAGCCTTTAACCCTAGAAGTCCACAGGACCTGTGGGCCTCTACTGCGATTCCCCTCCTAGAAGGGTTTCTCCACCTTGATGAGGATCCAAGTAGTGCTGTTTAGGTCCATTAAATCTGACGAGGGGTCCTTTGGTGTAGGCCCCCCAATTGGACAAAGATCCCAGAGATCACTGCCCCAGTATTGTCAACACTTGTCCTTTATACTGGTCCTGTCTTTTATGTACCTTAGATGTATGGGCCTATGATCTCACCATTCAGAAAGGGGGGTAATGATAATCAGACGGGTATTACAGAGAGAAGCACCACCTTTAATAAATAACTTATCCAGGGACCCAAACCAGAGGCTTTACTTATTTGCAGATGGATTATGTACCTTTTGCAAATGCCTTACAGGCAATGGCCTGGGTGGGTTTACACAGTTCCCTGTCTGTGAATGATTCAGATAAGCTTTATTTTCTTCTCATACAGTTTTGATTCTTACATGTCATGCAGTTCCAATCCTCACTTGCCCACCAATGACCCTGATGTTACACGAAAAACCCCAGGGGGAAACCCGGTACCGACAGCACCTTCATCAGCAGTTTAGGATAATGCCCCCTGTAGGTCTTTTACTCATGGACATCAGGTCCCAAAGACATCGGCAAACCCGAAAGAGAGGAAAGGGACCCGCCGGCCTTGCCTATAATTTCCTTCAGGCCCTCTCCGTTGTATTTACTTTACTTCAACCTCAAACAATTCCCGTGTCCTTAAATGAAAAAATCTGCACCTTTTAAAGATATTTTGTATACATTTTGTAAGCCTTAAGGTGACCTGGTATCTTAGATAATTTAAATATGTTGCTGTCCATACAAAATTAAAGTATACATCACTTTCAATTTATATCACCCTTTCCATTTGCATATTCATGCTCCGGCAGTGACGTTGCATATGAGGCACTTACCCTCTCCAAATTCTATTTTACACTTATCTGAGGGTTGCCAGTCTGGCTTCTCCTGCGATTGCTGTATTCCAAGGGAGCTGTCAATAATGTCCATCCACCCTTCCCATCCAGCTCCTTCTCCATGTACTATAGTGTATCCCTTCCTTGTGCTGGGGCTTCCCGGAACATCAGCAGCTCTTATCAGGAGATTCTTAATGCCGCCGCTCCACTCGCCCCCCAGCCTAAGCTCCGAGGAGAGAGCAGTGGAGACGGGAGCGGAGCGGGTGGAGACAGAGAGGGGGCGCGGGGGGGGGGGGGGGGGTCGGCGACCGCTATCGCAAGGTCCCGCGGTCTGATCTGGAGGCAGAGAGCTAGGAGGCGGCCGCCCGCATCCAAGCGAGAGGCGCCGTTGTCAGCGTCGCCACCTCACCGCTCGCCACGAGGAGGGAGGGAGGAGAGATCCGGCATCCCCGAGCGATCTCCGAGGTCAGCTAAGCGCCCACATCCGGCTCCTCCCCCGGTGTTCTGCTGTCCGCTTAGAGATAAATATCGAAAGCCATGGATATGAGAGCCGATGAGAGCCTGTGCCAGCCACACCTCCACAGCCCAGCGCTCCAATGAGTGAGGAGGGCGCAGAGAGCTGTGGCTGACAGTCTACAGCTCTCTGCTCATGGAGCTCTGAAAACCGAGAGATCGGCAGTGTTGGATCACTCGGTTCTCAGTGTAGGGGCGCCAGCGGACAGATGCAGGATCGGACCAATGTTGCATTCACCTAGGTAACGTTCTCAGGAAGTATTCCCGATTACAAAAATAAATAAAACCCCGGACTTCTCTTTTAAGGAGAGCAGTTTCCGTGGAGTGTTGAGGGCGAAATCCAGGGATATTGCCCTCAACAGGGGATCAAGAAGTTTGTTCATAGTCAGATGGTCACTCAGTCCGTTGTAGAACAGTCTTTCAAGGAGTTTGGAGGAGAAGAGTAAGGAGAGTAGGTTAAGATTGGTGGGGTCCAGTGAGTAAGGATGGGGATGACTAGCGCATGTTTTAGAGGATTTGGGGAAAATGCCGGAAGAGATTGAAAACGTGAGTTAGAGAGTGTAGAATAGAGTCAGAGGGTGAGCATAGCATAGCATATGTATGTATTATATTGTGGGGTTTTTTTTGTGTTTTTTTGGGAAATGGACAAACAAAAAAAACGCTTTTGAAAAACCGCTGGGCAAATATCATGCGACATGAAACATTTCAACTTTTAGACTTGAGCCTTTGCTTTAAAAATTAAAATTATCTAGAAAAAAAAAAAAAAAAAAAAAAAAGCTTTTTACATGTATGAGAGAAATGTCAGAATTGGCTTGGGCAGCTAGTGGTTAATTAGCATCAACATATTAAAAAGGCCAAGTTCACAGAATAGCAAAAAAAATTTTGCAGGCGCCTGAAAGGCTCAGTTCACATATATGCAAATAGGATGAGTTTTCAACTGCATCAAATTCGCATAACATGTGAACCGAACTAGCTTTCAATGGAGCCAGTTCACACATGTCTGGGGCGGCCACGGTACATTTTTATGAAAAGAGTCCTGTGGGATTTTGGGTCCGGTTCAGTTGCAAAAATCAAGCAACAATTTGCACCTAAAATCAGTGAAATAAAAACCACACCAGACTCCAGACTGCAAAGCCTAAAGCACCTAACTCACAATTAGTGTGTTTCTGTGTAGGGGATGGGGTGGAACCTAAATATGGGTGTAAAGCTGGCCAGCCAGCTGATAAAGGAAAAAAAACAAAAAACAAACAAACACAGGATTCGGAAAACATTTATCAGCAATGTAGCCATTGGCACCATGCTGATTGATTAAAGCGGAATTCCACCTACATTTAAAATTTTGCGCCATCCACTTCATCGTTGCATGTTAACGCATTGACAATTGTGAACACCAATAGACAGTGTATGAAGCGATTCTTCAAAAATAATAATAAAAAAATTTTTTTTTTTTAAAGTGTGGTGTATAATATAGTTAACCACTTGACCACTGGGCACTTAAACCCCCTTAATAACCGACCAATTTTCAGCGCTTACACTTTGAATGACAATTACTCAGTCATGCAACACTGTACCCAAATGAAATTTTTGTCCCTTTTTCACACAAATAGAGCTTTCTTTTGGTGGTATTTAATCACCGCTGGGTTCTTTATTTTTTGCGCTATAAAAGAAAAAAGGACCGAAAATTCTGTAAAATGCATTTTTCTTCGTTTCTGTTATAAAATTTTGCAAATTAGTAATTTTTTCTTCATATATTTTGGCCAAAATTTATACCGCTACATATCTTTGGTAAAAATAACCCAAATCGGTGTATATTATTTGGTCTTTGTGAAAGTTATAGAGTCCACAAGCTATGGTGCCAATCTCTGAAAATTGATCACACCTAAATTACTGACGGCCTATCTCATTTCTTGAGACCCTAACATGCCAGAAAAGTACAAATATCCCCCAAATGACCCCTTTTTGGAAAGAAGGCATTGCAAGGTATTTAGAAAGATGCATGATGAGTTTTTTGAAGTTGTCATTTTTTCCCACAATTCTTTGCAAAATCAAGATTTATTTTTTTTTTTTTTACACAAAATTGTCATATTAGCAGGTTATTTCTCACACAGAATATGCATACCACAAATTACACCCCAAAACGCATTATGCTATTACTCCCGAGTACGGCAATACCACATGTGTGAGATTTTTTTACACAGCGTGGCCACATACAGAGGACCAACATGCAGGGAGCACCTTCAGGCGTTCTGGAGCACCCAGGCCAATTCTGACATTTCTCTCCTGCATGTAAAAATCATAATTTATTTGCTAGAAAATTACATAGAACCCCAAAACATTATATTTTTCTAGCAAAGACCCTAGAGAATACAATGGCGGTCGTTGCAACTTTTTTATCTCGCGCGGTATTTGCGCAGCAATTTTTCGAACGCTTTTTTTTTAAAAAAAAACAGTTTTGTGCTTTAAAAAAAAAAACAAACTAAAAAATAGTAAAGTTAGCCCAATATTTTTGCATAATGTGAAAGAAGAAGTTATGCCGGGTAAATAGATAGCCAACATGTCACCCTTCAATATTGCACACGCTCGTGGAATGGCGCCAAACTTCGCTACTTAAAAATCCCCATAGGAGACTCTTTAAAATTTTTTACTGGTTACATGTTGTGAGTTACAGAGAAGGTCTAGGGCCAAAATTATTGCTCTCGCTCTACCGATACCTCACATGTGTGGTTTGAACACCATTTTCATATGTGGGCGCAACTTACGTATGCGTTCGCTTCTGCATGCGAGCACACGGGGAAATTTTTTTTTTTTTTTTTTTTATTGTTCATTTTACTTTATTTTAGTTTGAGGCTTTTTTCCAAAAAATTAAATTTTTTGATCACTTTTATTTCTATTACAAGGAATGTAAACATCCCCTGTAATAGGAATATGGCATGACAGGTCCTCTTTACAGTGAGGTATGGGGTCAATAAGACCCCACATCTCACCTCTAGGCTGGGAAGCCTGCAAAAAAAAAAAAAAAAAAAAAAAAAAGGATCCTGGCTTCGATCTTAGCGGTGAGTCGGTAGAAGCACCTGAGGGCGGCGAGAGGAGGGGGACGACGTCCCCTCTCGCCTCCCGTAAGAATGATCAAGCAGTGGAACAGCCGCTATGGTCATTCTTATGGTGTAGGGAATCGCCAGCTGAAAAAGCTGATATCTGAATGATGCCTGTAGCTGCACCCATCATTCAGATATCCCCGCACAAAGTCAAGGACGTCGTATGATGGCCGGCGGGAAGTGGTTAAGAAACATTTTTTTAACACAAAATTGTCCATTTATACAATATTTCTAACACATAGCATGTACATACCAAAAATGACACCCCAAAATAGATTCTCCTACTTCTCCAGAGTACGGTGATACCACATGTATGAGACTTCCACAGTCTGGCCACATACAGAGGCCAAGTACAGCCGAGTATGGCGGGCCATCGCAGAGTATTGCAGAGCATGTGGGGGATGGCTGAGCATGGAGGGATGGATAGATGGATGTGACTGTACATGTCACTGAGCTGCGCTGTGGGCACTACACATCCAGCCCACAGCGTGGCTCCCATCCGATCTCTCCCCCTCTGTACCGATCGGTACAGAGAGGGGAGGGAGGAACCGGCGTCATGACATGACGCCGGTTTGTTTACATGTGATCGCTCCATCATTTGACGGCGCGATCACATGGTAAACGGCCGCGATCAGCCGGCCTCTGGACCCGGCGGTCACGGATGTTCCCGTGTGCGCGCTGGAGTTTTCTGGAATCACATCATATGACATGATCCCAGAGTTATCCAGCCGCCCTGCAGCCGCGATTTGGCTATGGGGCGGTTGGCAAGTGGTTAATATTAAAAAAAAAAAAAAAAAAAAAAAAAAAAAATTTCAGCCACAACTGTAATATTTTATGTATGACATGTCATAGGCAAGTGGCTTGATAAAAGCTACCTGCGACTGCTGTCACTTATGCTGGTCATACAAAAACTATGTCTTCCTTCAACAAAAATTTTAGGCTCCATGCACATTATCGCACATGGGGGCAACAATCGCAGTAAAGACATGCAAACAGAATCACAGGACGCCTGTCCCCCAAAAAAAGCTCCTGTATTTCTTTTGGGCGACAGGCATTCCGTGATCCTGTTCGGGAGTTTTTAACCCCGATTGTCGCCAGACAAATCGCGGGAAAAATCGTGGCGTGTTTGGGTTGCTTTTGGAACCGACGGGCAATGCATGGGCCTCCCACGATTTGCCGTCATAGCGAATTGTGGGCAGAATCGCGTTAGTTCGCATTCCGAATCGCAGGCAGGAGTTATGAACGGAGCCCTAATTTCAAGAATGTTCGTTCGATTTTTTAATAGTTAGTGGGGTTAAAAAAATCTACGCTAGTTTTCAACCACAGTGACAGGAAAACTCCAAGGAGCAGAATGTTAAACTTCTTGGTCAAAAGGTATTTTCAGACAGTGCATGTGGTTTTCATTCAGAAACTACATTCATTAACCACTTGCTTACTGGGCACTTAAACCCCCCCTCCTTCCGAGATCCAATTTTCAGGGCTGTCACACTTTGAATGACAATTGCGCGGTCATGCTACACTGTACTCAAATGAAAATTTTATCCTTTTTTTCACACAATTGAGCTTTCTTTTGGTGGTATTTAAATAGGGATGAATTTACAAGTTATGCGCTGCGCTTGGGTGACCCCAAAAACAGAAAATTAATAACCAACTCTGTGCTTACTAGTGCGATAATATTAAATACAAATAATATGAATGTTGAATAAACAAACAAGGTGTGAAAAAACAAGTGCTTGTTACACCATTAATTAGTGCTTAATAGTGCTTGTTACACCATACATAGTGTCTTAACATAAAAAGTGCTTAGTGCTCAATATAAAGTATCCTGCTTGTTTAAATGAAAAAATTAATAAATAATAAAGAATGAAAAAAAAAAAAAAGTTCTTTTTGGCACTCTAAATAGTGCGTGCAAATAATGTCCAGCAGTGATAATAAAACAATGCGTGCAGGTGGTGTTCAGCTGTGACAACAATCCAACATCATGCCGAAGATATCCTGAGTGCTGAAAAACATGCTCCGTTGCTCCTTTGTGACCCCCTTAAGCCAATGTGCTCACCTCAGAGCGTGTGACTCAGCTTCTACCCTGAGTCCAGATACGCTTTGGAGCCACCCCTGGGCTCAGTCTCAGTGTCTGCTGCACTCCTCCAGCTGGAAACAATGTGGCTCCATACATATAAATGAAAAGGAAAACTATATAGTGTAATATAGTCAAAATATTAAAAGAAAAATGCTCCCCACACCGGGGTACTCACATGGCACTGGTGCATCAGTGCACATACTATAACGGCTTTCTATGCAAAAATCACTGGATGTTTGGTGCGGTATGCTGTGCTGGAACAGCGCTGGTGTAAAGTCCGTCCTGGCCCCTCCCCTACGCGTCTTCGACACAGGGATCACGTGTCATCAGGGGGATATTATCCCCCTGATGTGTCGAAATTTTGGCCTCTTCAGCAATCTGGCAAAAGAGAATTCTTGCCAATAATGGTGCCGAAAAATCGCACATGTGCAGTAGCGGTGGGAGAACCAGCGGGTGACGTCACTTGTGTGGGCGGCGTGCACGTTCCTCACGGTTAAGACGCTGCACTCGTAAGCACATTCCCTGCTGATACACTGGTAACTTCCCCGCGGACGCTCCTCGTGCTTGTGTGACACTGCTGGGACCCGAGAGACGGCTTCATAGAGGGCTGCACATAGCATACTCAAGTACAAGAGTGGCCACTGTCCCTCCTGGATGGCTACCATTACTACTATTCGCCGGTGAGCATTGCCGCTTTTGCCTTAAACTGACAGAAACAATCCAACTAGCAGTTCATTTTATTATAGTACTGAAACTGAAATAATGATCTGTCTATAGCAGTCAAACAACATGTATTACTGCTTGGCCTTTGTTAAACAACAAGCCAGCACTCTTGCCATGCAATACTAGTATTTAAAAAGTCTGTCTGTCTGCACTGCAGTACATCTGACTTGTAGCAAAAAGATTTTATGCAATTGAACTGATTAAATAACATTTGAAATTGAATGGAATGCAATTGCATGCCATTTATTTTATTGAGCTATTCTGTAGTATACTATAAACTTCATGCGCTTTTTATATTTAATAAATATATTATATTTATTATGTACTGCCATGTTTAACCACTTCAGCCCCGGACCATTATGCTGCCTAAGGACCAGAGGTCTTTTTCCAATTTGGCACTGCGTCGCTTTAACTGCTAATTGCGCGGTCATGCAATGCTGTACCCAAACGAAATTTGCGTCCTTTTCTTCCCACAAATAGAGCTTTCTTTTGATGGTATTTGATCACCTCTGCGGTTTTTATTTTTTGCGCTATAAACGGAAAAAGACAGAAAATGTTGAAAAAAAAAAAAATGATATTTTCTACTTTTTGTTATAAAAAAATCCAATAAACTCAATTTTAGTCATACATTTAGGCCAAAATGTATTCGGCCACATGTCTTTGGTAAAAAAAAAAAAAAAAGTCAATAAGCGTATATTTATTGGTTTGCGCAAAAGTTAAAGTGTCTATAAACTAGGGTACATTTTCTGGAATTTACACAGCTTTTAGTTTATGACTGCCTATGTCATTTCTTGGTGCTAAAATGGCAGGGCAGTACAAAACCCCCCCAAATGACCCCATTTTGGAAAGTAGACACCCCTAGGAAATTGCTGAGAGGCATGTTGAACCCATTGAATATTTTTTTTGTCCCAAGTGATTGAATAAATGACAAAAAAAAAAAAAAAAAAAAAAATTTACAAAAAGTTGCCACTAAATGATATATTGCTCACACAGGCCATGGGCCTATGTGGAATTGCACCCCAAAATACATTCAGCTGCTTCTCCTGAGTATGGGGATACCACATGTGTGGGACTTTTTGGGAGCCTAGCCGCGTACGGGGCCCCGAAATCCAATCACCGCCTTCAGGATTTCTAAGGGTGTAAATTTTTGATTTCACTCTTCACTGCCTATCAGTTTTGGAGGCCATGGAATGCCCAGGTGGCGCAAAACCCCCCCAAATGACCCAATTTTGGAAAGTAGACACCCCAAGCTATTTGCTGAGAGGCATTTGAGTCCATGGAATATTTTATATATTGACACAAGTTGCGGGAAAGTGACATTTTTTTTTTTTTTTTTTGCACAAAGTTGTCACTAAATGATATATTGCTCACACAGGCCATGGGCATATGTGAAATTGCACCCCAAAATACATTTAGCTGCTTCTCCTGAGTATGGGGATACCACATGTGTGGGACTTTTTGGGAGCCTAGCCGCGTACGGGGCCCCGAAAACCAATCACCGCCTTCAGGATTTCTAAGGGTGTAAATTTTTGATTTCACTCTTTACTGCCCATCACAGTTTCGGAGGCCATGGAATGCCCAGGTGGCACAAACCCCCCCCCCCCCAAATGACCCCATTTTGGAAAGTAGACACCCCAAGCTATTTGTTGAGGCATGGTGAGTATTTTGCAGCTCTCATTTGTTTTTGAAAATGAAGAAAGACAAGGAAAAACATTTTTTTTTTTTTCTTTTTTCAATTTTCAAAACTTTGTGACAAAAAGTGAAGTCTGCAAAATACTCGCTATACCTCTCAGCAAATAGCTTGGGGTGTCTACTTTCCAAAATGGGGTCAGTGCCACCTGGGCATTCCATGGCCTCCGAAACTGTGGTAGGCAGTGAAGAGTGAAATCAAAAATTCACGCCCTTAGAAAGCCTGAAGGCGGTGCTTGGTTTACAGGGGTCCCGTACACGGCTAGGCTCCCAAAAAGTCTCACACATGTGGTATCCCTGTACTCAGGAGAAGCAGCAGAATGTATTTTGGGGTTTAATTTCACATATCCCCATGGCATGTTTGAGCAATATATCATTTAGTGACAACTTTGTGCAAAAAAAAATTTAAAAAAAAATTTGTCTCTTTCCCGCAACTTGTGTCACAATATAAAATATTCCATGGACGCGACATGACTCTCAGCAAATAGCTTGGGGTGTCTACTTTCCAAAATGGGGTCATTTGGGGGGGTTTTGAACTGTCCTGGCATTTTATGCACAAAATTTAGAAGCTTATGTCACACATCACCCACTCTAACCACTTGAAGACAAAGCCCTTTCTGACACTTTTTGTTTACATGAAAAAGTAATTTTTTTTTTTTACAAGAAAATTACTTTGAACCCCCAAACATTATATATTTTTTTAAAGCAAATGCCCTACAGATTAAAATGGTGGGCATTTCATTTTTTTTTTCCCCACACAGAATTTGCGCAGCGATTTTTCAAACGCATTTTTGGGGGAAAAAACACACTTTTTTAAATTTTAATGCACTAAAACACACTATATTGCCCAAATGTTTGATGAAATAAAAAAGATGATCTTAGGCCGAGTACATGGATACCAAACATGACATGCTTTACAATTGCGCACAAACGTGCAGTGGCAACAAAATAAATACATTTTTAAAAGCCTTTACAGGTTACCACTTTAGATTTACAGAGGAGGTCTACTGTAAAAATTACTGCCCTCGATCTGACCTTCGCGGTGATACCTCACATGCATGGTGCAATTGCTGTTTATGTTTGACGACAGACCGCCGCTTGCGTTCACCTTACCGCGAGAGCAGGGGGCGACAGGGGTGCTTTTTTTTTTTTCCTTCTTTTTTTTCTTTATTATTTTTTTGCTTTTTTAATCTTATTTTTAAACTGTTCCTTTCATTTTTTTTTAAATCATTTTTAT
>JBBGZY010002304.1:0-160000 GCA_037952925.1 Lithobates clamitans
AAAGCAGATTACACAGCATAGTGTTTGTGCTGTGTAATCTGCCTCTCTCTCTAAACTGTAAAAAAAAAAAAAAAAAAAAAAACCTGGCTGATTCTGCCACTTCCTGTATCCCCCTCTCTGCTCTGACCACAAAAATCAGGGCTGCTGAGCCCTGACAACCATAGTCAGCGTACGTCCCTTCGTCATCCACAGCCCTGCTCTCAGCTCTCTCCCCCTCCTCCCTGCCTGTCAGCTCGGTGTTCTGTGTCTCTGTCCCCCCCCCCAGCTATTAGTAGAAATAATAATATCATATTCGGTTACTGCCAGCTCCTGTATTATATATATAGTTAGGTATAGCACACTGTATTAGTCTTTTATAAAAACGAGGCTCGTAAAAACCTTTTAGCGCAATCTCCGGGCTGGTCACGTGACTCTCGGCCGCTTTCCAGGAGGGAGCTGAGCGGCCACGTGACCTCCCCGGCTGATGTCAGAGGGAGATTTCGGCCCCTCCTGCCATGTATCGGAGCTGTACAGGGGCCCAGAATCACGTGACCGGCCTGAAGATCGCTCTAAATCGGTATTTACAAGCCTCGTTTTTATAAAAAAAGACTAATACAGTGTGCTAAGCCTGCCTATAATAGAGGGGCTGGCAATGATTTGTATATATGGGTTAACACTTCAAAGACCCCCCATCTCCCATGTTTGTATTTATTTTATACTTCCCTTTTCCAGATGTCTTCAGACTGGTCACGTGATGTGCAGGATCTTCAAAGAGAGTAGCACTGACATCGCCCTCCACATCATTACACTGGTAGGGCAGGGAGTCAGGGTAACTCCCCCTTGGGGGCTGGGTTGATGACACCCTGCACTCCAGTGCCACTGAACCCGGATAAGGCAGAATGGAAGAATGATCTATAAGTTTTTGTTACCTGTTGTAATATCATTATTACTTCTATTATTACATTATTACTATTATTATTACTATTATTAGTGCTTCTTAAAGTGTTACTAAAGTCAGATTTTTTTTTTTAATTACTTTTTTTTAATTAAAATAACAAACCTGTTACCTGCTCTGTGCAGTGGTATTGCTCAGAGCGGCTCTGATCCTCCCCAGTTTGCTATGGGGACAAATCCCGACCTGTGTGTCTTTGGAGCCGCGCTCCATAGACTTACTCCGCGGGACTTAGGCCCGCCGATGCACTTCCTCTTCATTGCATCGGATTGACAGCTCCTGCTGCTGCTTGAATGCGGTGTAAAGACCGGGTGGCACAGTGGTGTAGTGGATAGCACTCTTGCCTAGCAGTAAAAAGGGTCGCTGGTTCGAATCCCAACCATGACATTACCTGCCTGGAGTTTGCATGTTCTCCCTGTGCGGGTTTCCTCCGGGTACTCCGGTTTCCTCCCACACTCCAAAGACATGCTGGTAGGAGTCATTGGCTTCTATCTAAATTAGCCCTACTATATGAATGTGAGTTAGGGACCTTAGATTGTAAGCTCCTTGAGGGTAGGGACTGATATGAACGTATGTGTAAAGCGCTGCGTAAATTGACGGCGCTATATAAGTACCTAAAATAATACTAATAAATAATACTAATAAATAAAGAGAAAGAGAGAGGAGAAAAATATGCAGCCGTGCACAGCACTGATCTCTTCTCCCCTCTCTTCCTCTTCACACAGGGAAGGGGGGCACAGGGAAACTGAAAACTTTTTTTTTTAAACTTTAAAGTGATTGTAAAGTCTCATTTAAAAAACCAAACATGTTGTACTTACCTCCGCGTAGTGGTTTTGCACAGAGCAGCCCAGATCCTCCTCTTCTCGGGTCCCTCTTTGCTGCTCCTGGCCCCTCCCTCCTATCGAGTGCCCCCAATAGCCAGCAGCTTCCCATGTGGGCACTTGAGCTGAGTCAGAGCTCCATGTGTCCATTCAGACACAGACCCCCGACCCGGCCTCGTCTGATTGGCTGAATGACTTTGAGAGCCGTGGGAGCCAATAGCGCCGCTGCTGTGTCCCGGCCAATCAGGAGGAGTGTCCTGGACAGCTTAGACATTCGTGGACATTGCTGGAGAGAGATGGGGCTCAGGTATTAGGGAGGATGCTACACACACAGAAGGTTTATTATCTTAATGCATAGAACGCATTAAGATAAAAAAAAAAAAAAAACTCATTTAAATGTAAGCAATGCATTAAGGTAAAAAATGTTTTTAGGTTTAGTAAACACTTTAAGGAAGGTGGTTTTTAACCTTAATGCATTCTCTGCACTAAGGTGAAATACTTTCTGCAAGCAGCCCCCCTGACCCCTAAATACTTACCTGAGCCTGATCTCGATCCAGCGATGTGTGCGAGAGAAGAGGCTCTCTCTCCTAACTGGCTCAGGCACAGCAGCGGGAGCCTCTGGAGTGTAGCAAATACCTTTGCTGTATTATGCTTGGTGTGATTACACATGCTTGAATACTCAGATTGTAAAATGTTGCTTTTATACTAAATAAACTTTATTGCAAAAGCATTCTTGTTATTAGACATGTGCACTGACCAAAAATTTGTTTGTTATCGTTTCATTCTTTTTTTCTGCTTTTTTCGGAAATTCAGAATTTTTCGAAAATTCGGAATTCAAAAATCCAAAAATTCGAAATTTCAAATTTCCAAATTTCTGAATTTTTTCAAATTTCCGAATTTTCAGATTTCCGAATTTTCAGATTTCCAAATTTTGAATTTCTAAATTTTCGGAATTCGAAAATTCAAAAATTTGAAAATCCGATAATTCGAAAATCTGAAAAAAAGAAAGAAAATCAGTAGAATTCGAAATAATAACTATTAAATTATAGGTGTTGGAATTTCCTTTCATATTTGGCTGTTTGTGAACGTAACGAATAAAAAATTTATCTGAAGTTACGAATTATCCAAAATAACGAATGCCGCTTCTAAACAAATAGAATGCAACAAATGAATAATAAATAAAAATAAAAAGGTTTTATTATTATTATTATTGCGTTACGTTCCATTCTTTTAGATACAGCATTCGTTATTTCAGATGATTCGTAACTTTGAAAGGAAATTCCAATACCTAAAATTTAATGGTAATTAGTCAGTTATTATTTCGGGTTTTCGCATTTTCATTCTTTTGAATTTTCATTCTTATTTTCCAACTTCGGAACTTCCGAAAATTTAAAAATACGGAAATTCGAAATCGAAAAATTAGGAAATTCGCAATTAATGAATTTGTCAAAATTCGTTAGAACAATAAAATTCGGAACTAAGCGAATTGCACATGCCTACTTGTTATATGGTTTGCCTCCCATGTATTTAAAGCAGTAGTAAAGTTCGCTTTTTTTTACTCATACCTACAGGTAAGCCTATAATAAGGTTTACCTGTGTAGGTACCATAAATATCTCCTAAACTTGCACCTGCATGCCGTCCATTGAGAGAGCTGTGCCGCAGCCGTGACTCTTGCGCACATGCCAAAACGGCTGGAGTCTCTGAACCTGGAAGGAAGACCAGGGGAAGATGGAAGATGGAAGTCCTGTCAGCAGTGACAGCGCACCGCTGGAGGGCTTCGTTTTAAGGTAGTGTCATAATGTGCTAGTGTGTGATGCATGATGACATCCTGCAGGGGCCCAACTTTTTTTCTGCGGTTTACTACCGCTTCAAAATGATTGTACTAGCAGGTTGGTACACTGTGGAAAGGGGTTTAGGCACTTTATTTTTGGTTGCAAAATGATAGTGGTGTGCAGATCTGGGACAAGCGGTAGTCAGGAGGGGGCGGCTGCCCTGGGTGCAATGGTTTATTGCAGAGATGTGGGTGCCTGGACCCTAACCCCAAGGGAAGGGGGGCCCAGTTTGGCATCTTTGCCCTGAGCACCAGATGGCCTTATATTGGCACCGGTGGTGTGCATACCCTTATTGCTAATTCCTTGGGTCTCCTCAGAATCTGTGCAACTACATGAATTCACACTATAAGCGCATGGAGAGTCACATTGCCTCATCCAATGAAGAATAAACACAGGACACACTCCATGCAGACTCTGGAGCACACGGTTAATGTGATGTCATGCAGGATTCCAGTTATAAACACCTCTGCCGGACTTGGCCAGTACCAAAAACACAACACAAGCAGCACTCTGCTACTCACCGGCATCCTGGAGTAAGCGTCAGATGCAGCCTAAGGACGAGAGCGCGTGAAATTACAAGGCGCTGATGAATGTGGGGTGTAAAGTATACTACTAATAGATACATTTTGAAATGAATGGCCAATTTTCTTATGCATGAGGAAAAAATCTTTACATTATTATTATTTTTTTTTTTATAGAGTGAGTTTAGTTTTGCTTTATAGCATACCTAAACTCAAGAACAAAAATGTAATATTACCAGATGTGGTGGCCGCATTAAATGTCTTTTTTTCAGACCCAGTACATTTTCAGCAAGCGGAAGATAGGATTTTTGTACTCACCATAAAATCTTTTAATCCTGTGTCCATTAAACAAACACAGGAAGTCTGAAGCCTTCAGGTTTACAAAATAAAATGCATTTTTAATGGATAAACTTGTGCAGGGATGCACTGGATACTTTCAGCTGTTACTGTGTCCTTTCTGGGTGTCCGGGGCATCCTTGTACCTTTAAAGCGGTGCTCCCCCCCCCCCCCCCCCAAAAAAAAAAAAAAATTAAAAGCCAGCAGCTACACATACTGCAGCTGCTGGCTTTTAACAATAGGACACTTACCTGTCCTGGAGTCCAGCGATGTCGGCACCGCAGCTGATGTTTCCCCCATCATGTCGGGTGCTGCCACCGCCATTGCGGGTAAGGGTACCCCAGCAGTGTAGCCTTAAGGCTTCACGCCGGGAACCCTACTGCGCATGTGCGAGGCCCCGTTCCTCTCTCCTACTGGCCCAGCGACAGGGAGAGGAGGAGGGGGAGCCCCGCAGTGATGTCATGGGCCACGGCCTGGACTCCCGGAAGTGGGAACAGGATACTATTCAAGGACAAGTATCCTGTCCCCCCTCCCCCCCCGAAAGGTGCCAATTGTGGCACCGGAGGGGGAGAGGAGACAAATGAGCAAAAGTTCCACTTTTGGGTGGAATTCTGCTTTAAGGAGGGAAAATTAGCAATTTCTGCCTCTCAGATAAGTTTCCACTGACACCGTTGATCTTTTTAGCTATGTGTAATGGGGGAATTCTTCCCAATGTCCACAAGTGTAAGGAGCATTCTTCCCACTGACCTTCACACTAATGTATCATGAGTTGTAGATATAATCATTTATAGAAGGGTTCCCTGAGACTGAAATATTATTTCAAGGGCTCCTCTGAGTTGAAAAGGTTGAAAAAGCCTGTTATAAACTGTAAACTGTTCAAACAATATGCAGGTACATTTAGGGTAGGTTATATGCTGTTAAGCGAACACAAGTTTATTTAAAGTGCAGTAAGCCGGTCCTTTAGTAAGGACCCCCTTAAGTGCGACTCGTACCACCCGATTTCTCTTATAAATGTGGACGTTAAAATCCTAGCCAAAGTTCTGGCCAATTGGATAAACACTGTGGTTGCCGACCTGGTCAAGAGTGAACTAGGAGGCTTTATTCCTGGTAGGTCCACGAGAATGAATAGTCGCAGACTGTTCCATAATCTACAGTATCCCCATGACTGTCGCCCTACCCGTACCATCGTATCTTTGGATACGTGTTAAAAAGCCTTTGACAGCGTGGAACGGCCATATCTGTTTCAGGCACTGCAGTGGTATGGCTATAGCATGGATAAAACTCCTGTACATCTCCCCATTGGCCCGTATACGAGTCAACTCTCATATTACTGACACCTTTCCCATTACCAGGGACACAAGACAGGGGTGTCCGTTGTCACCCCTCCTGTTTGCTCTGGCCATGGAACCCCTTGAAGTGCGCATTCGATGCTCCCCGTTAATTAAAGGCCTTCCTATTGCTATGATAGAAGAACGAGTATCACTGTACACGGACGACACTCTGGTTTACTTGGCTGATACCTGTGATTCGCTGGGGGCGTTGCTCTCCGAGATCGACGTCTTTGGTGACTATTCTGGATTTCAGGTGAACTGGGACAAATCAAATCTCTTTCTGTTGGACCATGATGCAACCTTGCAGGTTCACCTGGACTCCAGATTGCAAGTGGTGTCCTCTTTTAGATACTCAGGGGTTATAGTGCAACTACACTTGACCTCTTACATTATTAACAACCTGTGTCCCCTATTGACTCAGCTACAAATACAAACTAAACAGTGGATGGACCTGGCTCTGGACCTCATGGGTGGGGCCAATACTCTTAAAATGATCTATCTACCTCTGAACTATTATATGTTCTAGCCAACACCCCTTGTAAAGTCACCAAATCCATTTTCAGGTGGGTAGATATGATTTGTACGGCGTTCCTCTGGAATGGTAGGCCCCCTAGAGTGGAATTGGAGACATAGACTGCCAACACATCTGGTGGGCCTGGCGTTTCCTAATTTTTACATGTATTATTTAGCCTCCCAACTAATCCATATTCATGACTGGCTGCACCCGGTCGCTGCGAACGCCTGTACCACCGAGGGAGCTATTGCTTCGGCTCTAGAAACCCTCCATAATATTGTATTTAGGCTGTGTCCTGGCCCATCCAGGCATGGCTATGCTAGCTACCTCACTTTTTCTATTCAGATGGATAGTTTCAAAAATTTCTAAAATCCCCTGGTCAACCTCCCCAAATAACCCTCTATGGTTCAACCCCAACTTGCAGAAACTGTACTCTCTACCTGATCCACAACGTTTGTACTCTAGAGGAGTCAAATACTTGTGTCACCTATACGATGAACGAGGATTTAAATCCTTTCAACAACTGCGCACCTATTTTGACTTACCAAGCTCATATTTGTTCTTTTACTATCAACTTCCGCCATGCCCTTCGTGCTCAGTTCGGTTCTCTAGACAATCCTATCCTCATGCCACCATTGGAGACAATGCTAAGACACCCCGACCCTACTAAACGAATTTCCACATATTATGCTGCCCTCACGACTGATTGCAACCCTAGGTTTAGAACAGCCCAGACAAAATGGTCTTCTATGGACATCCCCTTTACTGAAGATGACTGGTCAGAATTCAGTGACACATACAAATCCTCAGTGATATCTTCCAGGGATCAAATAAAACACATTAAAATCTTTCATCTTTCCCACCTTACCCCTGCTAGGCTGCATAGAATGGGGTTGTCTCCCACAGCTGATTGTTTTAGAGGATGTGGATAGGCGATAGACTTCCTCCACTGTTTCTGGTCTTGTCCGGTGGTACAGAGCTTCTGGGCAGAGATAGATTCCTTCCTCTCATTTGCACTGGGTCTGCCAAACATTATACACCCCAAGAATTGCCTCTTGGGCATTTTTGGTGACTTACAAATATCATCCCATGCTAAGAGTCTCCTCTGCATCCTGTATTTCTACGCAAAGAAGTCTCTTTTGCTATCATGGAAAGGATCACAGACACCTCTAAAGTCCCTTTGGTTGAAAAGAATTGATTGATTCCTTACCGTTATATAAACTTACGTTTGAGATTCGGAAAAGTACTAAAACCTTTCACAAGAGATGGGGCAGATGGATAGCTAGTCCTCTCACCCTTACCCCAGAGTAGTTGCCTTGTTATGTACGATCCTTGATTAAGTCATGCACTTCATGGTATTAACGTATCTGGTTGCCTTTTAAACCTGAAGACATGTCTGATGGTCATTTCCTGTATCGTTGCAGTTAATAATCAAAAACGATATGAAAATCAATATAAGTTTATTGAATGCTCAAGTGTCACATGTTTCTATACTTTGTGAATAACCAAAGTTTTTCTCTTTTTTGTATGCTGATTGGTTTTCAAAACTCAATAAAAAATATATATATGAAATAGAAAAAAAGCCTGTTCTTTAGGGCTGCCTACCTGCATGCCAACTGAAGATGGTGCTACATGGTGGCATCCATTGCACATTTACTGAGATCTGGGGAAAATTAGTGCAACTGCACTTGCAAAGTGCACAGTCTATTTGCCTTTACAACTCCACTGTCCTCAAACTTGTAAGGCTTCTTTTTTTTTTTTTTTTTTTTTTTTTTTTTTATTTTTTTTTTTTTTTTTTTTTATTTTTTTTTTTTTTTTCTTTTCTTTTCTTTTAAATTCTTTATTTTCCATTTTATAAACTGACAATACATATTCCTTTAAAGGGCCATAGCTTCAACTTAACCCCAAGGAAAAAAAAAAAAAAAAAAACGAAAAACATGATACGAAAAGAAAAAAAAAAAACACTATGTCTCCTCCCCCCCCCACCCCCCCCTACAGGACCGTGCTAGTCAAAAAGGTACATGCGTCTGTATGCTGTCAAATTATGGTAAGTCGACGATCTCCCTCAAATAATCCCACGTCTCTTTGAACTTGGTCCAGGCAGCCCATTTCCCTGATTGCTCCTTTCCCTCTTCCTCCCTGTCTAATTTTTCGATGTTGTAGTCTTCTCGCTTCTCGTCTGATAGCATCTAGCATAGGTAAAAAGTTTTTTACAAATAATCTGTTGAGGGAGTTGGCTAGTTTAATCCCTAGATAGTCCATCTCCTCTTTCCAAGGAAAGGGGAAAACTGCGGCTAAGTGACGTTCTTCTTGCTTATTTATATTTATGTTTAAACATTCGGACTTACTAGAATTAACTTTGAAATTCGAAACTTCTCCATATTTACCGATAATGTGGAGTAGGTTGGGGAGAGTTATTCTAGGGTTGGTAACAAAGAACACAATGTCGTCGGCGAAAGCCGCTAATTTATGCTCCTCCGTTCCGACCCTTATTCCTCCACAGTCCACGCTTTTGCGGATGGTGGCTAGCAGTGGTTCAAGGGTCAGGACGAACAAGAGAGGGGACAGGGGGCAACCCTGTCTCGTTCCATTGAGCATCTTGAAGGGCCTAGAAATAGTCCCGTTTACTCTCACCATCCCTGTCGGGCCGCTATATAGAGCCCTGACCCAAGAGACAAACCTCTGGCCAAACCCTAGGGCCTCTAGGGTGTTCATCATGAACCCCCAGTCTACCCTGTCAAAAGCTTTTTCAGCATCAATTGACAGGAATAGAGCTGGGGGTCCACCTTGCTTACATACTTCTGATAGAAGCACCGCCCTAATACCATTGTCCCTACACTGTCTCCCTTTAACAAAACCTGTCTGGTCTGGGTGCACAAGACTTGTCATCTTCTCTTTAAGCCTATTTGCTAGGACTTTTGCGTATAGTTTGACGTCTGCATTCAGAAGGGAAATTGGTCTATAACTGGAGCACATCCTGACGTCTTTCCCTTCCTTCTGAATGAGTGTAATTGTAGCAGTCAGGGCCTCTGCTGTCAATTTACCTCCTGCTCCAAGCCCGTTCCAGAAATGACAAAGCCTCGGGACCAAGATATGTTTCATTTTTTTTAAATAGAGAGTGGTGAAACCATCCGGTCCTGGACTTTTCCCCTTCGGGGACTCCCTTAGTGCTGCCAAGATTTCCTCTTCTACCAGAGGTTTGTCCAGTAGTAAACTATCCTCTGCTGACAGACCCCTTAATCCCGCCTCTTTCAGGAAGTCCTTACCCCTGTCTGAGTGGGATGGGTCTTCTGCTCCTCGCTGCCCTATCGAGTATAAGTCCCTGTAGTACTTCTGGAATTCCTCTGCTATATCGCTGTTCAAAACTTTCACTACCCCATCTTTGCTAAGTATTTTCTCCACGTAGTTCCTGCTTTTTTTTTTCCTAATTATCCTGGCCAAATGTTTACTGGGCTTATTCGCCCAGAAGTAGTTGTTCCTAGTTATAGCATTTATGGCTCTCTTGGCCTCTAGATCCATCATGTCTCTTAACTCCTCCCTCTTGGCGACCAGTATGAGGTAACTATCTAGATCCCGTCCCTTAGTATTTTTATGTGTTTGTTCCAAGGAATGAATTTCCTCTAACAGTCTTCTCTTGGCTTCTCTTTTCCTTTTTTTCAGACCTGCCCCTATTGAGACTAGGATTCCCCTCATATAGGCTTTATGTGTGTCCCATAGTAAAGCTGGTGATACGTCCCCCGTGTCGTTTGCTTTAAAGAAAAAATCTGCTTCTTCTTGAAGTCTTTCCACTATCTCGGGATCTCTAAGGAGTTCCTCGTTCAATTTCCATGAGTAAGAACGCCCTTGCCCGTCTGGTATTTTAATCTGCAACACAATCGGGGCATGATCTGATAGGGTCGAAACCTCTATTTTTGTTTCTTTTATCCAATCTAGTAGGTTATGATCTATTAAAAAATAGTCTAGTCTAGAGTAAGTCCCATGCACGGGGGAGAAGAACGTAAAGTCCCTCTCGTTGGGGTGTTGGATTCTCCAAACATCCAATAATTGACTTTGGTGTAGCTTGCGCCTAATAACCCTAAGTGACGCCTTCCCTATCCCCCGTGCACGGGACGTACCATCAAGTTCTGGGTCCAGACAGAAATTTAGGTCCCCTCCCAAAATCACATCACCTTCTCCGAACTCAGACAGTTTTTTCAAGGTCTGCCCCAAAAAGACCGTAGGTTTCCTGTTGGGGCAATAAACATTTACTAGGGTGATCATTTTAGGGCCAAGATTGCCTTTTAATAGAATAAAGCGGCCGTCAGGGTCTACCAGCCTGTCTTTTAGAGAGAAATTTATGTCCTTTGAAAACCCGATGGCGACTCCCCTCGACCCCTTATCGGGGGAGTCCCCATAGAACCACTGCGGGAACCTGGTTGAGAAAAGCCTAACTCTAGTATCCAGGGTCAGGTGAGTCTCTTGCAGGAAGATTATATCCCCCCTCAGTCGTTCCAGCTCTTTTAAAATTTTATGTCTTTTGCAGGGAGAGTTTAAGCCATTTACGTTATATGAAACAATTTTAATTTCTAGCATAGGTGGGTGTTGGCACGTCTAAGAAGTCCTCCCTCGATCCCAACACGACCTGCAGTACCCTCCCCCATACCCCCACCCCCCCCCCACCACCCCCCAGAGCCCCCCCCCTCCCCCACCACCCCCCCCCCCCCACCCGAGGTGAAGATATCACCCAGAGTCCACCAGATCGGAACTTTACGTGTTCCCATCTTCAGATACTCCCTCCTCAGGGTAGAGCTCCAGCGAGAGCTCCGACTTCTATGCTCCCTCCCGATGGAAGGGGGCATATAAGAGGTAACTTGTCTCCATAGTGCGGTGGGTCCACCCCCCAACCCCCTCCACCCCCCCCAGGCCCCCCCCCCAGTCAGCAGGTCACCACCTTCCTCGGCGCCCCACATTTCAACAATTTAATTTAAAGCCTGCAACCCCCCCCCCCCCACCCCCGCACCAGTGCCCCACAGGAAAAACGGATCGGCCCAGGGCCAGGGCGGGGGGGGGGGGGGGGGGGACACGGAGAGAAGCGGGAAAAAAAAAAAAAAAAAAAAAAACTCTCCACTGTCCCACCGATCCCCCCCCCCCCCCCCCCCCCCCGGACCAACCACAGTCAAGACACCTCAATGTCTTTAGTCCTCTGAGTCTCTCAATCCGTCCCGACCTGAGACAAATCTGGGATGGGGATGCCCAGGTTGTCACAAAAGTCCCGGGCCTCTTCCAGGTATCTCATCTTGTTTGATCTACCATTTTTTAGCACTATGAGGGATGTTGGGAACCCCCAACTATATTTAAGATTTGCTTTCTTTAACTGCTCCAAGATTGGTCTCATCTGTCTCCTTCGGGCGAGAGTTCCTGCTGAGAGATCAGAAAATATCTGTAGCTCTTTGTCTTCATAGGTTAAGGGAGGGGCTCCCTTCAGATTCTTCCATATTTTCTCCTTGTCCTCATATTGGTGAAATTTAATGATCACATCTCTAGGAGAGTCCTGTTTTGTATGAGGAGGTCTTCTTACTCTGTGTACCCGGTCTATCAGAATAGGCTCGTCTTCTCGCCTTCCCAATATAGGGTTGAAGATTTTCTTCAACTTTTCCCTCAGGTCCTCGCCTTGTTGCTCTGGGATTGACCTAATGCGTAGGTTTTGTCGCCGACTTTGATTCTCCTGTTCTTCCATTTGAAATGCCATGTTGCGGTTTTCTATCCGCAGTTTGTTAAGTTGGTCTTTTAATTCGGAGATTTCCCTAGTGTGGCGCCCTGAGTCCTCTTCCATCTCCTCCACTCGGCGCAGGAGGTGGCCCATATCCGCCCGGACATTGGATATTTCAGTTTTTATCACATTTTCTAATTTAGTGAACATTTCTATAAGGTCTGTTTTACTTGGCACAAGTGTCATTATCCTTTGTTCTTCCGCCAAACTCCAGACAGGTGCCCCCTCCAGGTCCAAGTCGTCACGGACTTTTTCTCCCTGAGCCCCTTTTTGCTTCTGTTGCTCTTTCTTTTTTTCCTTTGACCCTGGTTGTTTTGTCTCCATACCTGGGCTTTTGGTGCTTGCTTCTTTCAGGTATCTTTGGATGGAGCTGGTATTGAGACTGTCTCTAGTACTCTGAGGATCAGTTGTACGCGTTGAGCGACCTTTCATACTTTCAACTCTTATTACTGTTTGCTGCTACCTCTCCCACAGGCCTATGTACCCAGGGCCTTGTTACCCCCACCAGGGGCTAGGGGTGTCCTGTAGTGTACCCTCACTTTATAGGTGATTGATGTAGCCGTCCAGGCGTGGTGGTCAGGTAGGGTGGAAGGAGAGGGAGAACAGGGAGCAGGGGTGAGGGAGGGGGAGAAAAACACACCTCGCCCCTCAATCTTCAACAGCCAGGGCCCAAAGCATTAGATTAGTGAAAAGTCCACAAGAAAAATCTGTAAAGTTTTGATTAACAGGACAGGATCAGTGAAGAAGAGCGGAGGCAGCAACTAAAGAGCAAGCTTTGGGCCTAATTTTTACCGCACATAGGGGGGGGGTAATCAGTGCACAGTCCTGTTGAGCGTATCCAATGTCCTCTATTTTCTCTCTAGTGCTAGTTAACACTTATGACATTTGAGACCATATGGAAGAACGCCATACATAGATCAGAGGGTTATCGGTAGGCAAACTGCATTGCTGGCTCCTAATAAACAGGGTTGTTTTACTCTTTTTCTCTTCTTTTTCCCTTCCTCTCCCTCTTCTTTCCTCCCTCTCCTCTTCCTTCTCACTCCTCCTCCCTTCCTCCTTCCTTTATGTTGATTGTACCTCGTTTCAGTAACTCTGTTTCATTAAGCCACGGTTTTCCAATTGTGAGGCATACGACTCAGGGTTCAGGGTATAAGTAAATATGTTAATTCCTACCGTTACCGGTGGGGGGTCTCAGGACTTCAGCCCAGTTTGGGGGCCGCAGCAGCTGAATCAGTCGTGGTGTCAGTCATTTGAAGAAGCCGTCCATCTCACCCTGCTACTTGGGCGTGTGGAGCCCGGATTGCGCTCCTACACACTTAGCCGGAGGAAGTCCGCGACTGCCGTTCTCTCGGTCTCCTCAGCGGTGGGGAGGGCAAGGCGGGGGGGGGGGAGGGCGGCAGGAGGCCAAACAGACCAACTCGGAAGGCGGCCACCGCACCTATCCCGTTCCGTGCCTCAGCGGTCTCTCACACGGCGAGACATCCGGACGCTCTGTCTCTGCACCTCCGCCGGAGCTGACGCTGGGCTCCTCCCACGTGCGGACGTCACGCACCCATCCCCTTGTAAGGCTTCTTATGAGCCCTAAGTCCAGGGAGCGCTAATGTTCAAATAGTGACTTCAGTTCCCTAAGTCTTAGTTGGTTGGCTGACTTCTTTGATGCCTTAGCTACAGATTAGCGAGGCCGTCCATCATAGTAATGGACCAAAAGTGGGGCCTAGAAGTAGAATAGGGCAGGGCTAACTGCATCTATAGCATATGAAATTGCTTTTTAAATATTGGTACTCCATGGCATTGGGGCAGTCAGATAGCTTTACAGCCTAGCCAACGATGTGCAAAAACATTTGGGGTAGGGTTTAAATCAGGGTTTCTCAACCAGGGTTCCATGGAACCCTAGGGTTTCTCGGGAGCTAGGGGTTCCATGAGGAATTTCTGCCTCTCAGATAAGTTCTCACTGACACCATTGATCTTTTTAGCTATCTATAAAGGGGGCAATTCTTCCCAATGACCACAAGTGTAAGGCACATTATTGCCACTGAAAAAAAAAATCACAAAGAGTACCGCGCTGTCAAAAAAATGTGAAAAAGCAGCCAACACGACAATGTAAATAAAATGGTCAAAAAAGGAGGGGGAGTGGAGCACTATAAACAAATAAATACCAAGAATGTAATTGTCGACAATGATGTCAGAAAAAAAGAAGTGAAATAATATGTGAACAGTGACATAAATATACAGTAAATAAAGTGACATATGACCATTATAAAGATCAATAAAAATAAATGTCCATATGTGATGAAAAGGGACACATATAATGGTAAATCCCTGTGGTGAGTGATCCAAAACAAGCATGTGACGATCATTAAAATCTTGAGCAGAGATCAAAGTGAATGGTGAATAACCATGAAAAGACCACCACCGAAAGTACTAGTCTCTTACCAGAAAGATTGGACTTGTACAGGTGTACACCTGACAAGCCAATCAAGCTTGGAAGGTAACCAATGAGGCACCAATTCAATGTATGGA
This sequence comes from Lithobates clamitans, assembly GCA_037952925.1. Lineage (NCBI taxonomy): Eukaryota > Metazoa > Chordata > Amphibia > Anura > Ranidae > Lithobates > Lithobates clamitans. The sequence continues at coordinate 14,557 of JBBGZY010002304.1, forward strand.
ATACAGCGTCTGGATGGACGTTTCGTTGAATTCAGCAGAGTAGACACAGCTTACATGCAGATGCAAATCAGCCAAACCATAGATAAAGGAAAGAGATAGCGCACATAGCGTAATACTATATAGGATATTTATTCCAGATAAAATCATAAGTATTACACTTACATGTGCCAATAGGAATACAAGCTCTTGAAAAAGAGACAATAACTCTGGACCAGTAAGAAATTTCCGACGCGTTTCGCCTAAACAGGCATCATCTGAGGTGACAATGACATTATTGCCACTGACCATCAAACTAATAAATCCTGGGTTGAAGATGTAGTCATTTTTAGCAGGGGTTCCCTGAGACTGGAAAGTTTTTTTTAAGGATTCCTCTGTGTTGAAAAGGTTGAAAAAGCCTGCTATAAACTGTAAAGTGTTCAAACAATGAGCAGGTACATTTAGGGCAGGTTATACACTATTAAGTGAACACAAGTTCATTTAAAGTGCAATAAGCCCACCCTTAAGGGCTGCCTACTTGCATGCCAACTGAAGATGGTGTTACATGGTGGCTTCCATTGTCAGGACTGATGTGACCATTGGATGGGGACAAGGACAGACTCATCTACTGTCTCTGCTCAACCCTGGGAGGAATCCTTCAAAACATGAAGTTTGCTTGTACATGTAGTTCAGACGTGGAGGACCATTTCACTAGGCCATGCTGATAAAAATGCAGCAACATAACATTCTATGGACCATCTTATGGAATTTGGGGCTATTGCGCCACAAACCCAAAAACTTCTTTACTAAAATTTAAGATAATTTAGGACAGTTTCTTCAATTTCACACACTTGATTACCAATATTTAGCTTCCAAATGGGCAGTCTGGAGGCTACCTGAAGCCAGCATATGCTTAGGTTTAATTCACACTGCAGCTGAAAGAGGTCACTTGGCAGTGATTTCAACTGCCTCATTTCATACATGAGCGGTTAGGCCCTATTCACACCCGAGCGCTTTGTAGCTTGAAGCTCCAAAACAGAGAAAAAGGAAAAAAAAATTGATTATTTTCTATGGAGATGGTTCACATCTCCATTCCAAGTCACCTAAAGCCAGATGCCAGAAGCTCAAAGAAGTTTTGGAGCTACTTTCGTAGCTTGATGTCATGCATTTTTGCTCAAATGCAATAATTAAATACAAATAATTAGGTAACCATAAAAAATAAATAAAAAATAACCCCTAACGCCCCAAACAAACCAAAAAAGTAAATAAAATGAGCCCCAAAAACTCTGACCCCAACCCCTAACCTCTAGCCCTAACCAATCACCTCTCACCTCAACCTCCTCACCCCTAATTTTAATTTTAACTACCTTAATATTTTATATATTGCTGAACTCCTACTATATGAAGTAATCTGCTAAATTAAGGAAAAGTGGTTTACATTGATAACCTTGGAGCAAGTCAAGAATATCAGGAACAAATGAGTAATATTTGGCATATGCAATTAGGGAGCAGAATAAGACGGTCTTGCCCACTTGCATGCCATCGTGTTCTCATATCAAGACAAGAGCCTGAACACGGCAAGACGACCCTTCCCAGCGGCCTTCAATGCCGTGACCCAACAGTCACCTCTACAAGAGGAAATCAAGATACACGACCAGAGCATGATTAAAAGGTAGAACATTGCCCAAAATAGCTCAAAGACATAGGCTGTGTGTACACAGCACTTCCTATAAGAGCTGGCAGTGGGAGTCTTTGCTGGCACGATCGTTCCACCGTGACTTGCTCCTATACACAGACTTGGCATTAATGCCTGCATTCAAGTCAGCATGTCATCAGCTCCGAGACTCAACAGAACATCAACACAATCACATGTCTGTGTGAACCTGGGGGAGGTAGCACAGTGTATAAACAGAAATAGGAAGCTAATTATTGAATAGGATAATGGCACAGATCATGGATAAGAAAGAAAGCTTATAAACTCTGAAGTATTCATGAAAAGAAGAAACATAACCTTACAGGTTATCAAAAGTTCAGCTTGAGGGCTTTCTGGTTGCTTTAGTCCAGGGGTAGGCAACCTTTCAGAGGTTGAGGTCTCCCTGGACAACATGGAGGAAATCAAAGATCACCGGGTAAGAGGCATAATGCCCTTAAAAAAATAAAATTAAAATAAATAATTAAAATATTAAGCCGCCAATAGCAACACAGCATAGTGTCCTGTGACCCTCACCCATAGTAGCGTCCTCTGTTCCCCTTCACAACACTCTTCCTCCACATACTAGTGTCCTGCCCCCCTTCAAATACCCCCCCCCACTGTAGTGTCCTCTGCTCCCTTCACATACCCCCCCCCCCACAGCAGTGCCCTGCACCCCTCATAGAAGTGTCCTCTGCCCCCCCTTCACAAAACCCCCACTGTAGTGGCCACCGCCCACCATAACAGTGGCCTGTACCGAACTTCACATCATACCCCCCATTACTGTCCTCATCCCCCCCTTTACAACCCCCCCTTGTAGTGTCCTCTGCCCCCTCCCCCCAATAGCAGTGTCCTCTGCACCCCCCTATCACAACCCCCCCCCCCCCCCCCACTGTAGTGTCCTCTGCCTGCTCCTTCCTCTATAGCAGTGTTCTGTTCTCTGTTACCCTTCACATCACCCCTCCCTGTAGTATCCTGTGCCCCCCCAAACCACTGTCATCTATCCCTTTCACCCTTGCACCCCCCCCCCATCAACCCTGATGATTGGTGGTTGGAAGCTGGGCAGGCCCAACAACCAAACAGGCAGAGGCTGAGGGAAGGGGAAGTATCGGCAATGCAGGGTCGTGTTTCCCATCTACCGGTTGGCTGCCCGTGATTGACTGCTGCGGATCGACGGCTTGCCGACCACGCCTTTAGTCCCTTATCATCATGAGTATGGCTCTAATGTCTCGTTGGGTCCCAAGTTCTACTCCATAGAAGGGTTCCACACACTGCACTGATGGTGGTCAAAAAATCTGTTTATGGCAGAGAGAAGCCTGCAGTTGCTTGTGCCCCTGGAGAGGTAGTCCAAATGTGCAAGAAATTCTCATGACGGGGGAGCTCACAGAGTTTATTAGGGCATTAAGTTCATATGCACTTTAGTATGCTTTTTTCTTTTATCACACCTGCTTCCTGGTCTGGACCTTTTGGTCAGGACCTGAGCAATTCCCATACTGGCGGGAAGGCCAGCCATTGTATTATACACTGGCACTGAAGCACTTTGCCTTTTTGTTGTTTTATGTTGTCTTTTTTGCATGCATAACCTACACTGACACTACTCATTCCCGTCTGGTAGGGTCCTTGGGCTTGCCCTGAAAGTCCTGGAGGGGAGGGCATGTGGCCTTTTGGTCAGGTTCTCCTCCTCCCATGGAGTCTCCCGTCAAGGAAGCCCCACCTAGTACCTGGGTAGACCTTGCTTTGGCAAGTCTCTCGACAAAAAAAAAGGGCCTGCCTGGTTTGGGCTGGGTGAACCATGAGTATCCCAGTCCCTGTCAGGAGTGTTGCACCCCAGGGGATCAGGGCCAGGGTCCTTACTTGCCAGAGGAGGACCATGTGTACCTTGTGTTTCATTTCAAGCGGAGCTTCAAAAAATAAAATAAATAAAAGCTGCATGCAGTTTGGAATAAATAGCTCTATAATTTTTGGTTATAATGTAGATCTACTATATACCAGTGGTTTACACGGCTCTGCTCACTGTCCTGGAAATAGGGAAAAAAAACTCTTATTTTTGGGATATGGTTATGGAATCAGACATGTGAATACCATCTGTTCTATGAAAAGTAACAAATAAGAACTAAAAAGCTCAAAAATAGAAAAAAAAGACAACGTAAACTTAGACCTGTTGTTGAAATATGTTGGCCAGTTATGAAATTTATCTGCAGACACCAGAATTTGCAAAACATGTTCTTTCCACAGAATCAGCTGACCTGAATCTCGGAGTCAGAGACTGCAGTGTCCAATAATACTCTTGATAGGACCTGGGTCTGAACTCGCATCCTCTGCTGTGTCTGGTGCTGTCTATTCTTGCTGAGCCACCTGAAATGCCAGACAGCTCTTTGGACAACCTCTTGGATAATCTTGCCTTAATATTCCTGGCTTCTCATGAACCTTGAACCCTTTGCTCCTCCCATGAACTTCCTATTTAAGCCATGCCTTTGCACTTCCTGTTTGCCAGATTATTGTGCTATCTCCAGCCAATATCTCGCTCTTGAACTAAAAAACGGGGAAAATACCCAAATTAAATAGTGAGAAATTATTGTAAATGCTGCTCCCCTTAGTAGCGTCAAGGGAACTACCTTAAGTGAAATAATAAATTGTGGGAGCGCTATTATTTTAAACCAATGTGTGGTGATAAAGTGTCTATTGGGTGGAACTAGTTACAACCATACCGACCACCACCTTCAAAAAAGTGCAAAGTGCTTAAAAATTCTCTAAACAATTGAAATCATACATCAAAGGTGCAAGCTGCTAAATTATAAACTCAATATAGTGTCCTTGAAACGGTTTATCTATGCATTCAAAAGACAAAAAAAGTGATATTAAAAAAAAACTTTAAAGAATGTATAAAAAAAAATATCTTCAATGTAACACCCTGTGTATATACCATCATCGACTTGTATATATTCAAACATACACCCGATGTGCTCAGTAAGTTGATCTTACTCACCAGAGAGCCATGACCGCTTTAATTAAAAAGAAGGTCAGACAACGATTGTTTAGTTAGGTTATAGTGGCTTGCTTGGTAATTCAGGAGACTTATCTTCTTGTCCTCCTCTCCTCCATAAGACCATCAAATAAATGAGAGGAAGGGAACCAAAAAGCGTAATATTGTTTATTAAAAGTTTCCTTAAAATCAGATAAAAAATGCCCGCTTACATAGAAGGTGCCTTGTCCCTTCACTGAGAATATCCCGCATACAGGCTAGAAGGTTGATTGCCCCTCGACTCGCGCTCACAGGTTGGCATGCGTTCCAGCGCCGTGTACGGACAACTGGACCGGTCTCTGGCTTCCAGCTGTCCGTACACTCTGGTGAGTAGGATCAATTTACTGAGCACATTGGGTGTATGTTTGAATATATACAAGTCGGTGATGGTATATACACACACAGGATGTTGAATTGAAGATACAGCATTGAAGATATTTTATTTTTATACATTTAAAAAAAAACAACTTTTTTGTCTTTTGAATGCATAGATGAACTGTTTCAAGGACAATATACTGAGTTTATAATTTAGCACCTTGCACCTTTGATGTATGATTTGAATTGTTTAGAGAATTTTTAAGCACTTTGCACTTTTTTGAAGGTGGTGATCGGTATGGTTGTAATTAGTTCCACCCCACAGACACTTTATCACCACACATTGGTTTAAAATTATTAGCGCTCCCACAATATATTGTTTCAATATCTTGCTCTTGTCACTCCTGCTGCCGTATGCATCTCCGCTACCACTCATTACCGACCTTTGTCTTGTTCCTCGACTACACTTTCACTGGATCCCAACCCGTCACCACTTGTTACCGACCTTAGGCTTGTTTACCGACTAAGCTTCTGCTTTATCCCTATCTGCTATATCTGCTACTGGACTCCAGCCTGCTCACCTCCTGGTGGGGCGATCCTTAGGACCGAAACCTGGTACTAAGGTGCAGAAAAAAAAAACCTCATCTCCACCATCAGGGGCTCTAAAGAACACTGGTTAGCACTTAGACCCCGCACCTCGGGTGAGTTTGCATCATCCACCAGGGTGACTTGTTTGTAAACCTTTCCTCCTGGTTGGTGGGAGTCTCTCTACTGCTATAGCTACTGATCTCCGAGTCTGACCCCTGACTGTGACAACTCTACTCTACTCTATAAGCTGGACATACACCTATGGATCTCTTTTGTTCAGTCTGCAATCTGAATGAAAAAAGTCCAACAGATTCCTCCATCCATGGTTAAAGTAAATTTATCTAAATCTGTGGGTCATTGCATTGCATTACCCAAACAGTGCCTGCTTCTGATTGGATGAAGGCCCCTATTCAGGAGACAATTGGCAGGAGACAATTTTCCACCGGACCTTTGATTTGGCCACAAGGCCACGCACTGATCGAATTTTAATCAATTCTTTAGATACCATCTAAAACTTGCTTAGTTTATGGCCAGCTTACAATGGGTGTGCGGCCTCAGGATCCAGTCCTGCCCAGGGATTATAATGCACCCAGCTGGTGGCACTTCCTGAAGTATGGGACTCCATGTTGGATTTTAGCACCTGGTTTGAAGGCCACAGACTAGGAAATAATTTAAGAAGATATAGAATATTGTGATTACACCTCCAAACAATGGCGTTCAGTTGTTTCCAGGTAGGGATAATGTAAATGCTGCAGTATACAAAGACATTTTGGAAAACTGTGGGCTTCCAACCTTGCGGTAATAATTTGCCACACGCCTTTATAAACTTGTTGAATATCCCATTCCAGAATCATGGGCTTTGATATAGCCCCAGTTTTCAATCTACTTACAGGCAAGTGGGTGAACACAGCAAATGTGCTGTTGAGGAAAGCGACGAGGTCCACCAGATAATCACTGGCCCTTTCACTGGATTCTACGGCCATCCAGTCGTAGTCGGCCAACTGCAGGAACTGGTCAATTTTCTGGTTCAGGTTGGTGTATATCTCTTCTTCTGCAGCCTGCCGGGCATCCTGCAAAGGACAAACACCCGTGTTAGAGAGGCATAGTAGGAACGCTCTACTGACAATTCAGTCCTATGTGTGTGCAGAACATGCTATTCAGATAGTATGAGTCTTGAACAGTTAATGCAGTGGGACATTCAGGCTAGGGAAGAAAGGGCTAGATAATGTGGCATGTCTTCCAACCAGGAAGTGAGGTGGGCTCTATCTGACTTGCTAGCCAGGGGGGGGGCTCTATCTGACTTGCTGGCCGGGGGCGGGGGGCCTCTGACTTGCTGGCCGGGGGGGGGGGCTCTATCTGACTTGCTGGCCAGGGGGGGGGGGGGCTCTATCTGACTTGCTGGCCAGGGGGGGGGGCTCTATCTGACTTGCTGGCCAGGGGGGGGGGCTCTATCCCACCTGTTGGCCAGGGGGCGGGCTCTATCCGACCTGCTGGCCAGGAGGCGGGCTCTATCCGACCTGCTGGCCAGGGGGCGGGCTCTATCCGACCTGCTGGCCAGGGGGCGGGCTCTATCCGACCTGCTGGCCAGGGGGCGGGCTCTATTCGACCTGCTGGCCAGGGGGCGGGCTCTATTCGACCTGCTGGCCAGGGGGCGGGCTCTATCCGACCTGCTGGCCAGGGGGCGGGCTCCATCCGACCTGCTGGCCAGGGGGCGGGCTCTATCCGACCTGCTGGCCAGGGGGCGGGCTCTATCCGACCTGCTGGCCAGGGGGCGGGCTCTATCCGACCTGCTGGCCAGGGGGCGGGCTCTATCCGACCTGCTGGCCAGGGGGCGGGCTCTATCCGACCTGCTGGCCAGGGGGCGGGCTCTATCTGACCTGCTGGCCAGGGGGCGGGCTCTATCCGACCTGCTGGCCAGGGGGCGGGCTCTATCCGACCTGCTGGCCAGGGGGCGGGCTCTATCCGACCTGCTGGCCAGGGGGCGGGCTCTATCCGACCTGCTGGCCAGGGGGCGGGCTCTATCCGACCTGCTGGCCAGGGGGCGGGCTCTATCCGACCTGCTGGCCAGGGGGCGGGCTCTATCCGACCTGCTGGCCAGGGGGCGGGCTCTATCTGACCTGCTGGCCAGGGGGCGGGCTCTATCCGACCTGCTGGCCAGGGGGCGGGCTCTATCCGACCTGCTGGCAAGGGGGCGGGCTCTATCCGACCTGCTGGCAAAAAAGCCTGTAAACTGCCTCAGTGTGAAAGGGGTCTAAAGGGGGGGGGGGGGTGCTAGTTGGACAGATTTAAATACACTAACAAATTAAAGCCAAACACCAGCTCACACTTTATAAGCAGTTTTTTTCTCGTGGGATAAAGGTTTTCATTTATGTAAAACCTTTATGAATAGAATCCGAATAATTATGAATATGTGAATACCAGGTTCTCTACATTAATCTGGATATTATTATATGTGAATTTTGTTATTTTAGATTGTTATGTTATCCACTTCAGCTCCGGAAGATTTACCCCCCCCTTCCTGACCAGGCCATTTTTTTTCGATACGGCACTGCGTTACTTTAACTAACAATCGCGCTGTCATGCGATGCTGTACCCAAACAAAACTGACGTCCATTTTTTCCCACAAAGAGAGCTTTCTTTTGGTGGCATTTGATCACCCCTGCGGGTTTTTATTTTTTGTGCTATAAATGGAAAAAAAACGACAATTTTGAAGAAAAAAAAAAAAAAAACACATCCAATAAAAAAAATGTAAAAAATCAAATTATTTTTTAAATTTAGGCCAATATGTATTCTGCTACATATTTTTGTTTAAAAAAATCCCAATAAGCGTATATTGATTGGTATAGCATCTACAAAATAGGGAATAAATTTATGCAATGGCGGCGATCAGCGACCTACAGTGGTATTTCAGCGGACATTCTGACACTTTTTGGGGACCAGTGACACCAATACAGTGATCAGTGCTAAAATAAATATGCACCGTCACTTTACTAATGACACTGGCTGGCAAACTATTAACATCAGGAGCGATCAAAGGGTTAACTGTGGGCCTAACCAGTGCTTTTTTACTGTTTAGAAGGTGCTTGAACTATGAGGAAGGCATTGATCCATTTTCCTGCTTTGGAGGAACACAGGATCAATGTCTTACTGACTGACAGAACGGCAATCTGCCTTGTTTACATAGGCAGATTGCCATTCTGGCTCTGTAAGGAATGATCGGCGGGCGCCGGCGGACATAGAGTCCCCAGTACCCGCAGATCAGCTGCTGCTGTTGTCTAATCACAGCGGGAGTGGGTTGCCGGCGGCCCGCATGCGCACCCCAGACCCGTAAGTGCAGGATCGGGTACTAGGTACCTGATCCTGCACAGGAGACCTGCCTTGCCGCCGTATAAATACAGTATAAGGTCGGCAAGAGGTTAACCACCTCCCCTCCACGCTATAGCCCAATTTGCCGGGAGGGTGTCCATAGACGTTCTCCCGTGCTCCAGCGGCCAATGACAGCTGATCATATGATGTAAACAGAGCCGGTAATCGGCTTCTTTTTTTTCCCTCACGTTGTTAGCGTGAGAAAAAAAAAAAAAAAAGACGCTCACCGGCGGCTGTGAGAGGGAGATCAGTCCCGATTGTGAAGAGCCTCTGCAGAGGCTTCTGTGCCCACCAACGCCACCTACCAGTGCCCACCAGCGCCACCTACCAGTGCCTACAGTACCACCCATCAGTGCCCACAGTGTCACCCATCAGTGTCCACCAGCACCACCTACCAGTGCCCACCAGTGCCCACAGAACCACCCATCAGTGCCCACAGTGTCACCCATCAGTGCCCACAGTGTCACCCTTCAGTGCCCACAGTGTCACCCTTCAGTGCCCACAGTGTCACCTATAAATGTCACCAATAAGTGCCTCATCACCAGTGCTGCCTATCAATACCACCTACCAGTGCCCATCAGTGCCATCTACCAGTGCCCATCAGTGCCACCTACCAGAGCCCATGAGTGCCGCCTTATCTGTGCCTAACATTGCAGCCCATCAGTGCAGCCTCATCAGCGAATATCAATGAAGGATAAAAATTACCCATTTGCAAAATTTTATAACAAACTATGAAACTTTTTTTTTTTTTTTTTTAAATGTCTCTTTTTTTTTTGTTTGTTTAGCAAAAAATAAAAACCCAAGTGGTGATTAAATATCACCAAAAGAAAGCTCTATTTGTGTGACAAAAATGATAAATATTTCATTTGGGTACAGTGTTCTATGACCGCACAACTGTCATTCAAAGTGCATCAGCGCTAAAATCTAAAAATTGGTCTGGGCAGGAGGGGGGGTTTAAGTGCCCAGTAAGCAAGTGGTTAAACATATGTTTTGTTAATACACGTTTTCATAGATAGGTCACATGAAAGAAACCCAATGTAGCCATGACATATAAAGAATTGGCAAGTTGCAAAAGTTTGGTTTTGGGTTTAATACTGCATTACCATTTCTAAAGATCCCCTATAACTCAGTAAATATTCACTTATTGAGTTCCGGTTCCACTATAATAAGCTATAGCTGAAATATAAAAATGGCTGGTTTAATGTCTAATGATCTGACCACGTCCTCTTCCAGGGCGGGCACTCACCTTGAAGGTGGTCAGACCGTACAGCTTCGTGGTGTGTACGGTGTCAGGCAGGACATTGGTAATATTTGTAATAAATTCTTCAAGAAACTTGCAAGAGATTTCCAAATGAGTAGTGTTGATGATAATCTGTACAAGCTGCAAAATAAATTAAAAAAATGCTTTAGCAGGTAATGTAATAATTAGATATTTAAAGCAGAACACAAAATTTGCAGCTAGGTTTTTTTGTAAAAATGCTTGAATAAGAAGTTCCCTACACATTTAACTGACACTTATATGTGGAAGGATTCAAATACTGTCTCCATGCGGACACTCTTCCGCCTTGGCATGACGTTAGCTGCCAATGCCAGGGAGGGAATTAGACACGGCATGCCCAGCTCTCAGTGATTCCAAAGTTATTCTGGGAGGCAAGACGTATGGCAGCAGCTTGCAATCAGAAGGTGCAGGCTCTGCAGGTATCCTAAGCGTCCCTACTTGGCAAGTCATTAAAGGAGAAGTACAGCCAAAGCTTGTTTTGGCTGTACTTCTTCTGTGAATCACAGGAGTGCAGTTCGTTCTGCACTCCCGTGACCCTTTTTCAGCAGACAGCGGGCTGAAGTCCGCTGTCGGCACAGAGGCGGTCCAGGCTCGGGCAACATTGCGACAATGGAGTCGGGATACGCCCACAAGCCTGGAACGGCACCCGGCTCAACCACTCAGCGAACCACTGAGAGCCTGAGCCGGCCCGCACTCCCGCACCCTCCACAGCCCAGAGCTCCACTGAGCACCAAAAGGGGGGGGTAGAGCAGAGAGCTGGTGACTGACTGAGTTACCAGCTCTCTGCTCAGGGAGCTGCAAGAACTGAACGATCGGCGTTGTTCGATCGCTTGATTCTCAGTGTTTGAGCCGGCGGGGGGACACCTAGGTAAGTATGAATCTTAAAAAAAAAAACATACTGTACATTTAATTTGCTTCTCAGATAGAAACGGTCAATCAGAGCCTCATTCTAACACAGATCCTGGCCACAGCTCAGATCTGGAATCAATGATAAAATAGCCGGCCATAGCAGCAGGTAGGCCAAGAAAATGCATCCCCAGATTCCTACGTTGGATTGGTTATCAGATCGGGTGAAGCTGGGGGTGTCCGATTCAACAGCTTTTCAGCAAACCTGTTCCCATCAGTGAATTCATGTATTTATTTTTTACTGCTTAAACAATATTGAAAGCATCATTTTCAGCATTTATTTACCATCTCATTCATTTTTATTTTAAAGTTATCTTTTGAAGTGGATTTAAAAGGGCAGAACATTCTTGTACTTTAAAAGGGATAATAAAAGCAGATTTTTATTTTTTGTTTAAAAATAACATACATGTTTTGTTATACTTATCTGTTCTGTGTAATGATTTTGCACAGAGCAGCATGGATCCTCCTCTTCATGGGTCCCTCGCTGGTGCTCCTGGCCCCTCCCTCCTGCCTAGTGCTCCCCAAAGCCAGAATGTATGTGCCTCCACTGTGGGGACACTTATAAGTCAGTGTTAGGTACCGCAGATACCAGGGTGCCGTGACTTGGCTCTGTGGCTCATGCATGCATTTGCAAATGTGTGCAGACTAAACCCCTGTTTTTAACGCCTACTGTTGGCCAGGTTTAAATCGGTTGTCTGTGAGCTGGTCGGTAAGTTAAGCTTGTTTATTTTTCCCTTGGATTTATCCTTTGTCCTGTTGATCTCCTATGTAGCCTTCAAACGCTTCTTACTGCGATAGTCAGCTTTAGTTGGGGGCAAGTGGTGTCTTTTATATTACCGCTGCCCCCCAAGCCTTCCTAGTTTGCTATGGGGGCACCCGAGCAGGCTCGCTCCTGAGCCACTGCTCTGTGTATCCATTCACACTTGGAGCGCGGTTCGACCTCACTCCAGTTCTTCAAAGCCAATGAGGAGGGAGAGGCTCTCGTGTACATCGTTGGATCGGGATCAGGCAAGTATTAGGGGGGCTGCTGCCTACAGAAGGTTTTTTTTACCTTCATGCAAATAATTAATGAAGGTAAAAAAAAACCTTGAGCCTTTACAACCTCTTTACTGGATTAAGGTAAAAAATATCCCACCTCCATAAATACTTACCTGACTGCTATCTCCACCCAGCGATGTGCCCGAGTGCAGCAGCGCAGCTCTCTTCTAACATCACAGGACTCAGAACAGCGGGAGCCTTTTGCTTTTCATTTAAATCTATAATATTTATAAGGTATCGAAAGAATATCTATAATGGACACCCAGACAGCAGCACAGTGGCTTAGTGATCAGCACTTGCATTACCAGGCTCCGCTGTTCAAATCCCAGTCAGAACACTCTCTGCATGGAGTTTGCATGTTCTCCATGCTTGTGTAGGTTTCCTCCAGGTACTCTGGTTTCCTTTTACACTCCAAACACAAGCTGATGGAGTAATTAGCTCTTTGTCCAAACTGTCCATAATATGTATGTATGCATGAAAAAGGGACTTTAGATTATAAGCTCCTAGGGACCTTGCTCTGTGCACAGTCATGTTGGAACAGGAAGGGGCCATCCCCAAACTGTTCCCACCAAGTTGGAAGCATGAAATGGTCCAAAATGTCTTGGTATGCTGACGCCTTAAGAGTTCCCTTTACTGGAACTAAGGGGCTCAACCCCTGAAAAACAACCCCACACCATAATCCCCCCGCCACCAAATGATTTGGACCAGTACACAAAGCAAGGTCCATAAAGACATGAATGAGCAAGTTTGGAATGGAGGAACTTGACTGGCCTGCCCTCAACCCAATAGAACACCTTTGGGATGAATTAGATAGGAGACTGTGAGCCAGGCCTTCTATAATTTAATAATTTTGGTAATATAGTATATTTAAGCACCATATCATTTAAGTTTGAAACTGCCGCTTGCCATAGCCGATCCTAGTATAGATGTAGGCATGTGAAAGCCTCAGTCAATGCTGCTCCTCGGGCCATGCACTATATCATTGGTCTGCATGAAGCAGCAGGGACATGCCCAGAGTATAGATCGTGCCACCAGTTGGGTGCCACCAGTTGCATTTGTACTAAGAAAAAAACACACTTTTGAACCGGTCACAGAAAGCAGCAGTGCAAGTATTCGGCGTGAACAGATAGTGTCCCGGTAATATGTTCGTCAAGTCATGTCAAGTGGGCTACGAGTGGAATGTACAAACAGACGTCCTGACAAACAACTAGGACAAAACACACACATACAAGAAACCTGGACAAGCTTGGGCAGCAACCAAAGTATCTTCGCTCTCCCGACTGCTTGACAGTTCACACCCACAGGCTTGTCACCCTTCAGTGACGCTCACTGCGGAACATAACAGCCAATTTCTCCCAGCAACTCGAGTCCGCACTCAGTAGGCCAACATGGTACTGTGCAAGTCAGCAAATTATGAGATGCTTTATGGACACAAAGGGGATTTCTCCTATTCAAGTGTCTTATTTGCATGAAACATCTCTACATATATGACCACCTTCTACTATACGGCCATGTGAAATTGCTGTAGTGATGGGGATAACCATGTAAAGGAGCGACATGGCAGCATGCCAACATTTTTTTTGACACTTACTCAGAAGCTTGAAACTCTAAAATGATCTAAAACCTCCTTTACAAATTGCAGTGGCTCAAAGTAAAGAAGAAAATCCTGTAGCAGAAGAGGCAGGGGTCTCCCTCCCTAGTCCTCATTGACTTGGGGACATGCAATGCCTCTTCTGCAATAAATTAAAATGACCTGCCTGCACGCAGTCTTCATTAAAATATACTCGAAGCTGCACATGTGTAGCTTAGTTTACATTCCTGTCACAATACAGTATTGCCAGGATAACTGATCTCCTGCACATGCGCAGTTAATTTTGTAATCCCAAGCCAGCCAATTAAGACAACTTTCTATGTTATGTTGCAATGTATATTATGTAGCAATAAACCTTAATAATGCTAAATAATATATATATGTGATCTATCTATCTATCTATCTATCTATCTATCAATCGAGAGAGATAGAGATTATATATATATATATATATATATATATAGCTAGATATAGATATATATCTATAGCTATCTATCTATAGATAGATAGATAGATAGATATACACATACGCACATACAGTCAGGTCCATAACTATTGGGACATCAACACAATTCTAATCTTTTTGTCTCTATACACCACCACAATGGATTTGAAATGAAACGAACAAGATGTGCTTTAACTGCAGACTTTTAGCTTTAATTTGAGGATATTTACATCCAAATCAGGTGAACGGTGTAGGAATTACAACAGTTTGTATATGTGCCTCCCACTTTTTAAGGGACCAAAAGTAATGGGACAGATTAACAATCATCCATCAAACTTTCACTTTTTAATACTTGGTTGCAAATCCTTTGCAGTCAATTACAGCCTGAAGTCTGCAATGCATAGACATCACCAGACGCTGGGTTCATCCCTGGTGATGCTCTGCCAGGCCTCTACTATCTTCAGTTCCTGCTTGTTCTTGGGGCATTTTCCCTTCAGTTTTGCCTTCAGCAAGTGAAAAGCATGCTCAATTGGATTCAGGTCAGGTGATTGACTTGGCTATTGCAGAACATTCCACTTCTTTCCCTTAAAAAACTCTTTGGTTGCTTTCGCAGTATGCTTCAGGTCATTGTCATTTCCAAATACCAGTCAATATTGGCACAAAACCTTCAGGCTTCTGCTAGAAAGCTGAACATGAAGAGGAACTTCATCTTTCAGCATGACAATGACCGAAAGCATGCATCCAAATCAACAAAGGAATGGCTTCACCAGAAGAAGATTAAAGTTTTGGAATTGCCCAGCCAGAGCCCAGACCTAAATCTGATTGAAAATCTATGGGGTGGTCTGAAGAGGGCTGTGCACAGCAGATGCCCTCACAAGCTGACAGATTTGGAGTGTGTTTGCAAAGAAGAACGGGCAAATATTGCCAAGTCAAGATGCGCCATGCTGATAGACTCATACCCCGAAAAGACCGAGTGCTGTAATAAAATCAAAAGGTGCTTCAAGAAAGTATTAGTAAGGGCGTGCACACTTATGCAGCCATATTACTTTATTTTTTAATTTTTACTTTACTCCACCTAAAAGATTTCAGCTTGTTGTTCAACTGAGTTATACAGTTTATAGGTTTCCTATCTTATTTACTAATGCTAGCAGAGGATTAAAAACAGTGAACGTTGATTGAGAGGGAGTTAAGTTCCACTTTGAGGAACTGCATATCAGTGTAGTCGGACAATAACCACATAAACAGCTGTATGTTTTCAAAGCTTTCCTGTTATTTGCAGAATTTACAAGATCTTAATGTTTTGTAAAGTGAACAATTAAATATAAAAGGGATCCCGGTGGCAAATAAACGCACAGACTATAGAAAAGAAGGGGACTGCAAGGCATTGCTAGGATGAATAGGATGCGCTTGAATGGCAGACAGCAGAGCAGGGGATGTCTGTGACGTCCTTTTCTCCATCCCAGCAGCAATCAGGCAGCTATTGTTCCAGGACTCTTTCACGGCAAGGAGAGCATTACTAGCTATGTGCCGAGCCCGTCCCAAAGATAACGCAAGCCAAAGAAGAAGTGTGGCAAACAGATGGCAGAGGAGATGCCGAGCGCTCAAGTGGTGTGCGCAACTTTACGCCTGACCAAGATCGTTAGGTGGCCGTCTGCTTGCCGAATAAACACGCCGTGCGTCTACAAACACAGGCCTTACATGCCAGCACATAGGATAATTAGAGTTCAAGGTTTCTCTGAAAGCATGTGGGTGGAGGAAATGGGGCTTTCCTTGCACAATTCAAACATGAACTTTATCTGTATCCTAAATACCTTGAAGGGAATGCAAAGGCTTTTCTATGTTTTTATTAGATGTACATGTCAAATGTGCATGGCATGATCGAATCAGTCAGTGTTAATGCTTGAAAACTCTTGTTTGTATGTATAGTTCAAATTACAATAGAGGTGAATGTATGTGAACCATCACACCTATACGAGTTTGTTAGATATCACATTCCAATGCCATGGGCATACATATAGAGGGAAAGCTCCCTCGTCTCCCTATCCGACATTGAGGCTACAACAGCAAATTTTGGAGGGTGTCCATAAAATTTGTGCCCATTCAGCCAAAAGAGTATTTGTGCGGTCAGGAACTGAGGTTGGAGAAGACCTGGTTCACAGTCGGGGGTTCTAATTAATTCCAATGGTGTTCAGTAGGGTTGAGGTCAGGGCTCTGTGCAAGACACTTGAGTTCCTCAACACCAAACTGGGGCTGTAGAAACCAACCAGCTTCTAGTTTGTTTTGTCAAAGCTTACTTGAACAAGCTTAAGTTAGAAGCCGATTGGCTACCATATACAGATGCACCAGATTCTGAATGCTAAAGTTTTAGTAAATATCCCCCACAATGTCTTTATGGAGCTGGAGCACAGGCGCATGGTTATTCTGGAACAGAACAAGGACCTTACCCACACTGTTACCACAAGGTGGGAAGAGCACACCTAAAATGTCTTTGTATGTTGTAGGATTAACAGTACCCTTCACTGGAAACACCTGAACTCAATAACATGGG
The DNA here is from genome assembly GCA_037952925.1 of Lithobates clamitans. Lineage (NCBI taxonomy): Eukaryota > Metazoa > Chordata > Amphibia > Anura > Ranidae > Lithobates > Lithobates clamitans. The sequence goes on from JBBGZY010002304.1 coordinate 31,321, forward strand.
AGGGATGTCCCCACATGGTTAGCTATACAGTGTATGTGATAACAATAACACAGTGGCTAAGTGGATAGCACTTCCACCTAGCAGCACTAGGGACGTCGGTTCGAGACACACTCCTAAACCTTGTGGACAGCCTTGCCAGAAGAGTTGACGCTGTTATAGCTGCAAAGGGTGGGCCAACTCAATATTGAACCCTATGGACTAAGACTGGGATGCCATTAAAGTTCATCCCAATACTTTTGACAATATAGTGTATATGTGAAGCTACACACACTATATATATATATATATATATATATATATATATATATATATATATATATATATATATATATATATATAGTGTGTGTAGCTTCACATATACAATATATATATATATATATATATATATATACATACATACACACACACACACAATATATATATAGATTTTTTTTTAAAACATTATAATATATATATAAACCTTTTAATCCTGCTCTCCTAAAACTCACAATTTACTAAACTGACTTTGGAGGCAGCAACCACACATGTATGAATTAGAAAATATTAAAATATTATTTATTCGATACACATAAAATCATTCGATCATGAAATGACAGATGGTTAAAAAGTCACATAAAAGACAAAAAACACGACAAGTTACACAGTTTGCATGACAAAAAGATTGTTATTACTCTCCGGTATATAGTGATCTCTTTCCATCATCTACTTCCGCATAGTACAAAAAATTGTGTAAAAAAAAAAAAAAATTAATAAAAAGAAATAAAGTGAATCGGAAAATTTTCCGATTCACTTTATTTCTTTTTATTATTTTTTCTTTACACAATTTTTTGTACTATGCGGAAGTAGATGATGGAAAGAGGATACAGACATTCAAGTACATTCCCTTTTTTTAGACACTTTTTATTTTTTTTGTGTAGGAATTTTTTTAGGAATCCTTTCTTGCATTATTTTATTTGTTAATTTTTTCTTTGTTTCGGTAGTTTGGCAACCCGCCATATAGGACTCCTTGCGATCACCAGGCAAACTAAATGGGCAAATCCCTTTTCTTCTGTTATTTTTTTTTTTTTTCTGTTATTATCGTGTACTATTTATTAGTGTTCCTGATGGGCATCCACTGACACCCCCGCTGGCAGTGCTTCATCCATTATATGGTGGAACATTTCACATGGTAGGTGTCATTTACAATCACTGCTGTTCATCTGTCCCTTATGGCTATCAAATATCCATGCTTTGTATCGTTATGTTATGATATTTTTTTTTTCTATTTTTTGTAGTAAGACAAAACTATGACTACATATAATTTTATTAAATTACCCTGACGAAGGTGCTTGAACCAGAAATGCTTGGGTACCGGAGATCACTATACACCGGAGAGTAATAATCTTTTTGTCATGCAAACCATGTAACTTGTCGTGTTTTTTGTCTTTTCTGTGTCTATTTTTTGTATACTTGTGTAGTATTTTTTCTATGTCTTTTTAACCAAATCGGTCACTTCATGATCGAATGATTTTATGTATATCAAATAAATTATATTTTCTAATTCATACATGTGTGGTTGCTGCCTAAAAAGTCCCAACAAAGGGGGATTCTTTTTTTCCTAATACACAATTAGGGATGTGGCAACAACACACTGGTCTGACATGGTGAAACCCTCTTTTTTGGTACTCCCACTTCTGGACCTTTCGACTGCTTTTGATACAGTTGACCATCCCCTCCTCCTCAAAAAAAGTTACTCCTTTGGCCTCTGTGATTACCCGCTTCCCTGGCTCTCATCGTACCTATCCCACCGCACCTTCAGTGTGGCTAACAATTCTACTTTCTCCTCTCCTCTTCCTTTCTCTGTCAGGGTCCCCCAAGGTTCTGTTCTTGGATCTCTCCTCTTCACAATCTACACCTCCTCTCTGGGTCAGCCGATAGCCTCCCATGGCTTTCAACATCATTTCACTTTCAATAGATTTTTATTGAGAAAGATTGAAAAAAAGTGCAAAACATGGCATACGAGAACTTTTTGAAATTGTCAATATAGTAGACAGCTAGAACGCAGCTGCCGAGAATGTAAAAACATCCAAAAATATATATTGCTTAATAATAAACAAAACTTGTAGCCTGTAAGAGTAGGTATCGATGAGCCAGGAAATATCTCTACAGGCTGTGAAACAATAAGAAGGTCCAGATGTGAAGTCTGAATCAACAACAAAATTCGCAACAAGGAAATAAGAAAGAAGGAAAGAGAAAGGAAGGATGCCCACAGTAGGACGACAGGAGAGAGAGGTAGGATAAGGAGAATGGAAGCGAGCATTGGGGATGCCCAAAGCCAGCACCCTAATTATGGACTACTATAATGAGTTATAGCTATCCTCGGACAATGACGGATGAGCATATTGTATCCACGGGGTCCATATGCAGGAGAATTTATTTTGCATGTCCAGTAGGATGCTGGTCAATTTCTCATTACCAAAGAACCCGTCGATCCGCTGGTGAACTTCCTCAAAAGAAAGAAATTGTTTCTTCCAGGCTTTGGCAATGGTCTGTTTTGCTGCTAACAAAATGTAGGTCATCAATTTGAATTGGGCTTTAGTAAAATCAGGGGTTTCAAGGTGTAATAGTAAATGGCTTTCAATATAATTTCTATGTCAACGACACCCAAATGTATCTCTCTACCCCTCAACTCATCCCATCAGTCTCCTCACGCATCACTAATTTACTGACCAACATATCAGCCTGGATGTCACACCACTTCCTCAAACTCAACTTGTCCAAAACCGAGCTTATAACATTTCCTCCTCCACGTGCCTCTTCCTTTGATTCCTCTGTCAAGATCAATGGCACAACCATCAACCCGTCCCCCCATGCCAGGGTGCTAGGTGTCATCCTGAACTCTCCCTTTCAGGCCCACACCCAATCAATGTCTAAAGCTTGGTGCCTCAACCTCCACAACATCTTCACAATACGCCCCTTCCTAACCAATGACACCACAAAGCTCCTAATTTACTCCCTGGTTATCTCTCACATCGACTACGGCAACTCCCTCCTCATTGCCTTACCCTCACATAGGTTTTCCCTTCTTCAGTCCACCATGAATGCTGCTGCCAGACTCATGCACCTTACAAACCGCTCAGTGTCTGCTACCCTTCTCTGCCAATCCCTCCATTGGCTTCCACTCACCGAACAAATTCAATTCAAAATACTAACAATAACTTACAAAGTCATCCACAACTCTGCCCCCAGCTACCTCACTAACCTAGTCTCAAAATATCAACCAAATTGTTCTTCCCAAGACCTCCTGCTTTCTAGGTCCCTTGTCATCTCTCCCATGCTCGCCTCCAGGATTTCTCTAGAGCCTCTTCCATCCTATGGAATTCCCTAACCCAAGTTGTCCAACTACCTCCCATTCTATCCACTTTTAGGCAATGCTGCCTATCCTGCCTCTACCTAACAACTGCACTTTTCTTCATCAGCCCATCCCAGTTATTACCTCTTCTATCACTTGACCCTCCCCTTTTGGTTTGTAAGCTTCAATGAGCAGGGCCCTCTGATTGAATTGTATTGAATTGTATTTTAACTCCGTCTGCCCTCATGTTGTAAAGCTCTGCTCAAACTGTTGGCGCTTTATAAATCCTGTATAATAATAAAGCACTGCGTACATTGATGGCGCTATACAAATACATGTAATAAATAAATAAGAGGGCAGCCAAATTTGCTCATTACATACTCTAACTCTAGCAATTAACAAAATGCCTTGAGGGGTGGATGTCAGTCTGGAGGAATAGGCGTTCCTAGGCAGGGTATATTTGCATGCAGCCCGCCCTAGGCAATGCCCACCTATAATGCTAATCCTCCATGATTGAAAGAACTGAAATCGAATTAAAGGGGCACAACAGGGACAGTCAGGCTGGTTTTTAAAGTACTACATCAGGGATATGCAATTAGCGGACCTCCAGCTGTTGCAAAACTACAAGTCCCATCATGCCTCTGACTCTGGGTGTCATGCTTGTGGCTGTCAGAGTCTTGCTATGCCTTATGGGATTTGTAGCTCTGCAACAGCTAGAGGTCAGCTAATTGCATATCCCTGTGCTACACGATACTGGACATCCTCCAGGCAGGTATGGGACGGGCTCTAGCTGACTTGTTGCAGCTTCTAATGCACATGGTAAAAAGCTCACAGTGTGCAGTGTAATCAGAGTTAGGTCGGCCACAGATGGTTTGAATCTACGCCGGTTCTGCCGGTTATGGTTATGGGCAGGCTGATTGTGCTGAAGTTGATTTGATTGATCAATCAACTTGGGTACAACCAGCCTGTCGGATTCTTCATGCGATTATTGCCACTGGCAATACTCACCATGTTTTCTCCTGGCCGGGAAGGCTCCCCCACCGGGAGAACACAATAGTTCTGTAAGACAGTGACTGTGCTGATGGGGGAATCGATTGATTGGAAAATCGCTCCATATATGGCTGGCTTAAGTAAGGAGAGGAGCTTGTACAAGTGTGCAAGACTGAAGATAAGGCTGGAGTTCAGCTTTGATAAGTGCACTAAATAAGGAGAATAGGCATTTTTTCCCCCCAATAAAGAGACACGTCTTGTATGTGTGTAGTGGGGCTCTCGGTAATGGGAGTGTCTCCTAGGTACAACAGATTATTCCTCTATACTTGTCAATTGCATGCTGTCTTGTTACAAAGCGAGCTCCGTACCAACCTCTGTAAGGCCAACATTCTTTCTCTTAATGACATTCTGCAGGCAGTTGCTGAGTGTTCGGGTCAGTAGTAAATTTGTGGATTTTCTGATCATATCGTCCACTTCCGTAGAGCTAAAAAATGACAAATATAAAAGAAATATATAAAGCCAGGCTCCTCTAATCATATACATACAACATGTACAAACACAAACTTTCAATTAGTTTGTAAAGGTGCACAAACCCAAAAAAAAAACTAAACCAGAAACAATTATTACTTTCTTCCTTTACATCGGGTTCAAGTGATCTGCAGGTAGAAGTAAACCTTTGCTGTGATCAGGAAATGTAAACTAAAGCTGTCAATAGTTCGATCCTTTTTTTTTTTTTTTTTAATTTATTTTTTTATTTCAGCGGGCTAAACATTGTATTCCGACAGCGGGACTCTTTACTCTCAGACTACCCTGATCAACAGCTGCAGCCGCTGATCGACCAAAGTTTTCCAGCATGTCTGTACGACATAAGTCAATCTAACAATCGTCTTCTGTTGAATGGGGATGGCCACACATGCATCGATATGTGGCTGGTTCAACAACAGAACAAAATATAATCTTTCTATAGCCAGCTTAAATAGTGGTTGTAAGGGCAGAAGGTTTTTTTTATCTTAATGCATTAAGATAGAAAACCTTCTGTGTGCAGCAGCCCCCCCCCCCCCCCTCTCTGCCTCCCTAAGACTTACCTGAGCCCATCTCAATCCAGCGATGTTGCACAAGAGACTCGGCTGCCCTCTCCCTCCTCATTGTCTGAGATAGCAGCGAAGCGCAATTGGCTCCCTCTGCTGTCAATCATATTCAGTGAGCCAATGAGAAGTGAGGGGGCAGGGCTGGGCCGTGGCTCCATGTCTGATTGGACACAGGAAGCTGTGGCTCGGGTGCTCCCCCCCATAGCAAGCCGCTTGCTGTGGGAGCACTCAACAGGAGGGAGGGGCCAGGAGCCCCGAAAAGGGACCCAAGAAGAGGAAGATCTGGGCTGCTCTGTGCAAAACCACTGCACAGAGCAGGCAAGTATGGTTTTTTTTTTTTGTTAAAAATAACAAAGGAGACTTTAATATCACTTTAAGTCTGCCTGGGGTATAGAAGGCGTTTTAAAGGCTCCACATCTGTACTAGAACAGATCCCCTCCGTAGAGCCAAGCAAGAGCACCCTGGAGTTCCTATGTAAAACACCCGTTTTCCAATGGTTGGACATTTCATAGACACACTGCTTCCACTACCATGTGGCAACACTCCAACCTAGCAATACGTTACTTAAGCAGCAATGACTGCACTGTGGGATGTGGGAGGTCGTCTTTTTCAATTCAAATAGTGCAAATTGTGTAGAATTTGTTCTTTTACCGACAATTGTTCTGTGAAATTCCCTGTCCACTATAGTGCTGAGCTCAGGTGTCTTCATATCCTATGCCAAACCCAACTAAGTGAGCCCGCCAGGAAGCGGTCACACGTATTGGACCGATGTCAGTCTGGGCATTCGACCAACAATACGTGAGGCTGGGGGCAGGAATGCCTCGGCCACTTAGGACATGCAGGCTCAGTGCAGCGACAGCTTCCTGCTGGGCTTGTTCAGTTGGGTTTGGACTAGGATCTGAACACGCCTGATCTCATCCCTTATCCATGGGCACCCTACTTTGAACTGGACTACCCTACAGGCTGAACTGCATGGAGCGGCCCTGGTCAACTACGTACTTTAAAATTGATTGGAGTGGGTGCCATTTTTTTTTTTTCTGTATTTGGTGCAGAGAACAACTAGAGGTCCTCAGCTGCCATTATGCTATGCTAGGCTTCTTGTGTGTCCATGCACCGAGGCGTGGGCTACCTCCAGGTGTACCTGTCCTCAATTTGTTCACTTCTAAATATATGACCCAAGATGGTAGCCCTACTAGATAGCGAGGCCTTCATGAAGCAGTACAGCTTCCAAATATATTTTAAAAATATATGCAAATAAAATCTTTGTTTTTAATGCAAATTGTTACGGTGAGAAGGAACTACAGCAGCCAAAAAGTCATCCAACCAGAGCAGTGCACAGAACAGTAAAGTTTAAAACAGAAGCTATTCACATGTCCCATTCCATCGCAAAAACAAGAGGATTATTTCAGGAAGGTGAGCAGAACCATGCAAATCATTCCTTCACGCCGCATTGGTCAGATGAACCCCCAGGACTGCTGGTCTATAGCACAAATATAGCCTAAAGCTATACACAGCCATTTATTGCAAACTCCATACAGTTGTTTCAACACTATTTGGCCATCATCAGTGTAGTTATGGAAACCATTGCTTCTATAGGGTGGGTCTTGGGACCCAAGGAAAAAGGTTTTCGATAAAGAAAACTCAAAAAGGGGTGTGCCACATCCCAAATATGACAATGAAAGAGAGAAACCACCTAAGGGTGGGACTTTGAAGGCACTACCACATAAACAAGAAATGGTAGAAAAATAGAAAATATTTATTAACATAACATAGGTAAAATATTGCACATGACCATGGATACAAGTTATATACACAAAAAAAGCAAAAGAAAGGACTTCCTTAACCCAACACGTTTCAGAGAAGAAATGTCTCCAGGTTTTGTTTTTTTCTACACTCCCTGTGAAAACCCCTGATGAAAGAGACATTTCATCCCTGAAACGCGTTGGGTTAAGGAAGTATTTTCTTTTGCATTTTTTGTGTATATAACTTGTATCCATGGTCATGTGCAATATTTTACCTATGTTATGTTAATAAATATTTTCTATTTTTCTACCATTTCTTGTTTATGTGGTAGTGCCTTCAAAATCCCACCCCTAGGGGGTTTCTCTCTTTCCTTGGGACCCAAGGGGACAGTAAAACCATGCAGGTTATGATGGGAAGGGGACTAAAGGAGTCAAAAAGCCCTCCAACTAAACCAGTGGGTAGAGTCCCAAGGCCTACTCCATAAATGTCTAGGGCATTGATCACACAATTTTTGATGCAGAGGATAATGGGGCGATCTAAACACCATGCATGACCACACTCCAGTGTTAATGGACCTCTTATCCTACCTTAGGCACCCCCACACTTTCCAAAAAAAAAAATCAATTATACATCCATACTTTTTGGTGGTCAGTCCAATAATTTAATGGGTCCTCCTTCCCTGGCTGTGGCTGTCCTTTCCTCCTGCACTAAAACAGCTCTAATGTTACTCTGAGGCCAGGCCAGAGTGATGACACCCCACCAGGAGGAAAATCCACGACAGCCTGAGCTCAGAAGCAGTGGGATAAAGAATATCAGCCATCAAAACTGGTGACAATTACTGGCAGAAAGGACCTTCTGTAGGGGAGAACCCTGATTTAAAAGGGGAATATTGCAGCATTACCCGTTTCATTTTTAACAAGTCCCGAGCTTGTCATTTTTAATACTACATTAGAACCACAATTCTGCCAGCTAAGCAGAAGAGAAGGAGGCCATAGTGAACACAGGATTATCAAAACTGGATGAAGTGAGCCTGGAAAAATAAACACCAGATCTCAGTAGTTTCTGCTACGATATATACATGAAGTTGAGAATCTGATGTACACACCAGTTATTCATCCTTTCTTGTGTCAGGGAGGCAGGCTGGTGGTTTATAGGTACAGGACAAGTATTAGCACAGTAATATCAATTGTCATTTGAATACTAAAGCTTTCCTAGGGATAGTTTGTGGAGCATGAGGTTCTGGATAGGTGTATCTAATAAACTGGCCACTATTTTCAAGTTGTGTATTTAGCAGTTTGGCTTCAGTTCCACTTTAAAGGAACAGTTAGGGCTCATTTACGATTGCTTCAAAATGTGGCATTGGACGTGCTTTTTTTAAAACGCTCTGAATGCCAATCAAAGCCCCCTGTCACTAAATAAAATGGTTACCTTACAGCCCTGTTCACATGCTGTGTATGCTTTGCTTCATTACACCCCATGTCACTTTCTTCAAAGCGTCCCCAAAGCCTCCATAGAAGTCCATAGAAATGAGCGGGGAATCAGCAGAACTGGGCGTTACTATTGAGCAGGGGATCAGCAGAACTGGGCATTACTATTGAGCGGGGGATCAGCAGAGCTGCGGGTTACTATTGAGCGGAGGATCAGCAGAGCTCGGGGTTACTATTGAGCGGGGGATCAGCAGAGCTGGGGCTTACTATCGAGTGGGGGATCAGCAGACCTGGGGCTTACTATCGAGCGGGGGATCAGCAGAGCTGGGGGTTACTATTGAGCGGGGGATCAGCAGAGCTGGGGCTTACTATCGAGTGGGGGATCATCAGACCTGGGGCTTACTATCGAGCGGGGGATCAGCAGAGCTGGGGGTTACTATTGAGCGGGGGATCAGCAGAGCTGGGGGTTACTATTGAGCGGGGGATCAGCAGAGTTGGGGGTTACTATTGAGCAGGGGATCAGCAAAGCTGGGGTACTACTAAAGGTCTACTGGGCACTTTAAAACAAATAGAAAATGAACACACACAGGGCATTTGCCAAGCTTCATTAGGACCCCTTTCACACTGAGCCGTCCTGGGCATCAGCGGTAAAGCAGCGCTATTTTTAGCGCCGCTCTACCGTTGTTTTAGCGGCGCTATTCAGCCGCTAGCGGGGCAGTTTTAACCCCCCTTTAGCGGCCGAAAAGGGGTTAAATCTCCCTGCAAAGCGCAGCAGCGATTTGCCGGCGCTGCCCCATTGTTTTCTTTGGGCAGCAGCGGTGTACACACCGCTCCTCCACCGCTGCAAAGAAGCTGCTGCCAGGACTTTCTGTGACACCCTGCCAGCGCAGTGCCCCAGTGAAAGCACTTGGTTGTACGACGTCACGCAATTCTGTACTCAAACAACATTTTTATCATTTATTTTTTTTGAGACAGAGAGAGCTTTCTTTTGGTGGTATTTATTCACCACTGGGTTTTTTTTATTTTTTACAACAAAAACGAAGATACCAAAAAAAAAAAAAAGTAGTTTTTCCTAGTTTGTTATAAAATTTTGTAAATAAGTAATTTGTCTCCTTCACTGATGTACACCGATGAGGCTGCACTGATACGTGGCACTGACTGCCATCACTGATGGGCACGATTTGGGCTGCACTGATAACCTGTGCAGATCTCCCCTGTGAGGAATTGCTGCTGATCGGCTCTCCTCTCCTCACACTCTGTCAGTGTGAGGAAAGGAATGCAGATAACCAGCATTTCCTTGTTTACATATGATCCGTTGTGATTGGACACAGCGGATCACATGGGTAAAGGGTACTGAGATCAGTGATGCACCATGTCCCAGCACAAGCACAGTGAGAGTGGGACAATGTCTTCTGACCTTGTCCTAGAACGAGAGAGCCACCTCGCACCCATCATTTTACTATATAGCAGGCCTGATGTGGTTAACTGAAAGACGGCTACAGCGCGGACCTACTTTGCCAGGAGGGCATCCATGGATGTCCTCCCGTGCTCGAACGGCCAGCGAGTCTATGAGATCCCGACCCCTTACCACGTGTGATCAGCTGTCAGCCAATGACAACTGATCATGTGAAGTAAACAGAGTCGGTAATCGGCTATTAAAAATAAAAGCCGATCACCGGCGGCTGTGAGAGGGACATCAGTCCCGATCACGGAGAACCTCTGCAGAGGCTTTTGTGCCCACCTGTGCCACCTACCAGTGCGCAACAGTGCCGCCTACCAGTGCCCACCAGCGCCACCCATCAGTGACCACAGTGCCACCTATGTCACAAATTAGTGCCTTATCACCAGTGCTGCATATCAATACCACCTACCAGTGCCCATCAGTGCCACCCTATCAGTGCCATCTTATCAGTGTAGCCCATCGGTGCAGCCCATCGGTGCAGCCCATCAGTGCCGCCTTATCTGTGCCCATCAGTCTCGCCTTATCTGTGCCCATCAGTCTCGCCTTATCTGTGCCCATCAGTCTCGCCTTATCTGTGCCCATCAGTCTCGCCTTTTCTGTGCCCATCAGTGCAGTCCATTGGTGCCCATCAGTGCAGCCCATCGGTGGCCATCAGTGCAGCCTCATCAGCGAATATCAATGACAGAGAATAATTACCTGTTTGCAAAATTGTATAACAAACCATGACAATGTTTTTTTTTTTTTTTCAAAAATTTCTGTGTTTTTGTTTAGCAAAAAATAAAAACCCCAGTGGTGATTAAATACCACCAAAATAAAGCTCCATTTGTGTGAAAAAAATGATAAAAATTTCATTTGGGTACAGTGTTGTATGACCGCGAAATTGTCATTCAAAGTGCGTCAGCGCTGAAAGCTAAAAATTGGTCTGGGCAGGAGGGGGGTTTAAGTGCCCAGTAAGCAAGTGGTTAAAGTAATGCAGTGCTGTATTGCAAAAAAATGTCCAGGTCATGAAGGGGGGGGGGGGGTGTAAAGTCTTCCAGAGCGTGTAAGGTGTGTTCAAGTTGAAGAAAGTGTACGGCCCTAAAAAAAACAAAAAAAAACACACAATCTCTACTTTGGAATTGAGATGTGATTGCTGAGAGAGATTGGAGGACTGCCATAACATGACGACTTGTAACCTCCATAAAAGAATGAACTATGCATTCTGGTCTAAGGGCAGACGGAGCACGTTCAGTAATTGCGATGGCGATCTCCAAGTGTAAGCTATGCCAGTTATCCTGTAATTAGCTGGAAGGGAGACGAGGCCATGAAAGTCACGTCATGCAGGAACCCCTGACATTCACATAGAAATGGAATTCAGCTAAGTGTAATATCAATGAACGGGAACAAAAGCCTGGCTAATGTAAGCTGCTTTGATCTGTCAACAGCCCTCCAGAAGGTCAGAAAAGGACAAGCGGGGGTTATCTCCTGAGATGGAGGCAGCTTACTCCAATATCAGGCGGAGAGCCCCGGGGTCGCATGACCTTTTTTCGCTCTTATCCTTCTGTAGCTGATAAGCGCTGGAGATTAGCGGTCTGGACATGAACTGGGTAAATACAAGAAAAGCCTAGAAACTTACCTGACACCACAACATGGGGGCTGGCGGGATGGGTAGAAGTGTCAGAGGAAGATCAATAGAGACATCATGTTACACAGTGAGACCCCCGCTCCTAATGCTATGTGTGCCAGACACAACCAGTATAAGACAGCTGGAGTTCTCTTCCACCAGCTGTAATAATGTATGAGAAGAGCTGCTACAAGGAAGCCCTTTTAACCTTTCAAGCTTATGAAAGTGCCCTGGAGCTGATGCCATGCTGCTTGCATCAGTTAAAGCCTATCATTATGTGGATACCCTATCACCTCTATTAAACCCATCATGTTTTTGTGTTTTTTTTTTGTTTTGTTTTTTTATCTTGTGAAGCAAGATACAATCCCCTAAGTGATCATAGCTGTATTAGTGAACTTGCAACAAAAACAATTGAGGACTGTCCTTGATACTGTTTTAATTTGCATTAGCTGGCAGAAAGCTGTTGTGACACACCGGGCGCACGCATGGCCGCCTGCGTACATACTATTGCCCGTACATTTGTGCACAGGCGAATACACAAGCACGGAAGAATGCGCGCACTCGTAGGAGCGCGTCCACAGCCTCTATTGGCACCAGACGGCCTATTTAAAAGGATGCTTTGACTTCTGCTCAGCGCTGACTGGCCTTCAGCTGTTTCCTGCTTGCATCCTGTATACCCAGGGCCGGATTAAGAGCATCATGGGCCACCCGCTAAGGATTTTGGTGGGCCTTTTTATGGAAATAAGTTCCACTTCTGTGCAGGAAAGGCTCGGGCTGTTGGTCCTTCCCCTCAGGACTCCTTCATGCTCTTCTCAATCTTGAGGTGATACAATCAATTGGAAGGGTCCATCTTATGAAGACATTGACGCCACTACCCAAAGAAGGACCCCATGTCATAAACAGAAGAGAAAAGAGGACTCAGGACTAAATATCCATATAAGGCTGGGATAAGTGTCCTGCAAGGGCATCATTGTCTAGTGTCAAAATTGCACCTGAAAGGCAAGGATCACCTATGCTCCATGCATTCTGAAGTACATATGACTACAAACCCATGACAACCGTATAGATTCTTTTACCTTAAATGTAAGTCCTCAGAGAACTTCAGACAGGCGTAGATAAATTCCTTGATTTGACTGTAGATTTTTGGCACAAATTCAGAAAAGGGAAATTTTCTTGGAAAGGGTTGCTGCACAAAAAAAGAGAAAATCAGATACTTGTATGGACAGAGGGTGTTCTCTTTTTTTAAACATCTGAATTATAGTATAAAAGGCACCTTCACTTGAATGCTTGCTTTACATCAATTATTTGCTGTGTCCTTGTAGAGCCACAGGCCCAGGCTATACAGACAGACTTGACTTGCTCTAAGTGCTACTCACGAGTAGTCCTAAAGCTGGCCATAGATGGCTTGAATCTCTCCGAAGTCCCTGCTGAACTGGCCGAGATTCGAATCATGTTTATGGCAGGCTGATTGCACCCAAGTCAATCCATCGATTGACTTGGGTGCAAGGGTACAATCAGCATGCCAACTTTTTCATGGGATTATTGCCAGTGGCTACAGTGACACCCCCCCCCCCCACACACACACACACTCATTCCCTGCTGGGAGAAGACAGCTCTACAGGAGGGATTCCCCCCACCAACAGTCACACTGTTGATGGGGGAATCCCTCCTGCAGAGGTATTGTGTTCTCTCGGGAAGGGAATGGGTGGGGGGGCGCCGCTGGCAATAATTGCATGAAAAGTTGGCATGCTGGTTGTACCAAAGTCTATCATCCAGGTTGCAGGAAAGAAAATTGCACCATTTATGGCTGGCTTAAGCCTCATCTTCGTAACTTCACAGCCTCATGTCAGAGCGCCTACTGTGATTCTGGCACTGGACTGTTGAACTGTGCAGGAAAAGGATTGGCAACGGGAAGGTGGGGCTTAGTGCCCACTTGGGTAGAAGTTTGGACCCATGAGACATACAGGGATTAGTATTCAGAGAGAGACTGACTGGACTGCTAAAGCAGGTACTTGCAGGCATCGAAAAGTAGCGTAACTTCATTGGAATTCTTACAAGAGACTAGCAGTAGATAGATACGAAAGTATATCATGTTTACTCGTTTTAATTATTTTTTTTTTTTACACTTCTTCGGTTACTTCCAGGTTTCTTGCCTATGTAAATGAGGTGATACAGCCATGGTCAAAAGTTTTGATAATGACAAATATTAATTTTCACAAAGTCTGCTGCCTCCGTTTTTATGATGGAAAGTTGCAAATACTCCAGAATGTTATGAAGAGTTTTCAGATGAATTGCAAAGTCCCTCTTTGCCATGAAAATTAACTTAATCCAAAAAATAAATAAATAAAAAAAATTCCTTTGCATTTCAGCCCTGCCACAAAAGGAGTAGCTGACATCATGTCAGTGATTCTCTCGTTAAGACAGGTGTTAGTGTTGACGAGGACGAGGCTAAAAATCTTTCTGTGATGCTGATTGAGTTAGAATAACAGGTGGGAAGCTTTAAAAGGAGGGTGGTGCTTGAAATCATTGTTCTTCCCCTGTTAACCGTGGTTACCTGCAAGGAAACGTGCAGTCATCTGTGCTTTGCACAATAAGGAATTCACAGGCAAGGATATTGCTGCTACTAAGAATGCACCTAAATCAACCATTTATCGGATCATCAAGAACGTCAAGGAAAGAGGTTCAGTTGTTGTGAAGAAGGCTTCAGGGCGCCCAAGAAAGTCCAGCAAGCGCCAGGACCGTACTCTACAGATGATTCAGTTGCGGGATCAGAGCACCACCAGTGCAGAGCTTGCTCAGAAATGGCAGCAGGCAGGTGTGAATAAATCGGCACGCACGGTGAGGAGAAGACTTTTGGAGGATGGTCTGGTGTCAAAAACGGAAGCAAAGAAGCCACTTCTCTCCAGAAGAAACATCAGGGACAGACTGATATTCTGCAAAAGGTAGAGGGATTGGACTGCTGAGGATTAGGGGAAAGTCATTTTCTCTGATGAAGCCCCTTTCTGATTGTTTGGGGCATCCAGAAAAAACCTTGTCCAGAGAAGAAAAGGTGAGCTCTACCATCAGTCCTGTGTCATGCCAACAGTAAAGCATCCTGAGACCATTCATGTGTGGGGTTGCTTCTCAGCCAAGGGAGTGGGCCCGCTCACAATTTTGCCTAAAAACACAGCCATGAATAAAGAATGGTACAAAAACATCCTCCGAGAGTGACTTCTCCCAACCATCCAAGAACAGTTTGGTGAGGAACAATGCCTTTTCCAGCATGATGGAGCACCTTGCCATAAGACAAAAGTGAGAACTAAGTGGCTTGGGGAACAAAACATCGAAATTTTGGGTCCATGGCCAGGAAACCCCCCAGACCGTAATCCGATTGAGAATTTGTGGTCAATCCTCAAGAGGCGGGTGAACAAAAAAACGCCTCACAAATTCTGACAAACTCCAAGCATTGATTATGCAAGAATGGGCGGCCATCAGTCAGGATGTGGCCCAGAAGTTGAGTGACAACATGCCAGGGCGAATTGCAGAGGTCTTGAAAAAGAATTGTCAACACTGCAAATATTGAATCTTTGGATAAATCTAATGTCATTGTCAATAAAAGACTTTGACACTTATGAAATGCTTGTAATTATACTTCAGTATACCATAGTGACATCTGACAAAAAGATCTAAACACACTGAGGCAGCAGACTTTGTGAAAATTAATATTTGTGTCTTTCTCAAAACTTTTGTCCAGGGCTGTACATGCCAGCATTCTTCAGGAGGGGAGGAGAGGTTTTCTCAGCTAAGCACACCCTCCTGCCTGCATGCCTGAGCCAAGGGCAGATGAATTCCAGGACGTAAGTGCTACATGAATCATTTGCCCTTACTCAAGATGGCCGGGGATGCTAGGGGGAAGTTTTTCAAAGTGATTTCTCAACAAAATAAAGCATGGAGACATGGATGGATGGGGGCAGCTTGCTTTGAACATTAAAAATGAATTCAATAGTGTTTTCGGTTTGTGATGCTCAGATACAGTGTAGTTCCACTTTAAGACCTGACAGAATAACTGTACCTTGGTACAGCAGAAAATGTTCTTCCAATGGTCAGGATTGTAGGGGGCCCGATGCAGCTCTTACACATTCTCTGGTGGAGGTATAAGGGGATGGCCGCATTTGCAAGAGGAGGCTGGGAGAGGTTTCTGTATCAGGTGGACAAGTTACTTACTAGAGGCAAGATGCAGACCTGGTTGTCTTGTCCAAAGCGATTGTAGTCAGATGCACATAATACATTAAATGCATATAAAAATGCTCGCTAACAGTGTGGCAGTCTATCTCTGCTCTTTGTGGGCAGTGAGGGGAAACATGCATGCCAAGGTTGTAAAAGCACAGCGGACTACAGTGCAACACCATGGTCATAAAGAATTCATCGCGTTTGGATTATATATGATGGTAATCCGTGTCTGTTTTACCTTTTCTAAGTCTGGGTCCTGGAAGGGGAACTGACCCAATATCTTCTTATATACCGTCTCATCACTCACAGGGATAGGGCTGTAGTTATCTGCATCCAGTATGTTCCTGCATACCAAAAAAAACAAAATGATTATACTTTACACTGCTGTTCCTTTCTCTCCATACAAATTTATTTCAAGTAGAACTATAGGCAAAACGTCCCACTGATAGAATTTCCCTTCACTTCCTGTCCCATAGCCAAACAGGAAGCCAAAGGGAAATCCCTGTAAATCAAGAGAATTCCTTGGGGACCCTCAAGAAAACCAGAACTAGTGTCCCCATTGGAAGCTTTCCCCTCTATTCAGTGGCAGTTGGTGGGAATTTTTTTTTTTTGGGGGGGGGGGGGGGGCGGCAAACAGTATGGCACCCCCCCAACCCCCCCCAGGTTGGTAGCACTTATCCCATCACCGGCGGCTTCCCCTGCGTGGTGGTGGCAGCCTCCCGTTCTCCTGCTCTCCACGGGTCATCACGGCGGCTTTCATTTCCCCCCTCCTCCTTCGCGGCGATCGCCTCCGCTGCTGCCTCCGGTAAGTGGCGGAGGGCACTGGAGCGCGGCGAGAGGGGCCCCCCTCACGCCGCGGATAAAAGTGATCTTGCGGCGAATCCGCCGCAGAGACCACTTTTATCTGAAACCGGACCGCTCACTGAAGAAGAGGATGCCGGTGTTATGGCAGCTAGCTGCTGCCATAACAACGATATTCTTCTTCAAACAGCCGACGTAAAACGACGGTGGGCGGTCCGGAAGTGGTTAGTATGTAACCCAAAATTCTCTGGTTCAATATGAACATGATAGCATGAAATGGTTCATGATTCTCAAATCGTACTCTGTTGTTGAACACATGATTGCAACGCATCAAAAAGGAGCGCTACGGGTTTCGTGGATATCTTCCACTCATCAGGAGCAGATGCGGAATAGATGCCTCTACAATGAAATATATGAATGCCAAAATAATCGAATAGTTGGTAAAGGAGGGGGGAAAAGGAAGAGGGGGGGGACAAAAAACTCAATCCCAACACTCTTACTTACAAATAATAGTAGTTTATTATTATTTTTTGTTGGAATACGTGTACATATATGAATTATTAAGGTGTTATATATTGATACTAATATTTTTAAGTATATTTTGTCATTAATTGTATAGTATATCAAAAATTTAAAGGATTGGGATTTTAAAGCTGGATTCCGGCCAGGAAATTTTTTTTTTAATGTCAGCAGCTACAAACACTGTAGCTGCTGACTTTAAATAAGCACACTTACCTGTCCTGGGTGCCCGCAATGTCGGCCGCCCGAGGCCAACCCGTCCCTCGGCTCTCGGGTCCTGGCCCCGCCATCCTAACTAAGGGAGAACTGGCAGTGGAGCCTTACGGCTTCACTGCCCGTTTCCTACTGCGCATGCGCGAGTCGTGCAGCACTTTGTGAATGGGACGCAATGTGTTGTGGGACACACACAGTTCCCATAACACACCGCGCCCCATTCCCCAGAAGACAACGCGGGGAGGAGAAGTCTGAAGATCACCGTGGCGTAGGAAGAGGCAGGTTAGGAAGACTGCCTAGCAACAGCCATTTCACGTAAGTTAAAAATTTTTTTTTTTTTTTCCCTCCATTTTTTTAGGTATTTTTTTATGCAATTTTTTTTTTACAGTGTGGACCTCGACTTTAAAAGGTGCAGAAACACAAAAAATTTTTTTTTTTTTTTTTAAACAATTTTATTTAAGAGACATTAAAATCCATATGTAAACATAAAAAACATGTCCTGAATGACCATACAATAGATAAAAGAATGCAGCCTGATTGAATCTCTACATGTTTCGCCTAATCATTGCCTTCTTCAGGAGAATTGTTATCAGGCACTGTATATATAGTCACTGTATAGTCGATGGATAAATTTGAAAAAGCTACAAGCTCCAGAGTCATAGGGATGGATCAGTTGGATCAATTGGTAAAACCATAGAGAGAGGTAGATAAGTGCTCACCAAGGGTCCATCTGAGGCCAGCAGTTATAGAAAACTCCTCCTAAATACCATAAACTCGTTAATATTCAAGATATCACTTCCCAGATAACAAAGGAAGACACATAGGGTATGTTGATACAGCTCCAATTCGTATAGAGCCACCCAAGGAATGCTGCCGTGGGAAGATCACCAACTCCATCTCCCTCTCCTGTGCTGGACCATCATGGGAGAGGGAGAGGACGTTGACCTTCCCACGGCAGCATTCCTTGGGTGGCTCTATACGAATTGGAGCTGTATCAACATACCCTATGTGGCTTCCTTTGTTATCTGGGAAGTGAATGTAAACTTGGATATTAACGAGTTTATGGTATTTAGAAGGAGTTTTCTACAACTGCTGGCCTCAGATGGACCCTTGGTGAGCACTTATCTACCTCTCTCTATGGTTTTACCAATTGATCCAACTAATCCATCCCTATGACTCTAGAGCTTGTAGATTTTTCAAATGTATCCATTGACTATACAGTGACTATATATATATATATATATATATATATATATATATATATATATATATATATATATATATATATATATATATATATATATATATATATATATATATATATATATGAGTGCCTGATAACAAGCCTCCTGAAGAAGCCAATGATGTGGCAAAACATGTAGAGATTCAATCAGTCTGCATTTGTTTATGTATTATATGGTCATTCAGGACATGTTTTTTTATGTTTACATATGGATTTTAATGTCTCTTAAATAAAATTGTTATATTTTTAAAAAACATTTTTTTTGTGTTTCTGCACCTTTAATCCAATCCTCAAAATTTTTGATATACTATGCATATATAATGGATGTGGTGCTAAATGACTCTCAGATGTCCAGCAAATAATATTCATTCAATGTAGATTTAATACGAGCAATTAAACATGTTATTGCATACTGATCATTCTGTCTATTTTTAGTTCTGTGCTTCCTTTAAAGTCCCAAACCCCTCTTCTATTTTAATATGCAATTATACACCACTGTTTTTTACCTGTGTCTTTGCAAGTGCAATTTCTAGCTTTAGGCTGGGTTCACACCTAATGCCGATGCGTCTCCCAGCAGGAGTAAGGTGTGTCAAGGTTCACAGTTTCAGATCTGATTTCGGCCCAAATTTTGGGCTGAATTCGGACCTGAAAATGGACCAAAAGATGCATAGGACGCCGGAGCCGCATCAGAGATATGTGAACCGGCTCCATAAAGAGCTGGTCACAATCTCCTGCTATGCGAATTGGATGCAAATTGTACTACTCTGGAGAGGTGATATAGGATTTTTTTTTTTTTTACACTATGAATTACAGTGAATATCACAGTTATAAACAACCATTTTTACTGCATGAAATAGATTCATTCAGTGTCTACCATTATGAGATTGTGATTGACCACAGCTAATCACATGGTACAGATGGGCTGTGATTGACCCCGTCTGTACCATGTGATCACTGTGACCAATCACAGAGATTAACACAATAGTACACAATTATTGGCATGAATGGAAGCCATTCATTGTGTACAATTATCATTTGATTTGCTGTGATTGGTCACATCGATCACATGATACCGGCAGCAAGCTGGTAATGCTGCTCTGTCATCTAGTGGACACTGTGGGTGACAGATCGAGCCGCAGCACTGCCCATGGGAAGCCTGCAAATCCCGTTCTGGGGAGGACGTCATATGACATCCACCTGCTTCTAGAGTGGTCCCGCCCGGCCGTCATTTGACTATAGGCCAGGCGGAAATTGGTTGTAGTGGGAGTAATCTCTCATCTCTGACTCTTACCTATAGGCAAGCCTATAATAATGCTTACCTATAGGTACTGTAAATATTTATAAAGATTTACTGCACATGCAACTGGTGATGTCACTGGCGCATGCACTCTGAAGGAATGGCCACCCAGAGTCCTGTGTCCTAAGCAGCGGTGTCACCGCAGGCTCTGGCCACTCACACAGCCAAAGTCCGCGAACCCAGAAGGAAGACCGAGTGAAGATGGAAGCCCTCTCAGTGTTGACAGCGCAGAGCTGGAGGGCTCTGTTTTCTGGTAAGTGTCACATAATGTGCTAGTATGCGATGCATACTAGCACATCATGGCCTTACCTTGCAAAAAAAACAAAAAACAAACACACACACAGCAGGTTTACGATCGCTTTAAGGTAGAGCTGAAGTTCAAGTGTGGCAATTTTTACATAGTTACATTGGTCTAGCTTGAATCAAAGTATTTATGTTGCACACCTGTGGGATCCCTGTTGAAGCCTGAAATCACTATTGTAGGCACCGCTACTACAGTGATTTCCACTGTGATGTCACTACCCTGCCTCTCCACCTTGTCCAATCAGGGAACAGTTTGCATTCATTGAAAAAATGAAAAGAAAAAAAAGAATCTTGGGCATTCAACACATACCTAGGTTTGACAATTACTAGCTTACCCATGCTGGACGCTGTCACTTCTGTGTCCCTGGGACACCCTAATGACATAGCAGCCAGTGTTGGGTTGCATTACAGCGCTGCAGTAGGGGAAGCAGGTATCTGACACACCAAGGGAACTTTATTTATTTTATTTCATGGAAGACTTTCTTGAGCCTTTTGGTTCTGTTCACCGTTTCCTGCTCGTCATTTAGGGGTACTTGGTAGGTACCGATAATGGTTGCCATGCACTTCTTTTATCATCCGTGTGAACCTGATTCAACCTTTACCCATAATGTCTCTTACAAAAGTTATCATGAAAGATGTGTATTGCAGCAGTACCCACCTGAAAACCAGTGCCCACTTCTTCAGTAAGATCTCACTGTACTGATCTCTGACCTCCAGCAACATGTCAAACAGCTGGTTCACTGGGAAGCCATAACCCTGTACAGAACAGATCAAATATCACTATATATATATAAATGCAAATGAATATTAGCTAGGACAGAGTTCTGAAGAATGGACATGGGTTACCTGCAATGTAGATCAGTCCTAGGTTTGGAGGAAGCGGGACACGATGAAAAGCTTTTCTTCTGCTCATATTAACTGTATAGCCGAAATCTCTAAAAGTTTAACTTTACTTTTAGGCATCCTTTTAGGAGGCATGCATGCCTGCAAATGCACTCACACTCCAAATAGATGCCAGAACCCCAGCGGGGTTTCCTGCTATTAGCTATGGGAGGCTGCCGGCTCCCGCAGCTAATCAGGGTCACTCACATGTAATCCATCGTGCAGCAATCACGAGTGTTCAGGCCTGGATGCAGACCAGCATAGGTGTGCGCAGCCTATTGCATTAGGGTGTGCACCTCAAAGGTCAAACACAAATGTATGTGTGTATGTGCATATATACTGACGGTGTCAGCAGGGCAGTGGATGGTGTCAGTAGTTTTTATTTCTATTATTTTATTTTTGATTATTTTTGCAATATAATTTATTTTTTATTACTTTTTACAAATTTTTTTGGAGCCCTGCTAGGGGGCTTTGGTGAAATATCAGGGGTTTAAACAGGGGGAATCTGCATCACACAGGTTGATTAGGGTGTGCCCAGGCACACCTGGCACACACTGTGCGCACGCCTATGCAGACCAGGTAGTCGTGGCCACTCAAATTAATCTCTCATGCAGCAATCACATGTGAATGTTTGGCCCTGGATGCAGACCAGGTAATCTCAGTGGCAACTCACATGTAATCCCTCATGCAGCAATCAAATGCGAGTGTTCGGCTCTGGACGCAGGTAATCTATGCGCAGGAACCCCCACTGGGGTTCTCAAATCTAATCTATTTAAAAGAGATCTAACCCCTTCTGCTGGTTGATCATCAGCTCAAAGTGATGGACTGTGGAACCCCTGTACAAAAAGCCTTGAACTGCATAGCCTTAGATTAACAAGGTGCTACAGCGGTAAAAGCACCCATCATCCTCAGAGGAAGAAGATTGCAAACACTTTAGCCTTAGGCTGCTTTCACACTGGAGGCGGGGGGTGTTAGTGGTAAAGCCCAGCTAATTTTAGCAGCGCTTTACCAGTGTTATAGCGGCGCTTTTTCGGCCGATAGCGGGGCGCTTTTAACCCCTGTTAGTGGCCGAGGAAAGGGTTAAAAGCGCCCGAAAAGTGATGCCGAAGCGTTATTCAGACGCTTCAGCAGCGGTGCCCAATTTCATTGACAGGGGCGGTTTAGGAGCGGTGTATACACTTTCTCCCGCAACGCCCCAAAGATGCTGCTTGCAGGACTTTTTTTCCAATCGTGCAAGCGCACCGCCCCAGCGTGAAAGCACTCTGGCTTTCACACTGGGGCTGCAGAAGAGACAGTTTACAGGCGTTTTTTCAGGCGCTTTTTTTTAGTGCAAAAACACCCGTAAAACGCCTCAGTGTGAAAGTAGCCTTAACCCTCAGGCAAGCCTTACTCAGCATTAAAGAGCAGCCCCACTTTTCAGAGGAGGGGGGGGGGGGGGGTTGTCATTTGTTAAATCTGTGTAGGAGGTGGTATCCTAGAGCTGAAAACTTGAGTTTTCTCCCTGGTCCCTACTTTGTTTTTCACCTCCAACCTTACTGTGTTAAACAGATTAGCAGATCTTCATCAAGTCCTCCCTGGACTTTTGGATCAAGGTGTCATTGCCCAATTTCAGTGACAAAATGGTTCCAGGTGTTTAACTCCAATCTGTTTACCATTCCCACACTTAAAGAGGGCATCTACCGCATTCTGAATCTCAGATCCAGACAAAACACAAAAGAAGAGAGAGTGCAAAGCCGCACTAGGGTAACTCGGCTTTAATATGATAAAATCAAAAACACTACAATGGTCAAACTCCCACTGTGTGAAGATAGATACAGCATAAGCATTCCAGTGTGGCCGCACTCCTAAAACCACCTCAAGACTTGGACAGGGAAGGGGGGACCTGAGGAAAGAGGCCTTGCCTCCGAAACACATTGTCACGGCAACTGTGTGACGTCCTCACTCTCTTCCCCCCGTATCCTGCTGGTGTGGGTTCTGGTGTCCTCAGAGAGCGGCGCCGTCTGGACCAGGCGCATGCGCATTAGGATCTGCACATCGAGCGTGGTGGTGGATTGCCCTGGATGTGCCTAACAGGATCCGGGCAGCTAGGTTGAACGTCCACGGCTCCCCCCTCCCCTGTCAGCATCTCGAGGTGGGATTTTGGAGTGCAGCCACAGTGTAATCCTTATGCTGTATCTATCTTCACACAATGTGAGTTAGACTATTCTATTGCTTTTAACTTTACCATATTAAAGCTGAGTTACACTAGGGGGACTTTGCGCTCTCTTGTTTTGTCTAGATGTGTTCCTGCCACCCAAAGGCTCCATAGAGAGCAGCAGCCCCCTTTGACTCTAATTATCACCAATAGCCAGCTGGAGGGCTATACTAAACTGTTAATCAGCGCACCTGCTAGTTTTTTTCTCGTGTGTATTTTTTGTCTTGAATCTCAGATATTAATGTATTAATTCGAGTCCAAAATTTTAACATGGGATCCACCAAATCTGCTGCCTTCCCTCACGAAGATTGTCTGGCCATCAAAGACACTTACCTACATGTCCCTACCACCTTTCCAGCGCATCAGCAATTCCTACATTGATTTGGGGACCCTACACTACCAACTTGTGTCCCTGCCCTTTTGTTTGCCCTTGAGGTATTTATTTACCAAGGTGATGGCCCCAGTTGTGCTCCCATAAAATCCCTTAGTGTGATACTTAGACAACCTCCTGGTCTTTTGTTACTGGTTTCTCTGGGATTCAATGTCGCAGTTTTTTGTAGTAAGGTATATCTTGAGCCAATTTTTTTTTTTCTTTTTACATTTAGACTTCAGTTTTTGTTTGCAATGTGTGTTCAATCGGGGTGGGTTTTTTTTTTTTTTAATTATTTCCTATACCTACATCGAAAAGTTAGCGGTAATCTCCCCACGTTGTTAACCCTTTCCTTCCCAATTAAAAAAAAAACAAAACTTTTGACTTTAGATACACATAAAAGGGTTGTGAGTGCAACATACCTGCAATGTGTCGGCAAAATGCACAATAAGGTTCTTGAGGTCCAGAACAAGGTTGGGATCAGAACAATAAGACTAAAAATAAATAAGAAAGACAGGTTGATAGCATATGAAGTCAGCCATAAACACTATCAAAGTTTTATAATAGTTGGCACTTGTTCCTTGCAGTATCAGAATCCTACTGATATGGTAACAACTTCTGATCAAATGGATGTCAAAATATCCTTTTACAATGTAATGCTCTGAGTATAATGAAGCTTAGAAATTTCTAGGATGGTTTAGAAAACAGTAGAACGAAGCCCATTGGCTGATGTGGTAAGTCTGCACATTTTATTCTATCAGACATTTGGTTTTTGTGAGGCCCCGTGTTCCATGGAAGATTCACCACTTTTTACAAGGTTTGTTCCATTTAAAGTGAACCTGTGGTAAGTCAGAGAACATAGTATTTACATATTATTAATGTGCAGTGAATACTTTTACTGTGAACCTGAATTCAAAAAGTAAAGATTTTATATGTTATAGGAAACATTTAGGAATTGTAATTGTGCTTAAGAAACCCACCCGAAATCGTATTTTTTTTTGAAAAATAGCTGTGCACTTCCTCTGCCTACAACATCATGGCTATACATCTGCAGTATGAGATTTAAAGTACTGTTGCCTCAGACTGCTAGCCTCACCAGATTTATTAATGTCACAACAACCTTATTGGAAAGAAAGCTGCACCTGTGGACCTGCAATGTAAAGATCTCCTGGAGAAAGAACTGCACCTGAGGTTCTGCAATGTAAGAAACTTCCAGACAGCTGAATCTGGAGGACCTGCAACGTGATGATCTCCCAGAGAGGAAGCCGCATCTGAGGACCTACAATGTGAGGATCTCCTTGAGAGAAAGTTGCCCCTGAAGACCTGCAATATGATGAACGCTCAAAGAAAAAGCTGCACCTGAGAACTTGCAATTTAAGGATCTCCTGGAGAGAAAGTTGTCCCTGAAGACCTGCAATGTGAGGATCTCCCAACGAAAAAGCTGCACCTGAGGACCTGCAATGTGATGATCTCCCAGAGAGAAAGCTGCACCTGAGGACCTGCAATGTGATGATCTCCCAACGAAAAAGCTGCACCTGAGGACCTGCAATATGAGGATCTCCCGAAGAAAAAGTTGCACCTGAGGACCTGCAATGCAGGGATCTCTCGAAGAGAAAGCTGCACCTGAGGACCTGCAATATAAGGATTTCCCAAAGGGAAGGATGCTTCTGAGAGGACCTGTAATGGAACTCCTAGAGAGAAAACAGCACCTGAGGACCTGCAATGTGAGAATCTCCAATCCTGGAGAAAAAGCTGCACCTGGGACCTGAATTGCGAGGATCACCCAGAGAGAAAGCTGCACCTGAAGACCTGCAACAGAAGGACCTCCCAGAGGGAAAGCAACACCTGAGGACCTGCAATGAGGGGATCTCCCACAGAAAAAGCTGCACCTGGGGACCTGCAATGCGGGGATCTCTCAAAGAGAAAGCTGCACCTGAGGACCTGCAATGTAAGGATTTCCCCAGAGAGAAGGCTGCTTCTGGGAGGACCTGTAATGGATCTCCTAGAGAGAAAGCTGCACCTGAGGACCTTCAATGTGAGGATCACCATCCTGGAGGGAAAGCTGCATCTGAGGACCTGAAATGCAAGGATTTCCCAGAGAGGAAGCTGCACCTGAGAACCCGATATGCGCAGATCTCCCAGAGAGAAAGCTGCACCTGAAGACCTGCAATGTAAGGATCTCCCAGAGGAAAAGCAACCCCTGAGAACCTGCAATGCAAGGATCTCCCTCTCGGAGAGAAAGCTGCACCTGAGAACAAGCAATGTGAGGATCTCCTGGAGAGAAAGCAACACCTGAGGACCTGCAATGCAAGGATCTCCCTCCCAGAGAGAAAGCTGCACCTGAGGACATGCAATGCGAGGATCTCCCAGAGAGAAAGCAGCTTCTGGAAAACCTGCAATGTAGGGATCTCCTTGCCTGTACTTTATGCGTTTTGTAGATGCGTGCTTTAGGCACCTCTCCTCTCTTTCAAGACGGCCAGTTTCACACAGAAACACAGTGCAAAACAAGGCATGGTAAGTCAGTAATGAGGAAAAGATCAGCTGCAGGCACACCACAGGGAATACTGGAAGCCAATCCTTTGCTCTCTATTTGCCTTTATGGGCACAGCTTCCGTAACTTAGGTCCTCTTTAAAACAAGCCCTCATTGACTCACATTTTCCTACATGTAGAAGTGATTGGGCAGCTTTACAGCCACCTGAATCACTTCTACTATGTAGTTGGCTATGTAGTAAACAAGTGTTATGTACATGCCAGTGTTGCTGCTGATAGTCAAGCTTGGGAGCTACTTTTACTTTAAGTGTTACTAAACCCACAACAGTAAAATCAGTCTGTATATGCAGTAAAGCATTCTTGTTATACAAACTGTGGAACCTAAAGAGTTCACCACCTGTATTGTGTAAAAAGGCTGTTTTTGATCCTATCTTCTCTGATTATCCCCTTCTTTCACTGTCCCCATACTATCTCCTGCTAGAACAGAGCCTTGGCACGCTGCACATGCTCAGTTTGGTGTGTATTGCTAGAGAGTTTTTTCTTTCTTGGGAGAGTGCATGTGATCAGCACAGGGCCAATCAGCACTGCCCAGACAGAGGGTCAGGGGTTCTACAGCCTTATAGGACAGTCAGAGGAGAATGAAAACTCCTCCCACAAGCTTTAACCAGAGACTGATTAAAGCCACAAGACTGCTATATACTGCTGATGAGAAAAGGTATTTAGCAGTTTATATTTAATAAAATAATGGCATTTCCATGTTCTGTGTACTGTGGGAGACCAGATATAGTGAATGCAGGCTCCTGGGTTTAGTAACACTTTAACGCCGTAGGACTGCTTCCAGAAAAGGTATTTCTAAATTCACAAAATATAAAATGGCAACAAGTATTTATTATACAATCTTGTAAAATGTTGATCCATGAAGTTGTGCAAATTTTTGGTATCTACAATACATTAAATTAAGGATATTTTAAATTCAGAAATCATTTACCGAATGTGTTCGCAAAGCCGCCATGGTCTTCGACAGCGCCAAATTCCAGAGCTCATCAATGTACGCTCGATTCACCAATCCAACTGTTGTATGTAGGATGTGATCTTCTACCACAAAGAACCTGATAGACACCAAAACAAGCAATGCAAATATTTAAAGGGGAATTCCTTCCCATTGCTTCTATGAAGTGCACATTGTACATAACATACTTTTCAGTACTTTTTTGCTTTACAAATCAACAAAACAGAATGCTTTTCTTCAATAAAGAGAAAACATTTACAGCCTGAGATTTATTATTGTCCCTCACTGACTGGTGTAGGAAAGCTGTAGCAAAAGTGAGACAGAGCTGCCAAACCTTTTCAAGAACATATTTAGTTGCAATGGACCATAGAGCCCATCCTACTCAAACAGACCCAGCTGCAGGATGGAATCCTTTAACAAATGCAACCAAAAAAAGTAATATTTTGTCTTTTAACAGGAACGGGGTGTGGAATTCCAGGGTTGTCACCCGCTGGACAGGGTAGGCCCTCATTCACACGAGCATCTTGAATTTGTTTTATTTAAATGCAGGAGAAGCTGATCTTTGGACAATAAACGTTATACTTTTCAGATCAAGTTCTACTTTTTTTAAGAGTACTTGTGCTCACATGCATTCAAAGTACCTAATTAGGCCCAGTCACACAGATTTCATTTTTTTTCCTAATTACTGCTACATCGATGTCACTGGTGCATGCGCAGTATGCTCTGCATTCAGGGCACCCAAGTATACCATGATGGCAGAGAGTGTTTGTGCCATGATGCGCATGCGAGGGAGTGACACCTTCGTGGTCTGGGCGTTCAAACGCCCGGACAGCGCGAACCAGAAAGAAATACCAGGAGAAGATGGAAGTGCCACAAGTGGTGACAGCATAGTGCTGAAGGATGCTTTTGAAAGGCAAGTCTGTCATAATGTACTAGTTGGCAAGAGGAAATTAGCTGAGGGCGAGTGTGACTGGCCTGAGTTTCCTGGCTGAAGCGGTTCTGCCTTCTTTACAGGGCATGAGAGCAGCCCATGGGGCAATTGCAATTGCCCCCCCCCCCCCCCAGCTGCTCTGATGCCCTGTAAAAAAGGCTGCACCGCTTCTGCCAGAAGCGATCAGCCAGGAAAATGTCAGGAGGAGAGCCGGCCCGGACCACATAGAGCGGGGATCTCCCGCTGTGACACAGCTTAGAGATTAAATGCTGGCCGCTTTCAAACAATGTCCCGCCTCCTGGACCGGCTCCCCTCCTAGACAGCACACTGGTCCAATGCCGGTCCAGCAGGTGGGACTTTGACAGCGATCGGCATTACATCTCCAAGCTGTGTCACAGCGGGAGATCCCCTCTGTTTGATCTGGCCAGCAATCCTCCATGCTTCCTCCCTGTGATCCATGCTGCACTGATGAGGCCGCACCGGTTGGCACCGATGAGGCCGCACCAGTTGGCACCGATGAGGCCGCACCAGTTGGCACCGATGAGGCCGCACCAGTTGGCACCGATGAGGCCGCACCAGTTGGCACCGATGAGGCCGCACCAGTTGGCACCGATGAGGCCGCACCGGTTGGCACCGATGAGGCCGCACCGGTTGGCACCGATGAGGCCGCACCGGTTGGCACCGATGAGGCCGCACCGGTTGGCACCGATGAGGCCGCACCGGTTGGCACCGATGAGGCCGCACCGATGAGGCCGCACCGGTTGGCACCGATGAGGCCGCACCGGTTGGCACCGATGAGGCCGCACCGGTTGGCACCGATGAGGCCGCACCGGTTGGCACCGATGAGGCCGCACCGATGAGGCCGCACCGGTTGGCACCGATGAGGCCGCACCGGTTGGCACCGATGAGGCCGCACTGATGAGGCTGCAATGATGGCCACTGATAAGCTGCAATAATAAGGCAGCACTGATATGCTGCCCTGATGGGCACTGATATGCTTTATGTTAATATTTTTAAAGTTGCTGTTAATGTTTATTTCTGTAACTTAAATCTGTATTAAACATTTAACAGTGTCATTACATGCGACAATTTATGAGGGCATGTTAGGAGCAGAATTAGGGTAGGAGTTGGTTGGGGCAACTGGTGGCTAGTAGCTTTTAAGGCCTGGCTAGTCGCTCAGAACTTGAAAATTTGAGCCCTGGACTAGTACATTGTGGCACAAACCTGCATGGGGTCCATTTAAAAAAACAAAAGTCTTTTCTAGAAATCAATACTGCTTTAAGCTTTGAAAATCAAAGATAGAAACCTCAGAGGAAGAAGACTGCAAAGTCTTTACCCTCTTGAACTGTTAAGAAATCTCTCTACTCTGTTTCTCACCTCCAACCTTACTGTGACGTCAAACAGATTAGCTGATCTCCATCAAGCTCTCTCCGTTCTTTTGGATTAAGATATGATTGCCCCAATTTCTGTGACAAAATGGTTCCAGGTGTTTAACTCCAATCTGTTTACAAGCCTAAAAGGGGGCATTCACCTTATTCTGAATCTCAGATCTGAATGTATTCCTTCGAGCCCAAAAATGTAATATGGCATCCACCAAATCTGTCGCCTCCCTTCACATCAAAGTTGCTTACCTACACGTCCCTATCTTTCCAGTGCATCAGCTATTCCAACACCCTGCAGTACCAGTCTGTGGGCCCTGTCTTCTGGCCTTTTGTCTGCACCTTGGGTATTCACCAAGGTGCTGGCCCCAGTTGTGATTCCATGGAATCCCTTAGGCCAGTAGTCATCAACCCTGTCCTCAGGTCCCACTAACCGGCCAGGTTTTATGTATTACTTTGGGGAGATGCAGACTAGAATACTGCAATCACTGAGCAACAAATGATATCACCTGTGATGTATTTCAGTTATCTTGCAAACCTGATATAAAATAACGATATGGTTGCGCTATTGAAAAAAAGGGTGTATAGCAGCCAGCATCAACAAAGTAGTGACAATGTAAACAGTGAGAAGAAAAAACAATGCAGCGCTATACATAAAAATCAACACAAATGTGAGATGAGTGAGAGGTATCTCAAGGGTGCTACGTGATTTCACAGAGGTGGTGTTCCAATACTCAGTATCCAAAGCAAAGAATGAATGAAGCAAATACGCTTACCGGAACAGGCATATGCCCCAGTAGAAGGACCTCTAGTCCGAAACATGTTGGGTTGCGATTGATTTTTTGTTCCTGGTACCACGCTACTTTTTATTGTGATCACTCTTATCCTGGCTGCTGTTATCTGGATTTTTACCCTATTTGGTTTAAAATAAACCTACTTCTTTGAATTTAAGCACTATGTGGAGCCTTTTTTTTCCTTTTCCATGTCCCCATGCTTTGTGAAAGGTGCATTCCTCCTATATACACCTGTCGGAGAAGTGCGTACAACCAGACTTGGAACATCTGATGTCTTTAGGTCGTTTACCATTGCTACAAAGGAACCAGTGGAACCTGCCGTATACGTCTCTACAACAAACATCTATTTGGATCGATCGATCCTCAAGCCTGTATGACACCTAGCCGTAAGGCAAACGTGTCCACCTGTTCCAGTAAGCGTATTTGCTCCATTCATTCTTTGCTGTGGATACTGAGTATTGGAACACCACCTCTGTGAAATCACGTAGCACCCTTGAGATACCTCTCACTCATCTTACATTTATACTGCTTACCTTTGTTGAACATTTACATGACCATAATGTTCACGTTATTGGTCGTTGATATGATCATGGACTAACTATAATAATACAATATTGTATTTGGCTTCCTGCATTTTTTATATTTAGTTATATACTATCATGCTGCACAGCTGATAGTCACATTTGTGTTGATTTTTATGTATAGCGCTGCATTGTTTTTTCATCTTGCAAACCTGGCCTGTTAGTGGGTCCTGAGGACAGGGTAGATGACCACTGCCTTAGGCTACATGCACACAAGCCTACCCTGACCGCTCCCTGTTGCAGCCATATTCTGGGGGGGGGGGTAATATGTTTCAAAAGTGAACGTATCCTTCAAATTTATCCTAAAGGTGTTCTGTAAGTTTGAGGTCAGGGCTCTGAGCAGGACATTCTAGTTCCTCCACCCCAAACCCATCAAACCATGTCTTTATAGATTCAAACAAGGAAAACAGGGGAGCAGTCACTACAGTCCAGATGCGCTGGGTGCAAGCCACGGCTCGCCACCAATGATCAATAGAAAGAAAAGAACGGCTGCACACCACAGGAACGTTCTAACGATTTTATTCCAAAAATAGCAAATGACAGCCAACTATTCTAAAAATAGCAAATGACAGCCAAAATATTCCAAAAATAGCAAATGACAGCCAAAATACTCCAAAAACAGCAAATGACAGCCAAAATACTCCAAAAATAGCAAATGACAGACCGTCATTGGCTGTCATTTGCTATTTTTGGAATAAAATCGTTGGAACGTTCCTGTGGTGTGCAGCCGTTTTTTTCTTTCCATGTCTTTATAGAGCTGGCTTTCTGCACTGGGGTACAGTCATTCTGGAACAGAAAAGGGCCTTCACCAAACAGTCTAAAATGTCTTTGTATTTTGTAGCATGAACAGTGCCCTTCCAAAGACACATCTGAACTGGAGGGATGTCCACGTGGTTTTGGCTGTATAGGTAGGTGTAATACTCAGGTATTAACAAATCGTTGCCCACATAGGGTATAAGAAAGCAGTACAGGACTGTGTGCTAGTAACCGCACACGCCTGACATGCCTTTTTTTTTGTGTTTTTAGCCTTTAACTCTTTACAGAAACAGAGGTTTCAGACTCATTAATGCAGACGCAGTGGCCCCACAGAGTCTGCGGCGGAGAGAGGGAGATACGGTTGAAAGGCAGTGCAAGGGGGCAATCCCTGACTCTGAAACGTATCAACATGAAGGATTGTTTAATGAAGAAACATGCGTTTAATTAGCCGGCAATTACAATGTTATTATAACCTATCTGCTGAAATCGGTCTGGAGCATGGCAGCTTTGATTGGGAATAGCAGGATAGCAGTCAGGAGGAAAACAAGCAGTGTGTGGGTAGTAACATGACCCCGGCGATCACGGGCAAAGGGTGTGTAACGCAGGAAGCTTGCACATGGCGTTTCAGGTATGTAGCCGACATATGACACAGGACTGCCATGCAGCTTTTATGTGTATGATAGGGATCAGCTGATGTCTGCTTGGTGCATGGGTATCAACTTATAGGAGAGGAAGCCAAAAACACTGTCATGATGATCGAAACTACTATGGAAAATGCCATTCCACAGTAAATTGAGGGGAAAGTGCTGTTTATTTTTACTGAATGCACATTTTATTGTACAAGAAAGTGGAATAAAAGTTAGTATTTTTTTTTTTTTTTATGCTGACAAGTAGGTTTTCTTCACAGAAGACACTCTGCATGTCCCATCTGTTATAAATGTTTCTCTACACTATGGGGGTCCAACCGGCATCCATCCAGATGTGGCAGGACTACAAGCTCCACCATGCCTGTGCCTTTTGGAGCCAGGTCCCATCACGTCTCTGCCTTTGGGAGCCAAGTCCCAGCACGTCTCTGCCTTTGGGAGCCAAGTCCCAGCACGTCTCTGCCTTTGGGAGCCAAGTCCCAGCACGTCTCTGCCTTTGGGAGCCAAGTCCCAGCACGTCTCTGACTTTTGGAGCCAAGTCCCAGCATGTCTCTGCCTTTGGGAGCCAAGTCCCAGCATGTCTCTGCCTTTGGGAGCCAAGTCCCATCACGTCTCTGCCTTTGGGAGCCAAGTCCAATCACGTCTCTGCCTTTGGGAGCCAAGTCCCAGCATGTCTCTGCCTTTGGGAGCCAAGTCCCAGCATGTCTCTGCATATGGGAGCCAAGTCCCAGCATGTCTCTGCCTTTGGGAGCCAAGTCCCATCATGTCTCTGCCTTTGGGAGCCAAGTCCCATCACGTCTCTGCCTTTGGGAGCCAAGTCCCATCACGTCTCTGCCTTTGGGAGCCAAGTCCCATCATGTCTCTGCCTTTGGGAGCCAAGTCCCAGCATGTCTCTGCCTTTGGGAGCCAAGTCCCAGCATGTCTCTGCCTTTGGGAGCCAAGTCCCAGCATGTCTCTGCCTTTGGGAGCCAAGTCCCAGCATGTCTCTGCCTTTGGGAGCCAAGTCCCAGCATGTCTCTGCCTTTGGGAGCCAAGTCCCATCACGTCTCTGACTTTTGGAGCCAAGTCCCAGCATGTCTCTGCCTTTGGGAGCCAAGTCCCAGCATGTCTCTGCCTTTGGGAGCCAAGTCCCATCACGTCTCTGCCTTTGGGAGCCAAGTCCCAGCATGTCTCTGCCTTTGGGAGCCAAGTCCCATCACGTCTCTGCCTTTGGGAGCCAAGTCCCAGCATGTCTCTGCATATGGGAGCCAAGTCCCAGCATGTCTCTGCCTTTGGGAGCCAAGTCCCATCATGTCTCTGCCTTTGGGAGCCAAGTCCCATCACGTCTCTGCCTTTGGGAGCCAAGTCCCAGCATGTCTCTGCCTTTGGGAGCCAAGTCCCAGCATGTCTCTGCCTTTGGGAGCCAAGTCCCAGCATGTCTCTGCATATGGGAGCCAAGTCCCAGCATGTCTCTGCCTTTGGGAGCCAAGTCCCATCATTTCTCTGCCTTTGGGAGCCAAGTCCCATCACGTCTCTGCCTTTGGGAGCCAAGTCCCAGCATGTCTCTGCATATGGGAGCCAAGTCCCAGCATGTCTCTGCCTTTGGGAGCCAAGTCCCATCATGTCTCTGCCTTTGGGAGCCAAGTCCCATCACGTCTCTGCCTTTGGGAGCCAAGTCCCAGCATGTCTCTGCATATGGGAGCCAAGTCCCAGCATGTCTCTGCCTTTGGGAGCCAAGTGCCATCACGTCTCTGCCTTTGGGAGCCAAGTCCCAGCATGTCTCTGCCTTTGGGAGCCAAGTCCCAGCATGTCTCTGCATTTGGGAGCCATACTTGCAACTGTCAACCTTGCAATGCCTCAAGGGACTTTCCTTGCAATGCAAGGAAATGGGTCCTGTAGTTCTGCAACAAGCTGAAGGGCCGCAGGTTGGACACCCATGCTCTACACACAGCTCAGTGTACAGTCTCGGCACGGTTTTGTTCCAGGACAATTATATAATCGAAGCCCAGTCAATCAAAAAGCCAAAGACTTTGAGCACAGAAGACAAGAAGAAAATTGGAGTGCCAGTGACAGAGGGCAGCATCTCTCCTACATCCACAGACCTTGCTGCACCTCTGCTACACCCCAGACTCTACTGCATTGGGCAGCATCTCCCCTTTATCCACAAACCCTGCTGCACCTCTGCTGCATTGAGCAGCATCTGCACTACACCCACAGACCCTGCTGCATCTCTGCTACACCCCAGACTCTGCTGCATTGGGCTTAACTACATCCGCAGACTATGCTGCACCACCACTACTCCCCGCCACTCACAGCCTTTGACATCTCAGGAAGTGTGGGTCGAGCAGTAACCAGCCCAAACTGTAAAGTCTTGCTTTTTTTTCTATAAAGATAACAAGCACGTTATACTTACCTGATCTGTGCAGTGGTTTTGCACAGAGCAGCCCAAATCCTCCTCTTCGCGGGTCCCTCTTCTGTGATCCTGGCCCCTCCCTTCTGTTGAGTGCCCCGACAGCAGCTTGCTTTGAAGGCACCAACGCCGAGCTGCAGCTCTGTGTATACATTCAGACACAAAGCTGTGGTTTGGCCCGGCCCCATCTCTCTCCTGATTGGCTAAGTGACTTTGATTGACATCAGCGGGAGCCAATGGCGCTGTGGCTGTGTCACAGCCAATCATGAGGAGTCCCGGATGGCCTAGACACTCGTGGACATCGCTAGGTCTCCGGTAGGTATTAGGGGGAACTGCTGCACACAAAAGGCTACTTATCTTAATGCATAGAATGCATTAAGATAAAAAACCTTCTGCCTTTACTACCACTTGCCGACCCGCCGCCGTCATTATACTGCGGCAAGTTGACACTTTCTCGCGAGCCGTCGTAGCTATACGTCCGCTCCTTTAAGCGGGATAGCCGGCTGGACTGCAGGGGTTCCGATGCTCGTGGCTGACGGTCGCGATGACCGCCGGCCACGAGCGATCGCGGGCATGAGAGGCAGAACAGGGATGTGTGTGTGTAAACACACACATCCCTGTTCTGTTCTGTGAGGAGAGACAGATCATGAGTTAACAGCTAGGAACAACGATCTGTCATCTCCTATAGTCAGTCCCCTCCCCCTACAGTTAGAACACAGTTAACCCCTTGATCGCCCCCTAGTGTTAACCCCTTCCCTGCCAGTGACATTTATACAGTAAACATTGCATTTTTTTAGCACTGATCGCTGTATAATTGTCAATCGTATCAAAAAGTGTCCGATGTGTCCGCCATGTCGCAGTCACGATAAAAAAAAAAAAGCAGATCGCCGCCATTACTAGTAAAAAAAAATAATAATAAAAATGCCATAAATCTATTCCCTATTTTGTAGATGCTATAACTTTCGCGCAAACCAATCAATATACGCGATTTTTATTACCATAAATAAGAATACATATCGCCCTAAACTTAGAAAAAAAATTTGCTTTTTTAAAAAAAAAAAAATTGGGGAAATTTATTATAGGACAAAATATTGTGTTTTTTTCAAAATTTTCGCTCTTTTTTTGTTTATAGCGCAAAAACCGCAGAGATGATCAAATACCACCAAAAGAAAGCTCTATTTGTGGGGAAAAAACGACGTCAATTTTGTTTGAGTGCAGAGCCGCACGACCGTGCAATTGTCAGTTAAAGCGACGTGGTGCCGCATCGCAAAAAATGCTCTGGTCATTGTGCAGCCAAATCTTCTGGGGCTGAAGTGGTTAAAGTAGAACTACAGGCAACCCTTTTTTTTTTTTTCCATTTTAGACAAAGCAAGGGGGGGGTATAATAACCCCTGTCTAATTGTTGAAATTTTCCTTCACTTCCTGTCCCATAGCTGAACAGGAAGTGAGAGGAAATCCCTGCAAATTAAGGGAATTCCTTTCATGTCCCCCCCTGCAGCTCACCAGAACTAGTGTCCCCATTGGAAGATTTCCCCTCTATTACTTTTCTGGGGAAAACCCAAAATTTGGGATTTTTACTTTCACTTTCAATGATAATGGTAAATAGGACAAATGGAGAGGGTGAATCTCCTTAACCGGGGCACAAACAGCACTAAAAACTGAAATCTCAACTCTATCCAACACTAGAAAAAAAGTTGTGCCTTTAGTTATACTTTAAGTGAAATGTGTTTTTGCTTTTCACACATACATGGTCTTTATAAAAGCTAGCAAGAATGTTCCTGCTTAATTAATCATAATGGAATGATGTGGATTAAATCTGTGAAGGAATAGCAGGAAACATGCTCAATAAGTAACGCTGTGTATGAGCACACTCAGCATCATCAGTGCCAACATGCAGTTGTCCCACGTGAATTGAGACCAAGAACTGAGCTATCACATGACTGCTGATCGCTCAGTTCTCGGTCTGCTCCAAGGGGAGAGCAGTGAACTCAGTCACCGCTCTGCTTCTCAAGAGTTTACTGGAGCACCGGGCTGGGGAGGAAGTGTGCGCAGCTGTATTCAACGCACTGAAAGGCAGAGCCAACTGTCAGGTAGCCAAGTGGATCCCAACAATAACTGATTCTGCGTCACAGGTGAACACAGGTAAGTGCACTCCTTAGACCCAAAGTTCTCTTAAAGGGGTTGTAAAGGTTCGTGTTTTTTCACCTTCATGCATCCTATGCATGAAGGTGAAAATACACCTGGCAGTCACCGGCCCCCCATTTTACTTACCTGAACCCCTTCATTCAGTCGGCGGGGACACACTGTCTCTCTCTCCACGGGCTCCCAGCTCTTGATTGGATACATTGACAGCAGCAGAAGCCAATGGCTGCGCTGTTATCAATCAAATCCAATGATGCAGGGGGTGGGGCCGAGTCCTGCATTCTGCCTCTATGGACAACGAATGTTGGAGCGCGCCCGCAAGGTAATCCCACGGGAGAGCGGTTCTCCCAGGGGGTTATCTGATGCGAGGAGGAGCCGCCGAGGGACCTCAGAAGACGAGGTTCGGGGCCACTCTGTTCAAAACGTGCTGCACAGTGGAGGCAAGTATGATAAGTTTGTTATTTTAAAAATAAATAAATAAAAAACTACCCTTACAATCACTTTAACTACATAACGCTTTCTATGAAAACAATGTAATGAGGATTCCACCAAAAGGTGAAAAATGTGGCAAAGTCTAAACCGGAAAAAAATAAATCTCCAACTGCAATATGGAAGTGAAATTCTAATTTGCTATTGCGGAGAAATAGCCTGTCAGAGTCAGCAGGTTTTCGCATAGCTGTTTGGACTACTTACCCTACGATTTGATGGAAGTATTTCCTATATCCATCCAAAGTCTCATGCTGGAAGAGAGAAGACAACAATGTAAGCCTCTGCAATCAATACACAACTGCTGCTATGTGGGTCGTGTTAAAGAGTCAGCCTGTTCAAAAAGTGATATTAAATTTAAAGGCGGAGGTTAGTAGAATAATATACCTTTCACCTTCCTATATCTCCTGAGGGTTCAGATGGCAAGATCCCATGGCCACAGTCTGTGCAAACATCGCAGTGCTGGTCCCCAATATATACAGTGGGGAACAAAATTATTTGATCCCCTACGGATTTTGTACCTTTGCCCACTTGCAAAGAAATTTAGGGTCTATTATTGTTATCATAGGTGTATTTTAAATGATAGAGATAGAATATCAACCAAAAATCCAGAAAAAAAAAGATACAAATGTTATAAATAGAGTTGCAGTTCAGTGAGTAAAAAAACTATTTGATCCCCTACCAATAAACAATTATTCTGGCTCCCACAGACCGGCTACAGTATGTCCTCATGTGGTACACAGATTAGTCCTGTCAGTTTAAGAAGTGCTTCTAACGACAAATCGTTATGTGTATAAAAGACACCTGTCCACAGAATCTCTTTCTTCCATTCAAACCTCACCATCATGGGCAAGACCAAAGATATGTCAAAGGACATCAGGGATTGAAGATTGTAGACCTGCACAAGGCTGGATTGGGCTACAAGACCATCAGCAAGAAGCTTGATGAGAAGGAGAAAACTGTTGGAGCAATTATTCACAAATGGAAGAAATACAAAATAACCATCAATCACCCTCAGTCTGGAGGACCATGCAAAATTTCACCTCTAAGGATGATCATGAGAAAAGTGAGGGATCAGCCCAGAACTACACGGGAGGAGCTTGTGAATGATCTCAAGGCAGTTGGGACCATAGTCACCAAACAAACCATTGGTAACACTATACGCCGCCATGGATTGAAATCCTGCAGCGCCCACAAGGTCCCCCTCCAGAAGAAGCCACATGTACAGGCCCTTCTAAAGTGAACTTCTAAATAACTCAGAGAAGGACTGGGAGAAAGTGCTGTGCTGACCAAAATTTGTCTCTTTGGCATTAACTCGACTCGCCGTGTTTGGAGGAAGAAAAATGCTGACTATGACCCTAAGAACACCATCTCTACAGTCAAGCACGGAGGTAGAAACATTATGCTTTGGGGCTGTTTTACTGCTAAAGGTACAGGCCGACTTTGCTGCATTGAGGGGCCAATGGACGGGGCCATGTATTGTAAAATCTTGGATGAGAATCTTCTTCCCTCAGCCAGAACATTGAAGATGGGTCGTGGATGGGTCTTCCAGCATGACAATGACCCAAAAAATACCGCCAAGGCAACAAAGCAGCGGCTGAAGAAGCAGCACAATAAGGTCATGGAGTGGCCTAGCCAGTCTAGATCTTAATCCTATAGAAAATATATGGAGGGAGCTGAAACTTCGAGTTACGAAGAGACAGCCAAGAAATCCTGAAGGTTTAGAGAAGATCTGTAAAGAGTGGACCAAAGTCCCTCCTGAGATGTGTGCAAAACTGGTAACCAACTACAAGAAACGTTTGAGCTCTATGCTTGCCAACAAGGATTTTGCCACCAAGTACCAAGTCATGTTTTCAAATACTTATTTTACTCACTGAACTGCAACTCAATTTATAACATTTGTATCATGTGCTTAATCTGGATTTTTGGTTGTTGATGTTCTGTCTCTATCATTTAAAATACACCTATGATAAAAATTATAGACCTTTCATTTCTTTGTAAGTGGGCAAACTTACAAAATCTGCAGAGGATCAAATAGATCTTTTCCCCACTGTAATGACTAAAAATCCAGCAGGGATTGAGGGAACCCTCATAATGGGAACAGGTGGTGTACAGACCAAAGAAGTCAGTGTAGAAATCAAATCTTACCAGTAGGGCCCGCAAGAAATAGAAGGAACTGTGAGGTGATTTATCTCTCCACCGGTTGGAAATAGAAATATGTTTTGGGCTGCCTGATCCTTTAATAAAGTGTGCAAATATAGCGCAAAAAAAAAAATCCATGGCAATATCTCTATAAACACACAGCTGAAATACACAAGCTACAGCTTGCTCCCACTGGGGTGTCTGGAAGTTCTGGTGACATGAACAATATCACTACTTTGCTATGGATTTATTAATACACAAAGTCGGTTTGGTTCTAATATACTCTTTCGACATTGTATACATTGATTAAAAAAAGTTTCGCTTTCATGTTCCTAACCTTCTATTGCCAGAAACCTGAAAATGTATAGGATTCTTTGTAGATCTTATTTTTTGAAAAAAAAAAATTCCACAAAAACATGGAAAACGAAATACACAAGCTATTTTATACAAAATCTGTTCAGACAGTCTTGTGATTCACACAATCCTGCCATACTATATAGCCAGGGGGGTGACAACAGAATTTAATTTGTACAGCTTTCTCCGTCACCTGTTTGCTCACTATACTATAAATCTGCTTTCCCGTGATCTCTTCCTTTGGCACACTTCCTAAATACCCCCCAGACTCCATCACAGTTGGCCAGTCATTGGGTCTGGCTGAACAGTGCTCTATTCTTTCGATAGAAATCACAGGACTCATTGGTTGTCTCGCCATTCAGGTCCAGGATCCAGCTTTTATGATGAAAGGTATGATTTTCTACTCTGCGATCACCCTTTTCACACCATAGGTTTGAATTTAGGTCTGTTTCTATACCATTTACTTGCGGGCACATGGACAATCCTCCATGCAGCTCATGTACAAATGGACACCCCTCAAACCTTCTACATGACTCATGTACTAATGGACACCCCTTAAACCTTCTACACGGTTCATGTACTAATGGACACCCCTCATACTTTCTAGATGGCTCAGGTACTTATAGACACCCCTTAAATCTTCTGCACAGCTCATGTACTTATGGACATCCCTCAAACCTTCTACACAGCTTGTGTATTAATGGACACCCTCAATACCTTCTATACAGCTAATGTACTAATGGAGATCCCCTCAAATCTTCTGCATGGTTCATCTACTAATGGTCACCCTTTAAACCTTCTACATGACTCATGTACTAATGGACACCCCCTCATACTTTCTACATGGCTCAGGTAACAATGTAAACCCCTCAAACCTTCTACATGACTCACTTACTAATGGACACCCCTCACACTTTCTACATGGGTCAGGTACTAATGTACACCCCTCAAACTTTCTACACCATCCATGTACTAATAGACACCCCTTAAATATTCTGCACGGCTCATGTACTTATGGACACCCCTAAACCCTTCTACACAGCTTGTGCATTAATGGACACCTCTAATACCTTCTATTAATGGACATCCCCTCAAATCTTCTGCATGGCTCATCTACTAATGGACAGCCTTTAAACTTTCTACATGACTCATGTATTAATGGACACCCCTCAAACCTTCTACATGGCTCATGTACACCCCTCAAATTTTCTACACCGTCCGTGTACTAATAGACACCTCTTAAATATTCTGCACAGCTCATGTACTTATGGACACCCCACAAACCTTCCACATGGCTTATGAATTAATGGACACCCCTAAAACCTTCTACACAGCTCATGTACTAATGGAAACCAATTCTACATTACTCATTCATGGGCACCCCTAAAACCTTCTACAAGAATCATGTATTAATGGGCACTCCTTATACCTTATACACGGCTCGTGTACTAATGGACACCCCACAAACTTTCTACACCACTCATGAACTAATAGACACCCCTTAAATTTTCTGCACGGCTCATGTACTAATGAATACCCCTCATAATTTTCTACACAGCTCAGGTATTAATGGGCACCCGTCAAACCTTCTACATGCCTCATGTATTAATGGACACCCTTCATACCTTATACACGGCTAATGTATTAATGGACACCCCTCAAACCATCTACATGGCTCTTGTATTAATGGACACCCCCTCAAAACTTCTATATGGCTCATGTACTAAAGGACACCCCTCAAACCTTCTACACAGATCATGTATTAATAAACACTCCTCAAATCTTCTACACAGTCCGTGTATTAATGGGCACCGCTCACAGCTTCTACATGGCTCATGTACTAATGAACACCCCTAAAACCTTCTACATGACTCATGTACTAACGGACGCCCCTCAAACTTTCTACACAGCTTATGTACTAATGGACACCTCTCAAACCTTCTACACAGCTCATGTACTAATGGACACCCCTAAAACTTTCTAGATGGCTCATGTACTAATGGACACGCCGCAAACCTTGTACACAGCTCATGTACTAATGAACACCCCTAAAGACCCCACATAGTTCATGTACCAATGGACAACACTCAAACCACCTACATAGCTAATGTACAGCCCTCAAATATTCTACACAGCTCATGTACTAATCAACACCCTTCAAACTATCCAAAGAAGTTACCATGTTGGACGGTGGCAGGAGCACAAGTCTGGCTTGCTTTCTCCTCTGTTTCCGGTAGTAGTTCTCAAAGACCTCTCGTGAACCCTGAGATAAGAAGACAAGATAATTACAAACAGCAATTAAGCAACTGGACATGATCAAGATAAGACTAATGCAGTGGAAAGTTACATTTTTTTCTGGATATGTACAGCCAGTGTAAACCCCAAAGATTGGATCCCAAAATTGGATCCCAGGTGTAAACAAAGCCTTACAGCAATTTTCTGGTGTCAGAGATCAAACTATTGGCACCCCCTAAGATGTATTTGTTCTACATCGATGATAAACCAGATTAGAGTGCTGTAGATCTAGAAAGATACCAGGGGTTAAACTACAGTAAATAATAATGCGCTTACTACAGTAAAAAAAGTACACACTGCCACTTCTCACTAATATAGGGATTTCAGCAATTGTTTTGGGTGGTCTATCCCAGTACTTAGAAATAGATGTCATAAAGGTTATACACACCAACGCACACAAATCATTAATGTTCTTGTTTAAAATTCTTGGCTCCCAGTGCTGTCAATTAAAGCCAGTGAGGAGGAAGTAGGGGGCGGGCTGCTGCCTGTGTCAATAGACGCAGCAGCGGGGGGCTCAGGGGTGAGCACGCATAAGTGCCACCAGAGGAAGCAGCTTCCCATGGGGGCACTGAACAGAGGGGAGGTGCCAGAAGCGCCAGCGGGGGACCCCCCGAAACGAGGAGGTTCACGGCCACTCTGTGCAATTACATTGCGCAGAGCAGGTAAGTATAAATGTGGGTTTTTTTTTGTTTTCTTTTTAACTTTACAAATCTCATTATTGAGGTTTGTGATATTTCTGAAACGTGTCAGCACGTGACCAACCAGAACTGCTCTGCTCCGTCCTGAAAATCCCAATGAAAGAGGCAGAAGAAGAGTGTGGCTTTCAAATGCTTGTACTGCTGCACCAGCAACGTGGGTACTGACCGTTTATCACACAGAGAGTAAAGCGGGGACAGGTGAGAGTACAGGGTGCTAGTTCACCTCTTCATGCTTTGTGACACTGTTAAAAAACTTTATTTCATTTGCTACTTCTTCATACAAATGGACACATTTTTAAGAGACTAAAAGAGAAGTTGAGCATTTTTTTCCCCCCAAGAATCATAATTACGTAGGTGGATACAGCATTGACCGGTTGACCGCCCCCCCCCCCCCCGGCTCTAAGACAGCGATCGCTCGGTTCTCACAGCTCCATGAGCAGAGAGCTGGTGACTGTCGATCACTGGTTCTCTCTGCTCTAGCCCCCCCACCCCACGCGCTCCAGTGAGGGGGTGGGAGTGGCTGGCTCAGGCTCTTAGCGGCTCGCCGAGAGGCTGAGCCAGGTGCTGGTCCAGGGTTGTGCATGGATCCCAACCATTAAGTCGCGATCTTGCCCCAGGGCAGGACCGGCTTTGTGACTTCAGCCCGTTGTCTGCTGAAAACGAACTTCACTCAAACGAACTTCACTCCTGTGATTCACAAGAGAATTACAGGCAAACGAGCTTTGGCTGTACTTCTCCTTTAAGTTTTGTTACTTGCTGTAGTAGCAGATATTAGTAAGGTGTGCTGTATTATTTGCATTTTAACATCGCTAGTGTCCCTCAGTTTTTAGCAAATTCGAATGAAAAACAACTACAATGAGGGAAAAAAAGTATTTGATCCCCTGCTGATTTTGTACGTTCGCTCACTAACAAAATGATCAGTCTATAATTTTAATGGTCGGTTTATT
Organism: Lithobates clamitans; assembly: GCA_037952925.1. Lineage (NCBI taxonomy): Eukaryota > Metazoa > Chordata > Amphibia > Anura > Ranidae > Lithobates > Lithobates clamitans. The sequence continues at coordinate 75,034 of JBBGZY010002304.1, forward strand.
TCAACAGTGAGAGACAGAATAACAACAAAAATATCTAGAAAAACGCATTTCAAAAAAGTTATAAATTGGATTTGCATTTTAACAAGTGAAATAAGTATTTGATCCCCTATCAGCAAGATTTATGCCTCCCAGGTGTCTCCTATACAGGTAAGGAGCTGAGAAGTGCTCCTAATCTCAGCTTGTTACCTGTATAAAAAGACACCTGTCCATAGAAGGAATCAATCAGATTCCAATCTCTCCACCATGGCCAAGACCAAAAAGCTGTCCAAGGATGTCAGGGACAAGATTGTAGATCTACACAAAACTGGAATGGGCTACAAGACCATCGCTAACCAGCTTGGTGTGAGGGTGACAACAGTTGGTGCGATTACTTGCAAATGGAAGAAACACAAAATAAAATAACTGGTAATCTCCCTAGGTCTGGGACTTCAAGCAAGATCTCACCTCGTGGAGTTTCAAAGATCAGAGGAATCAGCCCGTAACTACATGGGAGAACCTTATCAATGATCTCAAGGCAGCTGGGACCATAGTCACCAAGAAAACAATTGGTAACACACTACGCCATGAAGGACTGAAATCCTGCAGCGCCCGCAAGGTCCCCCTGCTCAAGAAAGCACATGTACAGACCCGTCTGAAGTTTGCTAATGAACATCTGAATGATTCAGAGGAGAACTGGGTGAAAGTGTTGTGGTTAGATTAGACTAAAATCAAGCTCTTTGGCATCAACTCAACTCTCCATGTTTGGAGGAGGAGGAGGAATGCTGCCTAAGACCCCAAGAACACCATCCCCACCATCAAACATGGAGGTGGAAACATTATGCTTTGGGGGTGTTTTTCTGCTAAGGGGACAGGAAAACTTAACCACATCAAAGAGACAATGGACAGGGACATTTACCGTCAAATCTTGAGGGAGAACCTCCTTCCTTCAGCCAGGGCATTGAAAATGGGTCGTGGATGGGTATTCCAGTATGATAATGACCCAAAACACACGGCCAAGGCAACAAAGGAGTAGCTTAAGAAAAAGCACATTAAGGTCCTGGAGTGGCCTGGCCAGTCTCTAAACCTTAATCCCATAGAAATTATGTGGAGGGAGCTGAAGGTTCGAGTTACCAAACATCAGCCTCAAAACCTTAATGATTTGGAGAGGATCTGCAAAGAGGAGTGGGACAAATTCCCTCCTGAGATGTGTGGAAACCTGGTGACCAACTACAAGAAACGCCTGACCTCTGTGATTGCCAACAAGGGTTTTGCCGCCAAGTAATGTTTTGCGAAGGGGTCAAATATTTATTTCACTCATTAAAATTCAAATAAATGTATAACTTTTTTGAAATGCCTTTTTCTGAATATGTTTGTTGTTGTTCTGTCTCTCACTGTTAAAATAAACCGACCATTAAAATTATAGACTGATCATTTCTTTGTCAGTGGGCAAACGTACAAAATCAGCAGGGGATCAAATACTTTTTTTCCCCTCCCTGTAATATAATCTATCTTGTAGACAGATATCGAGAACTCAACCATTTTTTCTGCTGTTGTTGATAATTTGCACCATCCTAAATAGTACATAACTCACATAATGTTAGCAAAAAGAGAAGGAACTTTCCTCTGCCAATGTCATTTTTTTTTTTTTTTTAAATGTTTCACTTTAATTTAGATATCACAATTCTAAACGTGAAGTTACTATGTAGAATTCACCTCCGTAACATCTCTAAAATTCACCCCTTTTTAACAAATGAAACCACCAAGCTCCTCATTCACTCCCTTGTTATCTCTCGTCTTGACTATTGCAACTCCCTTCTCATTGGCTTACCTCTCCATAGGCTCCTCCCCTCTTCAGTCTATCATGAATGCTGCTGCCAGACTTATCCACCTTACCAACCGCTCAGTGTCTGCCAACCCTCTACTCCAATCCCTACACTGGCTCCCAATCACCCAGCGAATTAATTTCAAAATACTAACCACAACATACAAAGCCATTCACAATTCTGCCCCCAGCTACATCACCAACCATGTCTCCAAATATCACCCAAATGGACCTCTCCGCTCCTCTCAAGACCTCCTACTCTCAAGCTCTCATCTCCTCCTCCCATGCTCGTCTCCAGGATTTCTCCAGAGCCTCTCCCATCCTCTGGAACTCGCTACCTCCACCTGCCTGGCTATCCCCTACTCTTGCTACCTTCAGGCGATCCCTGAAAACTCATCTCTTCAGGAAAGCCTATCACGTCTCCAACTAATCTCCTACCACTTCCATCAGCTCATTCCCCACAGTTACAACCTTTTGTACCACCTGCCCCACCCTATTAGTTTGTAAGCTCTTCTGAGCAGGGCCCTCTTAATCCTCTTGTATTTTATTGTATTATAACTGTATTGTCTCCCTTTTATATTGTAAAGCACTGCGTAAACTGTTGGCGCTATATAAATACTGAATAATAATAATAACTATAGAGAAACCTATTGGAGAACCAGAGCGAGGCGAGATGAAACCAAAAGCAATGGTTTCACGGGTCTTTATAAAACAGGCAGAGCTCAGTGGCATTTCTCCGAAGCCTCCAGAGAAGGTGAAGTCAGAGAAGGAGTACAACCCATTAGTCCTTTCCCCGAGAACAAGGAGCATATAACTCAATCTGCTCCATGTTTCTTTCGGGGTCACGAGGGTCACACAAGCACTTAGTAGGACAACATAACAAGTTCACAGCGCTGGTGTCCTCCAGGGAACAGTAGCCGTCCCATTAGCACGTAGTAGACTGTGGGTTATCAAAGGCCACTGCCCTCCTAATGGTTTTTTTCCTGTGTCCTTATCGCTGCCTAGCACAAAGTATCTGAGCCGGGCCTGTCCTCTATGATCTCACACTGGTGTTTACAGGCATGGAGCAGAGCAGGAGATGGGCAGATAGACGGCTCAGGGGGCCACATCTGGCATCTCTCTCACCCACAGAGCAGCTGTGAAACAGTGAGGACTGAGGGCAGCAACCACTATGTCAGCACTGAAATCAATAATTAAAAACAACAAATTCGGACTATCAAGATAATTAATATGAAGCTAAATAGATGATAGGAGAAGTTCTTGTGGTTTCTTATGCCCCGTACACACGATCAGAAATTCCGACAGAAAAAACTTGGATGGTTTTTCCGACGGAATTCCGCTCAAGCTTGGCTTGCATACACACGGTCACACAAAAGTTCTCGGAACTTTCGACCGTCAAGATCGCGGTGACGTACAACACTATGACTAGCTGAGAAAATGAAGTTCAATGCTTCCAAGCATGCGTCAAATTGTTTCCCACTGCATGCGAGATTTTTTGCGCGTCTGAATTGCATACAGAAGATCGTATTTTCGGATACGAACTTTTCGCGACCGAAAAATAGAGCACATGCTCTCAATCTTTTAAAAATAAAAAGGAAAAAAACTGCGCTGCGGAGCAAAGTATAAAAAGGCAAATTGATAGCAGCACTTAAAACACACCAATATCTGTGTACAAAATACAAAAAATAAAAAACAAAAAGTGCGCTTACAATATGATAATACACGTGAAAATGCAAATAATTGAATGTGCAAAACACAATATATTAAGGACAAACTGGTAGCCCAGTATATCACATATAAATACGTGTATAACATAAAAGAGTCTGGTGATGTCAAAGTAAGACCTGTGAAGGTGGGCAATTCAATGCAAATAGTATATGTGAAGTGTATCTAGACAAAAATGTGGGGACCGCAAATCACAGTCCATAAGGTAAATCAAACAAAGTTCATCAGTGAAAAACTTGCATCCACTATGCAAACACCCAATGTCCTTAAAGATGGATCAAAAAGGAGAAAGGGATAAAAGAGGGTGATACAACTGCACTTGCAGTGACTCCATTCCGCCAGCAAAAGTCCGATGGAGCATACACACAGTCGCATTTTCCGACCAAAAGCTCACATCGGTCTTTTGCTGGCGGAATTTCCGGTCGTGTGTACGCGGCATTAGGCACACTAGCGCCGCGGTAGCGCTAAAGCGCCACTTGTTTTAGCGGCACTTTATCACTGTTTTAGCGGCGCTTTTTCGGACGCTAGCTGGGCGCTTTTAATTTCAATGGGCATGCCGTTTTGGGGGGCGGTGTATACAGCGCTCCCAAACCACCCCAAAGATGCTGCTTGGAGGACTTTTTCTAACGTCCCGCAAGTGCAGCGCCACAGTGTGAAAGCACTCGGGCTTTCACATTCGGGCGGCAGTTTTCAGACGCTTTACAGGCGCTATGTCTAGTGCTAAAACGCCTAAAAAATGGCCTCAGTGTGAAAGGAGCCTAATAGCACAGATTTCCTCGGTCACAAGTACCCACACCTACCCTGTTTCCCCGAAAATAAGACCTAGCATGATTGTCGGTGATGGCTGCAATATAAGCCCTACCCCCCAAATAAGCCCTAGTTAAAGTCCTTGTAGGTCTTATTTTCAGGGTAGGGCTTATTTTCGGGGAAACAGGGTAGGGCTTATTTGGGGGGTAGGGCTTATATTGCAGCCATCACCGACAATCACGCTAGGTCTTATTTTTGGGGAAACAGGGTAGTAGTACTTCACACAGGTACAATCAAGAAAGCCAACCAGTCCCCAACAAGTTTAATCTGCCTAAAATATGCCTTCCTTGAGTCATCTCCCACCCCCCCCCACCAACACGCTAATGGAATTGTTAAATAAAATCTTTTTGTGTTTTCAGCATTTTCAATCATTTGGTTTCTGTGCTTCTCTTTGCAATGTAGGCAGATGGTGTCTGATTGGAGGGGCTCAACGTGGACTCCTGAAAAGAGCAGACCACCCTACCTAGGAAACACTGGCCATATGAAGATGAGCCTTCGTGATTGAACTGAATTTCATTGAATGAAAGGGGCAGGCCAGGGACAGTCAGGTTGTGGACGATAGCGGATGTCCTTCAGCCAGGAAACAAGGAGGGCTCCATCTGACTTGCTGCAGCTTTTAATGCACATTGTGAGAAGCTTGTAGTGTGCAGTGAAATCAAAGGAAAGCCATTTCAGTACAGAAGAGGATCCTGTACAACTGTGCAAGACTGAAGGTAAGGATGGAGGTCAGCTTCAGTAGGTTGTTCTCCACCAGACTGGGGCTTCAGAATTATGAGCATCTTACCAGATTTCTCATTATTTAAGGAGGTTGTAAACCCTCATGTTTTCTTCACTTTAACCCCTTGCCGACCAGCACACGACGATATACGTCGGCACAATGGCGCGGCTGGGCAAATAGGCGTACAGGTACACGACGATATACGTCGGCACAATGGCGCGGCTGGGCAAATAGGCGTACAGGTACGTCCCCTTTAAGATGCGGCATTGTGGGTGCACGCCTGCCGTGTGCTCTGTGACTGTGACCGCGGGTCCCGCGGACTCGATGTCCGCCGGGTGCCCGCGATCGTGTCACGGAGCGGAAGAACTATGTAAACAAGGCATTTCCCCATTCTGCCTAGTGACATGGCAGGGATCTGCTGCTCCCTGTCATTGAGAGCAGTGATCGCTGTCATGTGAGTACCCTGTTTCCCCGAAAATAAGACCTAGCGTGATTGTCGGTGATGGCTGCAATATAAGCCCTACCCCCCAAAATAAGCCCTACCCTGTTTCCCCGAAAATAAGCCCTACCCTGAAAATAAGACCTACAAGGACTTTAACTAGGGCTTATTTGGGGGGGTAGGGCTTATATTGCAGCCATCACAGACAATCACGCTAGGTCTTATTTTCGGGGGAAACAGGGTAGTAGCCCATCCCCCCCACAGTTAGAATCACTCCCTAGTACACACTTAACCCCTTGATCGCCCCCCTAGTGGTTAACCCCTTCCCTGCCAGTGTCTTTTACACAGTAATCAGTGCATTTTTATAGCACAAATCACTGTATAAATGACAATGGTCCCAAAATAGTGTCAAAAGTGTCCGATGTGTCCGCCATAATGTCTCAGTCACGATAAAAATCGCAGATCGCCGCCATTACTAATAAAAAGAAAAAATTAATAATAAAAATGCCATAAAACTATCCCGTATTTTGTAGACGCTATAACTTTTGCGCAAACCAATCAATATACGCTTATTGTGATTTTTTTTTTTACCAAATATATGTAGAAGAATACATATCGGACTAAACTGAGGAAAAACATTTTTTTTATATACATATTTTTTGGGGATATTTATTATAGCAAAAAGTAAAAAGAAATTTTTTTTTTTTTTCAAAATTGTCGCTCTTTTTTTTGTTTATAGCGCAAAAAATAATAACCGCAGAGGTGATCAAATACCACCAAAAGAAAGCTCTATTTGTGGGGGAAAAAAGAACATCAATTTTGTTTTGGTGCAACGTCGCATGAACACGCAATTGTTAAAGTGGCGCAGTGCCGAATCGCAAAAAACGCTCTTGTCGGGAAGGGGGTAAATCCTTCCAGGGCTGAAGTGGTTAATGCATCCTATTAAAGGTGAAAAAACGACTGTCACTGTCCAGCCCCCCCCCCCCCAGTTTCACCCACCTGAATCCTGTATTTGCCCCCGCCGGAGACAGGCTCTTCCCCTCTGCCCGTTGTCTCGGCTCTTGATTGGATAGGTTGATAGCAGCACAGCCATTGGCTCCCGCTGCTGTCAATCAAATCCAAATGACACGGGTGATGGGGGGGCGGGGGCCGAGTCCTGCATTCTGCCTCTATGGACGCCGAATGCTGTAGCATGCCTGCAAGGTAATCCCACCGGAGAGCGCTTCTCCCTGGGGGTAACCTGATGCTATGGACACAAATGCTGGACTCGGGAGCGCACCCGCAAGCTCAACCCCCTCCAGGAGAGCGCTTCTCCGAGGGCAGGGGTGTAAAACTCAATTTCATTGTGGGCCGCATCAGCCTCATGATTGTCCTCAAAAGGGCCGCTTGTATCTGTAAGATTAGATGTCCAGCGCATCCCCTCCCCTTAACATTAGAGGTCAAGAGCCACCCCACCATCAGAAGTGGAGTCCCCTACTCCCCCTAACATCACAGTGCACCCCCTTTCCTTATGCTGCTGGGAAGAAGCTGGATGTGTTGCTTGAAAGCAGAAAGTAGGTATCTGGAGGAGGACCAGAGGAGGGCTGGAGCTCTCCTGCAGCTGCAGGAGAGGTGCGAGGGCCACATGAAATTGCCTGGAGGGCCGGATTCGGCCCGCGGGCCTTGTGTTTGACACCTGTGTCCTAGGGGGTTATACGATGTGGGGAGGAGCTACCAGCACCACCGGGGGACCCCCGAAGTTGAGGCTCTGGGCCACTCTGTGTAAAAAGAACTGCACAGTGGAGGCAAGTATGACATGTTTGTTATTTAAAAAAACAAAAAAAACAAAGCCTTACAATCACTTTAAGGTGCAATCCAGGCCAGAAACACCTTAGAGGCTGCACTGGACCCATTGCATAGGTTGATAAGGTACGTTTTACTCCGCACTCTGGCAACCCCTAAACATAACGTTTTTTCTGGATATACACTTTAACTCTGCACTGTACATGGAGGAGACAAGATGAGACCCGGGCTGGGAGTGTTTAGCCCTGGTGCATGAGGTTCTGCTGCGGGGAGGGGGCACATGTGCACCATCCAGCCCCATTGCAGGCAGCCTGTCAACATCTTTATCTTTGAGAGGCTGACTGCTGCTGTGCCTGGACGCTGTGCCTGGACGCTGTGCCTGGACGCTGCGCCTAGCAGCTCAAATGTTTAGGGTAGTATGCTCCCAGAGAGGAATGAACACAGACCTCCTGCCTGCATTTAACCTTCGCAGTAATTGGGGGAGCCACATTCTAAAAGTAGTTAAAGTGGTTCTAAAGGCAGAAGGTGCAGAGAATGCATTAAAGAGGTTGTAAAGGCAGAAGGTTTTTTTTTTTTTTTATCTTAATGCAAGTCTTCTGTGTGCAGCAACCCCCTAATACTTAAGGTCCCTCTCTGTCTAGCGATGTCCACGAGTGCCTCAGCGGTCCGAGATTCTCCCTCCTACTTGGCGCCATTGGCTGCCGCTACTGTCAAAGTCAGCTAGCCAATCAAGGGAGAGAGGGGGCGGGGCCAGATTGGGTCTCCATGTCTGAATAGACACACGGAGTTGTGATTTGGCTCGGGCGCCCCCCCCCATAGCAAGCTGCTTTCTGTGGGGGGCACTGAACGGGAGGGAGGTGCTAGGATCACACAAGAGAGACCCGAGAAGAGGAGGATCCGGGCTGCCCTGTGCAAATCCACTGCAACAGAGCAGGGTTGTCTGTCTTTTTTTTTTTTTTTTTTTTTAAAGAGAGACCTTACAATTACTTTAAGATAAAAAATTCTTCTCTGTGCAGATCACCTTATACTTACTCAAGACCAATCTTGATCCAACGCTGCGCACGAGAACAGCAATGCTCCCACGCCTTATACAGCTGTTTTGAGAATGACACAAATTTTAATTCTCACAAAGTCTGCTGCTGCTGCTGCGTCAGTGTTTTTAGATCTTTTTGTCAGATGTTACTATGGTATACTGAAGTATAATTACAAGCATTTCATAAGTGTCAAAGGCTTTTATTGACAAATTTATGTAAAGAGTCAATATTTGCAAGGTTGATGCTTCTTTTTCCAAGACCTCTGCAACTCGCCGTGGCATGCTGTCCATCAACTTCTGGGCCACATCCTGATGGCAGCCCATTCTTGCATAATCAATGCTTTGAGTTTGTCAGAGTGTGCAGGGTGTTTTTTTGTTCACCCACCTCTTGAGGATTGACCGCGGGTTCTCAATGGGATTAAAGTCTGGGGAGTTTCTTGGCCACGGACCCAAACTTTCGACGTTTTGTTCCCCAAGCCACTTACTTATCACTTATGGCAAGGTGCTCCATCATGCTGGAAAAGGCATTGTTCCTCACCCAACTGTGATGGTTGGGAGAAGTTGCTCTCGGAGGATGTTTTTGTACCATTCCTTATTCATGGCTGTGTTCTTAGGCAAAATTGTGAGCAGGCCCACTCCCTTGGGTGAGAAGCAACCCCACACATGAATGGTCTCAGGATGCTTTACTGTTTTCATGACACGGGATTGATGGTAGAGCTCACTTTTTCTTCTCCAGACAAGGTTTTTTTTTCCCAGAACAATTGAAAAGGGGATTCATTATAGAAAATGACTTTACCCCAGTCCTCAGCAGTCCAATCACTGTACCTCTTGCAGAATATCAGTCTGTCCCTGTTGTTTTTCCTGGAGAGAAGTGGTTTCTTTGCTGCCCTTCTTGACACCAGACCATCCTCCAAAAGTCTTCTCCTAACCGTACAAGCAAATGCACTCACACCTACCTGCTGCCATTCCTGAGCAAGCTCTGCACTGGCGGTGATCCCGCAGCTGAATTAACCGTAAGAAACAGTCCTGCCGTGTACTGGACTTTCTTGGGGGCCCTGAAGCCTTCTACACAACAATTGAACCTCTCTCCTTGAAGTTCTTGATGATCCCATAAATGGTTGATTTAGGTGCAATCTTCGTAGCAGCAATATCCTTGCCTGTGAATCCCTTTTTGTGCAAAGCAATGATGACTGCACGTGTTTCCTTGCAGGTAACCGTGGTTAACAGAGGAAGAATAAAGATTTCAAGCACCACCCTCCCTTTTAAGCTTCCAGTCTGTTATTCTAACTCAATCAGCATTGCAGAGTGATTTCCAGCCTTGTCCTCATCAACACTGACTGGCCTGTGTTAACGAGAGAATCACCGACATGTTGTCAGCGAGTCCTTTTGTGGCAGGGCTTAAATGCAGTGGAAATGTTTTTTGGGGGGATTAAAAGGGTTGCAAAGGTAAAAGTTTTTTCACCTTAATGCATTCTATGCATTAAGGTGAAAAAACTTCCGACAATACCGCCGCCCCCAGCCCCCCCGTTTTACTTACCTGACCCCTCGAAAGTCCCCCGCTCGCTCCCGACATAGATTTCGCCGCTCGGCCTGGCTGCTGATTGGCTACAGTGGATGGATTGAAAGCAGCGCAGCCATTGGCTCGCGCTGCTGTCAATCACATCCAATGACGCGGCACGACGGGGGGCGGGGCCGAGCGATACAGTGAGCGGCTATAGCCGCCGGCTGTATCACGGGAGTGCGCCCGCAAGAACTAACCACCATGCGAGGGAGCTCGCATTAAGGTGGTGAGTCCTTGCGGGGAGGAGCCGAAACAGACCCCTGAAGACCAGGTTCGGGGCCACTCTGTGCAGAACGAGCTGCACAGTGAAGATAAGTATAACATGTTTGTTATTTAAAAAAAAAAAAAAAATTACCTTTACAACCCCTTTAAGTTAATTTTCATGGCAAAGAGGGACTTTGCAATTAATTGCTATCATAAACACTAATCCCGGGTTCACACCTATGCGAATTAGATGTGCGTTTCCGCACATCTAATTCACATAGCAGGAGAATGTGACTGGCTCCCTATGGAGCCGGTTCACATATCTCCGGGGCGGCTGCAGTGCGCACTGCACAAAAACGCTGTGAGTCTTTGGCTGCGTTTCAGGGCCGAATTCAGGCATAGAATCGGCCCCGATTCGTCCCTGAAACGGTGAACAGGGACGCACAGCGCTCCTGTGCCGTCCGCAGCGCATTATAGTGTGAACCCAGGCTGAGGCAGCAGACTTTGTGAAAATTAATATTTGCGCCATTCTCAAAACCTTTGGCCACGGCTGTAGGCTCAGAGACAGCAGTGGGAGCCATTGACTTCTGCTGCTGTCAATCACAGCTGGCGAGCAAAGGACGGGGGAGGCAGAGCCGCACGCTGCGTGTCAAGAGCCTGGCTCGGGATAGAGCCCCGTATGAGTGCCCCCCCATAACAAGCGCCTTGCTATAGGGGGGAACTTTCCAGGGGGGGTGGAACCAGGAATGCTGGTGAAGGACCAAACAAAAAGAGGTTGGGGTTGCTCTGTGCAAAACCATTGCACAGAGCAGGTATGTATAAAATGTCATTTAAAAAACAGGATCTGAGCCATCGCTCAGCGGTGACCTTATCTGCGGGTCACCAGCGGCCTTAGTACGGGAGAACCTTTAATTCCCTTGTGCCCGGAGTTATGCTTTAACCCACAGAAAAAGGGATTTCCCAGTGCAATAGGAGTCAGGTCTTCACACACACCTGCCAGCAAACAAATATCATCCTATACAAGGCAGCTTCAAGTTCAGCAGTCACAGTGCTTGCTCCATTAACCCAGGTCTGACCTCCCCTCTCCCCGTGCTTTCCCTCACTAACCTTCCTGACAAAGTTCAGGGTTTCCTGGAGAAGTCTGCGGGGCCGGCTGTGTGATAATGTGCAGCGTTCTTATTTACAGGTGCCTGGAATCTGACCGCCAGATGACCCCCTTCCCCAGTACAATATATGAACTTCTGCCCCATCGATAAGCCTGCCAGGCCCCAGCCAGAAACAGAGAGGTGACTACGGGGTCAATTACACACAGTAAAAAAAAAAAAAAAAGTTGAAAACAATAATAAATTTGTAAATGTTTATGTTACACGAGGCCCTCGGGGGCAAAAGTTCAATGGGTACCGCTCGGAAGCAGGGCGCTCTGATAATTATTATTAGGCAGAGAGTACAGTGGCTGTGCCCCTGATATTTCCTCCACAAAACAAAAGAGGCCGCTTCCTCTAGCTGGCAAACAGGATCCGAGCCATCGCTCAGCGGCGGCCTTATCTGCGGGTCACCAGCGGCCTTAGTACGGGAGAGAATGGCATGGCATCTGGGTCATGGTGCTCCCAGGAGTTTGCTGCTATCACAACCCCCCCCCCCCCAAAAAAAAGGAGAAAAACAAAAAGGAGGGAGTCAGGAACGGTGACCTGGTCCTCCCCAGGACAAACAGCGAGTCGCGGACAATAAGAACATTCCAAAACATTCCTTCCAATGAACACCAGTGGTTACAGGGACTATACAATTGTTTTCTGCTTCCTCATCACATAACCGGCATCATCCATGACACACTAATCGTCACCCTGTCACAGAAAGAAAAAGGGAGTCTCAGACCTCGTCTACTGTATGCGGGTCAAAGCAAGTCCACACAGTGCAGGACCACCACAGTACAAATCTAATATAGACTCACTGGCCACTTTATTAGGTACACCTGCTTACTTGCTTGGTAACACAAATTGCTAATTCAGCCAATCACATGGCAGCAACGCAATGCATTTAGGCATCTAGACGTGGTGAAGAGAGCTTGCTGAAGTTCAAACCGAGAAAGGGGATTTAAGTGACTTTGAACGTGGCGTGGTTGTTGGTGGCAGACGGGCTGGTCTGAGTATTTCAAAAACTGCTGATCTGCTGGGATTTTCACACACAACCATCTCTTGGGTTTAGAGAGAATGGTCCAAAAAAGAGAAGAAAAAAAAGAGAAGAAAAAAAAAAAGAAGGAAAGATAGGAAAATGTCTTGTTGAGATCAGAGGAGAATGGGGTAGACTGGTTCCAGATGGTAGAAAGGCAACAGTAATGCCGCGTACACACGAGCGGACTTTACGGCAGACTTTGCCCGGCGGACTGGATTTCGTCGGACAATTCGATCGTGTGTGGGCTCCAGCGGACTTTGTTTTCTCAAAAGTTGGACGGACTTAGATTTGAAACATGTTTTAAATCAATCCGTCGAAATCGAGTCCGGTCGAAAAAGTCCGCTCGTCTGTATGCTAGTTCGACGGACATAAAATCACGCTAGGGCAGCTATTGGCCACTGGCTATGAACTTCCTTGTTTTAGTCCGGTGTACGTCATCACGTACAAATTCGACGGACTTTGGTGGATTGTGTGTAGGCAAGTCCGTTCATTTAGAAAGTTCGTCGTAAAGTACGTCGAAAAGTCCGCCGGGCAAAGTCTGCCATAAAGTTCGACCGTGTGTACGCGGCATTACTCAACTACTCATTACATCCAAGGTATGCAGAATACCATCTCTAATCGCACAACACATCGAACCTTAAAGCAGATGGGGCTACAGCAGCAGAAGACCACACCGGGTGCCACTCCGGTCAGTTAAGAACAGGAAACTGAGGCTACAATTCGCACAGGATCACCAAAATAGGACAATAGAAGATTGGAAAATTGTTGCCTGGTCTGAGGAGTCTCGATTTCAGTTGAGACATTCAGATGGTGGGGTCAGAATTTGGTGTAAACAACATGAAAGCATGGATCCATCCTGCCTTGTATCACCGGTTCAGGCTGGTGGTGGTGGTGTAATGGTGGGGGGGGGATATTTTCTTGGCACACTTTGGGCCCCTTAGTACCAATTGAGCATGGTTTAAACATCATGGACTACCTGAATATTATTGCTGACCATGTCCATCCCTTTATGACTCCAGTGTACCCATCTTACTCCAATGGCCTCCACAGTCACCAGATCCAATCCAATAGAGCACCTTTGAGATGCAGTGGAACGGGAGATTGGCATCATAGATGTGCAGCAAGTGTGTGATGTTATCATGTCACTACGGACCAAAATCTGAGGAATGTTTCCAACATCTTGTTGAATCTATTCCACGAAGAATGAAGGCAAAAAGGGGGTCCAATCCAATACTAGCAAGGGGCATGTATATATTCCTGTTAACCACTTAATGCAAATCGCCGTACCTGTACGTCGGTACTTTGGCGCTAAATACCGTTGTTATGGCAGCAGCTAGCTGCCATAACACCCATATTTTCAGAAACGTCTAGCGGTTCTCTTTACGATAAAAGGGGAGTCTGCAGCAGGTTCCACTGCTTCAGCTGCCCACAGTTAAAATGGCTGCAGCCAGACTCAGTGGAGGGAGATTTCTGCGGCATATTTGGCAAGTAGAGAATCACAGTATATATAAAATAATATGCAAAGTGGTTGGAGGGGAGCTTCAGAATAGCAAAGATGTTTTTTTTATTACAAATTATGTGAGCAGACTGCGGCTCCTCTTTAAACGGCACATCGCTGCCGTCTGTAGAGAGCCCTGTGTTGCTTAACAACACAGGGCCCTTTTCTGTCATTCGCTCAGCCGATCAGCAGGTCCCAGCCATAAATCATTGGTCGGGACCCACTGATCGGCTTGTGCTGCAGCAAATTGCTTTGTAACAAAGGAGGAGAAGAAAAAAAAAATGTTCTTCCCATTTTCCACACAAAGCTTTCTCAATATGGTGAAAGCTTCATAACGACCAAGCAGCTCCAATAAATCGTCCGCTCCTCAGTGTGCCCATAACCGCCAGAGAGACCGCGTGAATCTTGGGGGACGTGATCGGACGCTGACACACACAGACAATATACAACTTGGGTGGAAATAAAAAATTCTTTAGGTGATCTGTGCTGTCACTGTGCAAGAGAAGAAGAAGAAAAGACACCTGCCAACATCACAGGTAAACTCCGGGAGACCCCGGCCCTCGCACCGCCAGCACCAGAAAACATTACTAACCCAAACAGGAGCGAGCGCCGACACGTCCCCGGTGTCCCCTGTCTGATCTTTACAAAGAAAAGAAAATTAACCTCTCATTGTGGCTCCCCCCCCCCACCCACCCTCGGGGGACTGTAATGACATACCGAAACTCAAACTTTCCTAACCCAGGAACACACGCACCCCTCCGAGGGAGCTTCACATTCCCAGGACCTACAGGAAGAAAAATTAAAATCATCTCACCGATGTTCCCATATAGGTCCACAGATATCATACAAATCGTATTTATTCTGTTCACTCTTTAAGAGGAAATGCATTCTGCTCACATGTAATAAAAACATCTTTGCCATTCTGAAGCTTCCCTCCAACCACTTTGCATATTATTTTATATATACTGTGATTCTGTACTTGCCAAATATGCTGCAGAAATCTCCCTCCACTGAGTCTGGCTGCAGCCATTTTAACTGTGGGCAGCTGGAGCTGCTGCCTGTCCACTTCTTGAATTTACACAGACGCACACCTCCAGCTCTGCAGCTCTCATTGGCCCTCTTATGACTCAACCCCCCCTCCCTTTTTGGCAAACTCTCACGAGAGTGAGAGAGAGGGCTGTGCATGACGTCATAAGCCTAGGGTCAGGCATGTCCAAAGTCCAGCCCGTGAGCCAATTGCAGCCCGCCTTCTGATTTTAAATGGCCCGCCTGGTAATTTGGACATATATATCTTTTGTGGCCCCCAACAAATCTCTGAGCGCCGGGGCCACAAAAGATATATATTCTGGCTGCCTCGGAGGGGGCGGAACGAGTGCCGTACATACAGGAGTATTTCCCGTTTACGCGGCGGCCTCTGTAATAGGAAGTCTGTTGGCACTCGTCCCGCCCCTCTCCCTGTCCCCCCTGTCCGAGGATGCAGATGGGCATGGATCAGCTGCGTTCACGGCTACGGCGGGGCTGCTGCATTCACGGCTACGGCGGGGCTGCTGCGTTCACGGCTACGGCGGGGCTGCTGCGTTCACGGCTACGGCGGGGCTGCTGCGTTCACGGCTACGGCGGGGCTGCTGCGTTCACGGCTACGGCGGGGCTGCTGCATTCAATGGCATTGGTGGGGCTGCTGCATTCAATGGCATTGGTGGGGCTGCTGCATTCAATGGCATTGGTGGGGCTGCTGCATTCAATGGCATTGGTGGGGCTGCTGCGTTCATGACAATGGTGGGGCTGCTGCGTTCATGGCAATGGTGGGGCTGCTGCGTTCAATGGCATTGGTGGGGCTGCTGCGTTCATGACAATGGTGGGGCTGCTGCGTTCATGACAATGGTGGGGCTGCTGCGTTCATGACAATGGTGGGGCTGCTGCGTTCATGACAATGGTGGGGCTGCTGCGTTCATGACAATGGTGGGGCTGCTGCGTTCATGACAATGGTGGGGCTGCTGCGTTCATGACAATGGTGGGGCTGCTGCGTTCATGACAATGGTGGGGCTGCTGCGTTCATGACAATGGTGGGGCTGCTGCGTTCATGGCAATGGTGGGGCTGCTGCGTTCATGGCAATGGTGGGGCTGCTGCGTTCATGGCAATGGTGGGGCTGCTGTGTTCATGGCAATGGTGGGGCTGCTGCGTTCATGGCAATGGTGGGGCTGCTGCGTTCATGGCAATGGTGGGGCTGCTGCGTTCATGGCAATGGTGGGGCTGCTGCGTTCATGGCAATGGTGGGGCTGCTGCGTTCATGGCAATGGTGGGGCTGCTGCATTCAATGGCATTGGTGGGGCTGCTGCATTCAATGGCATTGGTGGGGCTGCTGCATTTATGGCAATGGTGGGCTGCACATGGGCACTGACCCTTATTTTGCTTCACAGTTCTTTATTTAAAATTTAAGGTTTTTTTCCTGAAACTTCCCTCTTAAAGTGAAGGTGCCTGTTATACACCAATAAATACTGTATATATCCAAAATAACACACCCGAGCTCATCTCTTCACCACACACAGCCACAAAGGCAGGAGAATTCTTGTTAGGTGGTGTATTATTGCTCGGACAAACACACTTAGACCAAATTTTAATGGTTCAAAGAATGTCAGGCAAAATGTTCGGCCGTCACACATGTTCACTTCATCAAATCTGGCCCTCTTTGAAAAAAGTTTGGACACCCCTGGCCTAGGCTAATGACAAGAAACAGGAAGTGGGCTGTATAAGGTATTTACTGGCACAAAAAAAAATGTTTTACTATCCAAAGTTAAAACGACAACAAGGGCAGAAGATTTAATAGATGGAAAAATGAAAAAAAAATGACTGAAGTTCCGCTTTTAGGACTTATGAACAATTCTTCTCTTCTCTATAGCCACTGAAAGTGCTGAATTTACAGCTTATCTGAGAGTTCAGAAAAAAAGAGGGCGGACAGCTGAGGTTACACTCTGCACAGCTCAGTGAGGAGAGCTCTGAGAGCTGATTGGAGGGAAGAGAAACACCCCTCCTTCACACAGCACACAGGAACAGAGCTGAGGCTGTGAATCAAAGGCTGTGTGCTGGAGATCCCTCCCCATGTAGCCTTTTATCTCTTGGTGTCAGGAAAACTTGTCAAAAGCGGTTCATGCTGATAGCACAGAAGCAAAGCAACAGACAGAACTGACACTTAAAGGAGTTGTAAAGGCAAAAGGTTTTGTATCTTAATGCATTCTATGCATTAAGATAAAAGCCTTCTGTGTGCAGCAGCCCCCCCCCCCTTCAGTCCCCTCTAATACTTACCCAAGGTCCATCTAGATCCAGTGATGTTGTAGCAATGTCTCGGCTGCCCCGGACACCCCTCCCTATTGGCTGAGACAGCAGGGAGGCGCCATTGGCTCTCGCTGCCATCAAAGTCAGTCAGCCAATGAGAATAGAAAGGGGGTGAGGCCGGGCCGCAGCTCAGTGTCTGAATGGACACACAGCTTCAGCTCGGCTCCGGTGCCCCCCATAGCAAGCTGCTTGCTGTAGGGGGCACCTAACAGGAGGGAGGGACCATGGACCAAAAAGAGGAGGATCCAGGCTGCTCTGTGCAAATTCACTACAACAAAGCAGGTCATTTTAACATATTTATTATTTTTAATTAAAAAAACAAAACAAAAACGAGACTTTACAATCACTTTACAAGTGTTACTAAACCCCGGACCCTGCATTCACTATATCTGGTCTCCCGCAGTACACAGAACATGGAAATGCAATTATTTTAGTAAATTTAAACTGCTAAATACTTTTTCTCATCAGCAGTATATAGAAGGCTTGTGACTTTTATCAGTGTCTGGTTAAAGCTTGTAGAAGGAGTTGTCATTCTTCTCTGACTGTCCTATAACACTGGAGGACCCCTGACCTTCTGTCTGGACAGTGTTGATTAGCCCTGTGCTGATCTCATGCACTCTCCCAAGAAAAAAAAAAAACTCTAGCAATACACACCAAACTGAGCATGTGCAGAGTGCCCCCTAGGGCTCTGCCTTATCAGGTGATGTATTGGGGACTGTGGAAGAAGGGGAGGATCAGAGAAGACAGGAGCAAACAGCTTTTTTTTTTTACACAATACAGAGGATTAACCCCTTAGGTTCTACGGTGAGTATAACAAGCATGCTATACTGCATATACAGACTGATTTTACTGTTGTGGGTTTAGTAACACTATAAGCCTAGTACACACGATGAGAAAATCGGACCAAAAATGCGGCTTTTTAAAATGATCGTGCAATAATCTGATCGTCAGTACACAGATTTTTAGAGCTGATCACGACAGTTCGTGCGAAATTATCTAAAGGAACAAAAACAAACATTTTCTGGTAGGATACCTGGACAAGTCATTTTTGATCAATCAATACAGTATTTGTCCGGAAAAAAAAAAAAAAAAAAAAAACGGAAGTCAGAGACCATACTATGCTCAGAAACAAAATACTACATTACAATACATTACACATCACTTTCAAAGTTGTATTCGGTCGTATGAGAATTTGCTTAACTTTAGTAACCTCTTCATTTTCTATATAAAACTAGTATGAAAAAAAAAAAAAAAAAAAAAAGATGATTACTCATCTGACATTCTCATTGTGCGTACGAGGCTTTAGTGCTCTCGGCTGAGACAAGTACACATTTTAGGGAGATATGCTTGGCTAATCTGTGATCCCTCCGCACAGTGTGTTGTTCCTGTTGCTTCCCCCCCCCCCCCTTCAGCAACAGTAAATCTTAAAAGCTGTCAGCAGATCAGCCTCTAGTGGCTCTGATTTAGGCACGATGCCAAAAATCGAGAGCAACTGAGCATGCACAGAGCAGGGTGGGAGTGCCTTACTGGATTTTAAACAGTTTAAGCATGGATTTTTTTTTGAGTTTTACATAGATATACTGGGAAAAGGGGCCAGCATGAAGTCATTGATCAGGACTTAATTGCCTGACTGAAGTTCCACTTTAAGAATGTACCTTCTATTGTTCTCAGCCTCCTCTAAATCTCCAAATTCCTTTTTATGTTGCCGTGTTCCAACTTCCTGTAAGGTGGTGGCTTCTTCCGTTCTACATTGTCACACTGTATATAGAAATGTAGTCACTAGAGAAGGGGGTCTTCAAACTTTCTAAACAAAAGGCCAGATTACTGACATTCGGACTTCAGGAGGACCAGACAGTGGCCATTGGAAGTAGAAAAGGTCCAGACATCAGTGGGAAAAAAAACAATCATTGTTGTTAGTGGGAGGCATTGTGCCCCATCATTGGTGGCAGTCGGAGGCATTGTGCCCCATCATTGGTGGCAGTCGGAGGCATTGTGCCCCATCATTGGTGGCAGTGGGAGGCATTGTGCCCCATCATTGGTGGCAGTCGGAGGCATTGTGCCCCATCATTGGTGGCAGTCGGAGGCATTGTGCCCCATCATTGGTGGCAGTGGGAGGCATTGTGCCCCATCATTGGTGGCAGTGGGAGGCATTGTGCCCCATCATTGGTGGCAGTTGGAGGCATTGTGCCCCATCATTGGTGGCAGTCGGAGGCATTGTGCCCCATCATTGGTGGCAGTCGGAGGCATTGTGCCCTATCATTGGTGGCAGTTGGAGGCATTGTGCCCTATCATTGGTGGCAGTTGGAGGCATTGTGCCCTATCATTGGTGGCAGTTGGAGGCATTGTGCCCTATCATTGGTGGCAGTTGGAGGCATTGTGCCCTATCATTGGTGGCAGTTGGAGGCATTGTGCCCCATCATTGGTGGCAGTTGGAGGCATTGTGCCCTATCATTGGTGGCAGTTGGAGGCATTGTGCCCCACCATTGGTGGCAGTGGGTGGAATTAGGTCCCATTGTTGGTATCGGTGGATGAAATAGTGCTCTAAGGGCTGGATAAAAGCATGCAAAGGGCTGCAGTTTGGAGACCACTGGCACTAGATAAAGCTGGACATCCTCCAGCCAGGAAATGAGGTGGGTTCTATCTGACGTGCTGCATCTTCTAATGCACATGGTGAGAAGCTCACAGTGTGCAGTGAAATCAGAGTAAGCCATTTCAGTCCAGGAGAGGAGCCGGTACAACTGTGCAGGACTGAAGAGAAGGCCGGAGGTTTCATTGAATTCTTTCCATTGTTTAGGGGAAGCGTGGTACCGTCATCTGTGGAATTTCATAAGAGAGGTTCTATTGGGGAGATCCCAACTTCAAAGTCATGAGAAAAAAAAATACAGAATTGAACATACTGGGTACTGAAAAACGAAAAAGTGTATGGATTTGGGTGGTGTTGGGCTTATTTTTAACACAGTGTTCATCTTTAGCATATGGTTTTCTATAAAAGAAAGCGAAAAAAAATAATAGATGTCATGACACCCGAGTGACGCGTCTTCCAGGCATTCAAAGTGACTCATGTGTGCGTCAATGAGTGAAGATGGGTGTTTCTAGAAGGAACGTCCCACATAGGAGACAGATGAATGGCAGTGCTGGGGGCCAGGGATCGGTACAGTGCCGTGATTCACCTAAAATTCTACCACCGGCGGATCTCAGCTGACTGACAGCTCCACTGTGAGGACAAGGCAGGCAATGACCGAAAGAGGCAGAACCCTAGAAAATCCAAAATCATTTCACCTCACTCTGGGCTGGTCAGAGATAAAGGAAAATTCATTCTTCTATTAGATTCGTTAGAGAGGAATTCCAGGTATGGATAATTAATACATAGTTACATTGTTCCAGCTTGGACCAATGAATGTATATACAATACCCGGGACCAATCACTATGTATATACCATACCCGGGACCAATCACTATGTATATACCATACCCGGGACTAATCATTATGTATATACCATACCTGGGACCAATCACTATGTATATACCATACCTGGGACCAATCACTATGTATATACCATACCCGGGACCAATCACTATGTATATACCATACCCGGGACCAATCACTATGTATATACCATACCCGGGACTAATCACTATGTATATACCATACCTGGGACCAATCACTATGTATATACCATACCCGGGACCAATCACTATGTATATACCATACCTGGGACCAATCACTATGTATATACCATACCTGGGACCAATCACTATGTATATACCATACCTGGGACCAATCACTATGTATATACCATACCTGGGACCAATCACTATGTATATACCATACCCGGGACCAATCACTATGTATATACCATACCCGGGACCAATCACTATGTATATACCATACCTGGGACCAATCACTATGTATATACCATACCCGGGACCAATCACTATGTATATACAATAACCAGGACCGATCGCTATGTATATACCATACCCGGGACTAATCACTATGTATATACCATACCTGGGACCAATCACTATGTATATACAATAACCGGGACC
This sequence comes from Lithobates clamitans, assembly GCA_037952925.1. NCBI lineage: Eukaryota > Metazoa > Chordata > Amphibia > Anura > Ranidae > Lithobates > Lithobates clamitans. The sequence goes on from JBBGZY010002304.1 coordinate 96,152, forward strand.
AATCACTATGTATATACCATACCTGGGACCAATCACTATGTATATACCATACCTGGGACCAATCACTATGTATATACCATACCCGGGACCAATCGCTATGTATATACCATACCCAGGACCAATCACTATGTATATACAATAACCGGGACCAATCACTATGTATATACCATACCTGCCACCAATCACTATGTATATACCATACCTGGGACCAATCACTATGTATATACCATACCTGGGACCAATCACTATGTATATACCATACCTGGGACCAATCACTATGTATATACCATACCTGGGACCAATCACTATGTATATACCATACCCGGGACCAATCACTATGTATATACCATACCTGGCTGATGTCCCTGGAAGCTGGAAGTCAAGAGAAGCACCGCTACTCTGTGATCTCCACTAGCTTTCAGGTTCTGTGCTGAGCGGCTGTCCTGTTGCATTGTGAACATAGGAGGTTGGCCGCTAAGCACAGGTGCCATTCAGACATTGCATTCATTGAGAAAATGCAAAAGCGAAGCATTCGCTGATCGGACTAGGTGGAGAATGGGGTGTGACACCCCCCCCCCATTCCATCCCTGGTTCACCACCCCCCTCATCACCCTGGTTCACCATCAAGATTGGCAGCCTGCTTCTGGGGGGGCTCTGTGTGCGCGCCCCATTTACACGCGGCCCCATTTTGCCTCAGCTCCCGGGACGGACCCCCCTTTTGGCCCTGGTCCCACATTCAACATATCCCATCGCTTACTCTTTGCATGTAAGTCCCCAGGACTGGCAAATCTGCCTTCTCCTGTTATGCTCAGTGTCACACTAGATTAATTATACTTAATTTTTTATAGATATTCGTGAGCATCCGCCCCTGATGAGTGTTCATAGACGAAACGCGCCGGGCATATCGGATGCCAATACATGCCTGTATCAGCAATTAACCCAATCTACTGTCTACCAAGCAATCATGTACATATTACTTTACATCATGCTACTTATATTGCAAAGTGCCGCCCCAATGACATGTAAATATATGAATTCATAGGAATTATTCATCATTTTTTTCCATATTATCACGTGTTGCCAAGTTGATATTATCATGTATCCTTGATGTCCATGTCATATGTGCATCTTCATGTGTAATTTTATGATCTTTATAATATATATTTTTTACTTGTTCTATACCATTGATATGTATTGTATACATCCTTCACATTATTAAACATGTTTTTCTATCAACATATCCCCACAATGTCGAGAGCCTCATTTAAAGTCCCAATCTCCTTTCTAATTTACATCCACTTTAAAGTCAGCAGCTACAGTATTTTTTTTGGGGGGGGGGGGAGACTGGAGCTCCTCTTTAATGAGACATTAGGGGTCTTCAAGACCCCCTGATGTCTCACCTGTCCTCCAATTAAACTGATGTAGTGCAGATCACGCTCCATTGGCTCCCCGCCCCCCCCGCCCCCAGACATACCGGCTGGGGAAAGAGACACCAGAACCTGGAAGTGACATTTTAAACGCCGCTTCTGGGTCATTAGCAGGAAGGGGAGATCAGCGAATGAAGACTTACTGATCTCTCTCCCTTCTACCCAGCGGCACCCGCCTTGCCGGTCCTAGGTCCACCAATGGGCACGCAGAGGCCAAGAATCATGGCAGGGGGAAGACCAGAAGTTGTGGGGGGGGGGGTGGATGCGATCCGGCAGCTGCACAGCCGATGGATCGCTTCTATCTGACAGCCAACAGTTGCCTTGTCAAGATTTACACCCAGCTGCAGATTGCCAGGAATGTGTGTACAACCCCCCTGCCGCCGCCGACACCGATGTATGGCATGGTGGCAGTAAAAAAGGTCAGAGCCCCTAATAATACCTGTGGTTGTTGAAAGGGATATTTAACAAACTAATATACGAGTGTTGGTCAGATGTCCACAAACGATTGCCCATTTAGTGTATATAAGTGGGGTGGGCACCATGATCTCATCTGGTAGTGGAAACCTTTAGTTACCGGCTGCTGTTGGATTTCTATAGTCCAGTATGAAGTGTGAGCACTCACCAGCACAGTGTAGATGTGTAGGCAGCGATATACCGGAGCAAAGTCCACCAGGTCCTTTGTGCCCAGTGCCTGAAAAAGTCAGAAGGGACAGCCGTTACAGAAGAATATCAAAGTATCAATACCAAAAGAAAAAGCACAATGCGATTTCTCTGCAGCTGCATTAAAAAATAAAAAGTGCAGGAACTTTTTTCCTGAGTTTTAGTTTAATTTCCAAATGAATGGGCTGCCGTGCCCACGCAAATGTGGCCTAAAAGGCTTGGGTATGAAACTAGCCTAAGGGGGGATTTTTTTAGTAGCGATTAAGGTAAACTAAGGGTTAATAAGAGGATACATAGGAACAAATTTATAAAACAAAAAAAAAAAAAGATTGTTTTAACTGACATCGTTTGTAGATCAAAGGTCACCCCTTTGATCCACAGATAGTAAGACTGAGTAAATAAGTAACAATAATGTTCATTTGTTTCTCTAAATTCTGTCTGAAGAGTGTTTATAAACACTGTTCAGTATTTTTTTTTTTTTTTATATTTTTATTATTTTATTCAAATATATATATATTTTTTTTAAATTTTACTTTTAATATTCTTTAATTTTTTTAATTAGTTGTAATAGCTGCTAGATACAAAAGCAACTCCCGGCTGTCACTGCCTTAAAGCGGAGTTCCACCCAAAAGTGGAACTTCCGCTCATCTGATCCCTCCCCCCCCTCCGGTGCCACAATTGGCACCTTTCAGGGGGGAGGTGGGTGCAGATACTGGTCTACTACAGGTATTTACTGGAATAGACTCCCTCGGGAGTCATGCCCCTCCCCCAACCCCTCCCCCCCTGCGCCGTCTCCAGGGAAACACACAGGTCCCAGGAGATAGCAGGACCACTTAGGAAGCGCAGCGGGACTAGCGCATGCGCAGTAGGGGACCAGGAAGTGAAGCGGCAACACTTCAATTCCTGATTCCCTCACAGAGAATGGCGGCGGCAGCAGCCGAGAGCCGAGCTAATGATCGGCTTCGGCTGCCGACATCGCTGGACTCCAGGACAGGTAAGTGTCCATTTATTAAAAGTCAGCAGTTACAATATTTGTGGCTGCTGGCTTTTAAAAATTTTTTTTTTAAGGTGGACTCCCTCTTTAACCACTTGCCGACCGCCTTCCGCATATGTACTGCAGCAAGGCGGCTTGGCTGGGCAAACCGACGTACCTTTACGACGGTCTGTGCATGCATGCATTGCGGGCGCCCGCGGGTCCGGTGGTCTCTATGTCCGCCGGCCACCCGCGATTGGGGTGAAGAGAGGCAGAACGGGGATCTGCCTTTGAAAACAAGCGGATCCCCATTATGACAGGGGAGGGAGAGAGAGAGAGAGATTATCTGTTCCTAGTGATCAGGAACAGTGATCTCTCTCTTTTCCCAGTCAGTCCCCTCCCCCTAACAGTTAGAAACACCTCCCAGGGAACACCAAAAGCGGAGTTCCACCCAAAAACTGAACTTCCGCTTTAAGTACTGGTTACCCCCTGACATGCCACATTTGGCATGTCTTTTTTTGGGGGGGAGCGGGTACCCAGTTTTGACAGGCACCCACAAGTTCACCTCCCCCCCCCTCCCTCCCTGCAAACCTTCTGGAGCTGAAGTGGTTAAAGAAGATGTAAACCCAACAACATTTCATATTTTGAGTTTGCTTTGAATATTAAAAATGAATTAAAATAGCATTTTTACTTTGTGGTGCACAGATGTAAATGTAGTTCAACATTAAAGTGGAACTTCACTCCCTCAATCAACATCGACCATTCTTAATACTAGGGGGGTGCAGTTCCACTTTAAGGGTGCCCCCCCACCCCACGAAAGGCAGATTGCAAACGCAGCGCAGTTGCCCGCACTGAATCGCATGGTACAGAAGTTTCATGTGATCCCGTTGCAGTGCGTTTCCAAGAGACGTGCATGCTATGGTAGGGCACGATTTTAGTCCATTCAAATGAATGGGCTGAAATCACACTGCACCCAAATCGCATGTGAATCCAGCATGTTCCTGTGCGATTTATGGTGTGAAGCTGGCCCAAGTCCCCTGTTCACTCCCAACTTTTAATAGTCCTCTCCCCTTGTTTTGCAGAGATAGAGATTTCCTACAAATCATACCCATTTGCCTCCCTCCTCCTTTTACAGCTATGTTTTGGATTTATTTAGCACTCTTGCCTTACAGCACTGGGATCTTTGCTTTATATCCAAGCCAGGACAGTATATGCATGGAGTTTGCATGTTCTCCCTGTGCTTGCATGGGTTTTCTCTGGTAGGTTAACTGGCCCTTGTCTAAATTGGCCCTAGTATGTGTGTGCATGTACAGTGGGAAAAATTATTATTTGGTCCCCTGCATGTTTTGTAAGTTTGCCCACTTACAAAGAAATGCAGGTCTATAATTTTTACCATAGGTGTATTTTAAATGAGACAGAATATTTACCACCCCCCCGCCTCCCCCCAAAAAATTATACAAATGTTCTCAATTAAGTTGCAGTTCATTAATTTAAGTATATGATCCCCAAGCAAAACATGACTTAGTACTTGGTGGAGAAACCCTTTTTGTCAAGCACAGAGGTCAGACGTTTCTTGTAGTTGGTGACCAGGTTTGCACACATCTCAGGAGGGATTTTGGTCCACTCTTCTTTACAGATCTTCTCTAAATCCTTAAGGTTTCTTGGCTGTCGCTCGGCAACTCGAAGTTTCAGCTCCTTCCATAAATTTTCTATAGGATTAAGGTCTAGAGACTGGCTAGGCCACTCCATGACCTTATTGTGCTTCTTCTTAAGCCACTCCTTTGTTGCCCTGGCGGTATGTTTTGGGTCATTGTTGTGCTGGAAGACACATCCATGACCCATCTTCAGTGTTCTGGCTGAGGGAAGAAGGTTCTCATCCAAGATTTTACAATACATGGCCCCGTCCATTGGCCCCTCAATGTGGCAAAGTCAGCCTGTACCTTTAGCAGACAAACAGCCCCAAAAAGCATAATGTTTCCACCTCCATACTTGACTGAAGAGATGTGTTCTTAGGGTCATAGTCAGCAACTTTTCTTCCTCCAAACACAGCAAGTCCAGGTAAAGCCAAAGAGCTCAATTTTGGTCTCATCTGACCACAACACTTTCTCCCAATCCTTCTCTGAATTATTTATATGTTCATTGGCAAACTTCAAAAGGGGCCTGTACATGTGCCTTCTTGAGAAGGCGGACCTTTTGAGGGTGGCTGCAGCATTTCAATTCATGGCGTTGTACTGTGTTACCAATGGTTTGTTTGGTGACTGTGGTCCCAACTGCCTTGAGATTATTCACAAGCTCCTCCCGTGTAGTTCTGGGCTGGTCTCTCGCTTTTCTCATGATCCTCCTTACCCCATGAGGTGATATCTTGCATGGAGTTCCAGACTGAGGGCGATTGATGGTTATTTTGTATTTCTTCCATTTGCGAATAATCGCTCCAACAGTTTTCTTCTCATCAAGCTTCTTGCTGATGGTCTTGTAGCCCATTCCAGCCTTGTGTAGGTCTACAATCTTGTCCCTGACCTCCTTTGACAGCTCTTTGGTATTACCCATGATGGTGAGGTTTGAATGGAAGAAAGAGATTCTGTGGATAGGTGTCTTTTACACACGTAATGAGATGTCGTTAGGAGCACCTTCCTAAATTGACAGGACTAATCTGTGTACCACATGAGCACATACTGTAGCCAGTCTGTTGGAGCCAGAATTATTATTGGTTGGTAGGAGATTACATACTTATTTTAATCACTGAACTGCAACTTAATTTATAACATTTGTATCATGTGTTTTTTCTGGATTTTTGGTTGATATTCTGTTTCTATCATTTAAAATACTCCTATGAAAAGAATTCTAGACCCTTCATTTCTTTGTAAGTGGGCAAACTTACAAAATCTGCAGGAGATCAAATCATTATTTTCCCCACTGTATGTAAACGTGTGAGGAAGGGATAGGGTTGCCACCTTTTCTTCAAGTGTAACATATAACTTCTGGTGCGCTACTAACATCAAAAATTGAATAAATAAATCAATAAATACATGAGAATGTATATTCAGATACTGCGCAACCCTAGTGATTGAATAGAGTCCTGAAAAAGGTCAATCAGTCCTGAAGAAAAAACCTTTTCTTCAAGCCAAACCCGAACACTTTTGCGGCACAGGACAATTTTTTTATTTATTTTTGCAGTAAACACTATAGGATTATAAAAGACCTGGGACACATTTGGGTGCCCCAAGGGGAGAAGTAATGTAGAGCACAGAGTGCGCCAGTGGGTGTGGCCAAATTGCTCTTGCTGACATCATCACCCCACCCTTGAGTGATGCCAAACCTGCCCACAAACTGCCGCCCGCAGCAGCAACAGATTTGTGTGTGACTATCTTGGTTACTTGGGAAGCCACAGCCTGGTCTGAATCATGTGTTCTGGGTTTCAGGTGGACTGAAACCCGGACACGTGATTCAAAACCCGAACTGTCTGGGTGAATCCCGGACAGGTGACAGGTAGGGATCTCAGGCTGGTTTCACACGGGCTTCAGCTTGTCTAAGAGCAATGTAAACAGCAAGCTTTTGCAAAGCTTTCGGCCAGCTTTGTTGAGCTTTCTCCAAGCCTTTTTATATGTTCTAATGGGAATGCTAATTGCCACTTTAAAACAAGCTGCTAGCAGGTTTCAGCAGGCTTTCAACAATCTTCAATAGCGTTGAAGCCTGCTAGCAGCTTGTTTAAAGTGGCAGTCGACGTTTCCATTAGGATCTGTGATCAACATTTACAAACGGGTGCTGAATGGAACTTTAGAAGCTTCAACAAAGCTTGCTGAAAATTCTGCAAATGCTTTATCAAAGCTCGCTGTTCACATTGCTCTTATACAAGCTGAAACCTGTGTGAAAAACAGGCCTTAGAGGGCAGGGACTGATGTGCCCAATAAGTACTTCCTCAACTCAAATAAAAATACCCAGAACTTTAATAATCATCTCGGTCCTGGCTGACCTTTCTTGTGGTCACACACACACGTTATTGATAAAGATAATACGGCATTACCTCCTCTTCCTCATCTTCATCCTCCACGTCCAGGATCCCGGAGTCCTGTTCTGACATGGGGCTGGTGCCATTCACCTCCGGGCTGGGGCACAGGTCTCTCTTATACCTCTTCCCCAGGCCTCCTCTGCACTGCACAGACAGCAGGTTGTCCATAGTCCTCTGTTGCTGAGCCTAGAGAAAAAGGCAGACATGAATGATGAAACAAAACATACAAGTCTGATTTGTTGCGCTGTCAAGAAAATAGTAAATATAAGCAGCTAACACAATATCGTTGGGTGCAATAAAAAACGTATGGAGTATAGGTGTAGCGCTATAAAAAGATCATATTAAAAAAGTCCATATATTGAATAATGAGGAGAATTTCAGACTTAAGTATTCTGAATTAGTACATGAGAGATCTCTGCAGACGTGAAAAGGAGAAGGAACCCATCACCCAAACACACTGACCCTTACCATCAGCAAGTGGGTTAAACAGCATAGCATTATTAGATGGTGTCCACGTTTCCCATAAACCAAAGAAATTCTACTCGTTCCACTCGTTGCCTAGAGGTCCTCACTCCACTGATGGACCCACCACGCCCCTGATGATGAAACGTCCGGCTGAGCTTAGGGACGATCGACGCATCGGAGAGGACGGAGGAGCGGCGGCCATCTTATTGGTAGGAAACGTTGGTCGCTTTACTTATCTGCCTTAACTTTACTTCTCATGCGTGAGTTTTTATTTGTGAGCCTTTGATAAATAAATTTGTTCTGGTTTGGGATGTCTGCGCAATGAGTTTGTCCTTTCTCATCCCCATGTATACATGAATATCCTGTTACATCTCCGGAGTGTACCTTTATGGCATAACCATTCTGGTTAAAGGCATATACCTTAATTTTGGGTCCATCGGTGGAGTGAGGACCTCTAGGCAACGTGTGGAATTTCTTCGGTTTATGGGAAACGTGGACACCATCTAATAATGCTATGCTGTTTAACCCACTTGCTGATGGTAAGGGTCAGTGTGTTTGGGTGATGGTGATGGGTTCCTTCTCCTTTCACGTCTGCAGAGATCTCTCATGAACTGATTCAGAATACTTAAGTCTGGAATTCTCCTCATTATTCAATATATGGACTTTTTTAATATGATCTTTTTATAGCGCTACACCTATACCCCATATGAATGATGGAACACAGCCATGCTGCACAGACTGCGACACACAACATTACATGATAACCCTGAACTCCCATCAAATACATACACAATAGGGGTTATGGCAATATAGGAGCTGGCACTCCCATCAATGTATTATTTATCACAGGTATTTATATAGCGCCGACAATATACAAAGTGCATGCTTAACCTTCATCGGGTGGTCAGTCGGCCCTTGTGTGACTGTGCTTTCCCCAAAAAAGAAAAAAAAAATAAGCAGCGATTTTATTATAAGGCAGAAAAAAATAAAAAATAAACTTTCAAGTGATTTAACCACTTGGTCGCAGTCTATATACGTCGCGGTAGGGAAGCGATTATACCAGGATCGCGGTTGAGGCTACAACCAGGATCCTAGTATCAGTTTTTTAGTGCCAGCGATTCTCTTTCAAGTAGAAGTTCTCTGAGTGGCCAAGTAGCCGCTGGAATACTTTTACAGGTGGCGGACGGGGGTACCACCCCCTTCCCGCTGCCTTTACCGGGCTATCTCAAACAATCGGGAAGCCCAGTAACGGTGCGGCCGGCGGCACCCATCTCCAGACTCACAGAGAAAGGAACTGAAGTTGTTCCTCCCACTGAGTGACATCAGAGCCTGGATGCGACAACTATTTCATCACTTCCGGCTCCGGGACTTTGTTGACTGGCTGCATAGCAGACGTTCAGACCGATCTGTGTCTGATCGGCTGCATCGGAGCCCAAAAGGAGAGATCAAGGGTCTAATAAACCCCCAATCTCTCCATAAAGAGTACCTGTCACTGCTTTTGCTGTCACAAGGGATGTTTACATTGTGTAAAGTGATCAAAAAAAGGAGCCGAGCAGAGACCGAAGAGAGAAAGGACTGAGTGGCAGAGAATCAGCAGAGCTAGGGGACCAGGGCGGGAGAAACTAGCAGATGTCACATGTGGTATGCAGCTTGGGAGCAATAACAACAGAGGGAGGTGCACGAGGACTGGAGAGAGAGGAAGATCAGCAAACCAGAGGATCAGCAAGGCTGGGGGTTACTACTGAGTGGGGGATCAGCAGAGCCAGGGGGTTACTACTGAGTGGGGGATCAGCAGAGCCGGAGGGTTACTACTGAGTGGTGCATCGAAATTGAAAGTTCAGGATGCACTGGAACCATGTCCTGTGGTCCAATGAGACCAAGATAAACTTATTTGGTTCAGATGGTATCAAGCGTGTGTGGCGGCAACCAGGTGAGGAGTACAAGGACAAGTGTGTCTTGCCTACAGTCAAGCATGGTGGTGGGAGTGTCATGGTCTGGGGCTGCATGAGTGCTGCCGGCACTGGGGAGCTACAGTTCATTGAGGGAACCATGAATGCCAACATGTACTGTGACATACTGAAGCAGAGCATGATCCCCCTCCCTTCAGAGACTGGGCCGCAGGGCAGTATTCCAGCATGATAACGACCCCAAACACACATCCAAGATGACCACTGCCTTGCTAAAGAAGTTGAGGGTAAAGGTGATGGACTGGACAAGCATGTCTCCAGACCTAAACCCTATAGAGCATCTGTGGGGCATCCTCAAATGGAAGGTGGAGGAGTGCAAGGTCTCTAACATCCACCAGCTCCGTGATGTCATCATGGAAGAGGACTCCAGTGGCAACCTGTGAAGCTCTGGTGAACTCCATGCCCAAGAGGGTTAAGGCAGTGTTGGAAAATAATGGTGGCCACACAAAATATTGACACTTTTGGTCCAACTTGGATATTTTCACTTGGGGGTGTACTCACTTTTGTTGCCAGCAGTTTAGACATTAATGGCTGTGTGTTGAGTTATTTTGAGGGGACAGCAAATTTACACTGTTATACAAGCTGTGCACTCACTACTTTACATTGTAGCAAAGTGTCATTTCATCAGTGTTGTCACATAAGATAATAAAAAATATTTACAAAAATGTGAGGGGTGTACTCACTTTTGTGAGATATTGTGTGTGTATATATAAATAATAATTAAATAGTCAAATATAATACAATTATCAACAACATAAATGAATATGAATTTATTTTCGGCACCGATGACCCTATTTTCTGCACCTTCTTTTCGAATCGGCAAGACGCCATTATTTTCGGCTGATATATTGGTGCATACCTAGTTACTACTGAGTAGGGAATCAGCAGAGTTGGGGGTTCCTAATTGGGAAGGGGGGGGGGGGTGAGCCTAGCTGGAGGTTACTACTGAGTGAGGGATCAACTGAGCTGGGGATACTACAAAGTAAGGTATTAGAAGAGCTAGGGCTACTACTGAGTCAGGGATCTGCTGAACAAGCGTACGAATGAGCTTGGGGAACGAATGAGCTTGGGGAACGAGTGAGATGGGGGGGAACGAGCGAGATGGGGGGGAACGAGCGAGATGGGGGGGAACGAGCGAGATGGGGGGGAACGAGCGAGATGGGGGGGAACGAGCGATTTGGGGGGGAACGAGCGATTTGGGGGGGAACGAGCGAGATGGGGGGGAACGAGCGAGATGGGGGGAACGAGCGAGATGGGGGGGGAACGAGCGAGATGGGGGGGGAACGAGCGAGATGGGGGGGAACGAGCGAGATGGGGGGGAACGAGCGAGATGGGGGGAACGAGCGAGATGGGGGGAACGAACGAGATGGGGTACGAACGAGATGGGGGGTTCTACTTCGCAGGTGTTCTACTGAGTCCCTTTAAAATGTGGCTTTAAAAAAGCATCACAGAAGCATCAAAACACAAAATAAAACATGTTGAAGCGGTAGGCACTTTAATGTGTGTTAGAGTCGAAGTGTAAATGAGCCCTTAAGGGTATTTGTCTGGAGTTCAGCTTTAACAGTTTATGCAAAGAGTTCTCAACAGCTCTGCCAATAGAAACGTTGTTTAAACGATTTTTTTTTTTTTTTTAACGTTTGACTGGAGTTCCAATTTAAATAAACCCAAATTTGCCTGTAAAGACTTAGCCCTGAAGTGACCCAGTACGGGAGACGGGCTCTAAGTTACACAAAATAAATTCTGCCTTTTCCTAAGCCGGGTCTGTAGCTGAGGCCAGGCAGGTGTACTATCCAGAGACCTCTGGAGGACAAGGGGGTGGGGGGGTAGGGAGCGATCTGTCTGGATGGCGCTTGTAAAGTGCCGTGCCCCCCCCCCCTCCCACAGGCAAATGCCAAGAAACCTTTTAACCTGAACAAAGGGCAAACGTGCTGTGTGAAGCTCATGACAGGTCGTGTAAAAAGAGCTCAGACTGAGAACAATTACTGCAGAAAAGGTCCAGACTGCAGGCCTGCAGCCCTCCATGGGGAGAGAGCAGGAGATCAAAGCTCGGCAGAAATGCACAGCCGACTGCCGTAGACAGACGAGGCCTGGAATGGCTCCCTTGTGTTTCTGGACTTGCCATGAAAGTTGGCGGATAAAAAAAAAAAAAATACTAAAATTCCTACACACACACACCAGATCAACCCCTCAACCAGAACAATGCCACGGTATTCACCGGAGATATAAACAGAATATTCCTTTAATAAAAGTAGGGTGAGTGACTGTAACAAGGATACAGTCATAAAATATAAAACAAGTAAAAAAAAAAAAAAAAAAAAAATGTTAAAAAGGCACACGGTATGCAAAAAAAGATCAAAGCGGAGTTCCACCCAAAAGTGGAACTTCCGCTTTAAACACTCCTGACCCCCTGACATGCCACATTTTGCATGTCATTTTTTTTTTTGGGGGGGGGGGGTGGGGGTAACCTAGTTGACAGGTCCCCAGCTCCCACTTCCGCTCTGTCTACTAGGCCAGCGGTTCTCAACCTTGTCCTCAAGTACCCCCAACAGGCCAGGTTTGTAGGTTTTCCTTTATCTTGCACAGGTGCTATAAATCAGAGCCAATGGCTTGGCATTTTGGACAGCTATTTCAATCTAATGCCGCGTACACACGACCGGACTTTCCGGCAGAAAAAGTCAGACGGAATCATTCAGTCAGATATTACGATCGTGTGTGGGCTTCATCAGCCTTTTTTTCTTCAAAAAAAAAAAAATAGAACATGTTTCAAATATGTCCTAAGGAATCAATTTCTATCGGGAAAACTGGTCGTCTGTATGCTAGTCCGACTTACCAAATACGACGCAAGGGCAGCTATTGGCTACTGGCTATTGAACTTCCTTTTCTAGTCCCGTCGTACGTCATCGCGTTCAAAACGAACGGACTTTGGACCGTTTGTGTGTGGGCAAGTCCGTTCGGTCGGAAGTCCGTCAGAAGTCCATCGGAACTCCGTCGGGAAGACAGTCGGACCTTTTCTGCCGGAAAGTCCGGTTGTGCGTACGCAGCATAAGAGAAATTCCCAAAACATGGCCTGCTGGGGCTACTTGAGGACAAGGTTGAGAACCACTGGCCTAGGCGACGACTCCTCTTCTTCTCCCCCTCCCTCCCTGCAATCTTCTGGGACACGTCACCGGTCCCAGAAGATTGCCCGGGCATTCAGGACACGCATGTGTAGTGCGCACCACGGACAGGAGGGGGGAGAGAAGCGAAGGCTTCGGGCAGCCGCATCGCTGAACCATGGGACAGGCGAGTGTGTGCTCATTAGGCTTCATGTACACTGCTGGTAAACGGACGTTTAGGAGCAGTTGGGCGTTTTTTTTTTTTCAGCTGCCCTTGAACGCTCCTCTATTTTATCTTATCAGTACATGTACACAGGGTCGTTTATAGTCAGTTGAGTTTAGAAGCATTTTTTGGAAAGCAAAAAAAAAAAAAAAAAGAATGCGTTCAGGATGGATGTTCAGAGGCATTTGAAACGCCAAACGCCTGTAATATCTTGTAAACTATGTAACTCGCGTTTAGACACGTTTCGTTTACAGGCCTTTTTTAATGGAGATACATTTTTGACTATAAAAAAAAAAAAAATGCTTCTAAACACAAACGTGGCTAAACGCGGCATGCAAACGTGGCAAAACTGACTTTTTAAACCATGGTTACTATCTGTCAAGTTAAATCGTTCAGTGTCCCGTGTACATTAACCTCCCTGGCGATTTTCCCGAGTGTGGCTCGGGGTTAAATTTCAGTACCATTAGCGGTAACCCTGAGCCACACTCCGGATTGCATTGCAGGATTCCGGTGCAGTGTTACTTACCTTGTCCCCAGGATCCTGCGATGTCCCCCCGCTGTATCTGCGGGCTCTGTCCTCCGCCCGAAGCCTCTGTGTGCCGGGCTCCGTTCCCTGCGAGCGCCGCAACGCACAGGGGCGGAGCCCGGTGGCAAATTTAAAAAATTGAAAATTCTTAACACATACAGTACACTATAATCTTACAGATTACATTACTGTATGAAATCATTTCACATTCCTTTTGTCCCTAGTGGTTTGTCCAGTGCCCTGCATGTAGTTTTATATTATATATACTGTCCTTTCTGCCTGGAAATGGGAGATTGTCCATAGCAACCAAAAAGTGTCCCTTTACGTCAAAAGTGGTTTTAGACCAGCTAGAAAACAGCCATAGTAAATTAGAACACTTGCAGAATTGAGCGATAGTGAATCGTAGGGAAATTCATTTTATTATTATTATATTATTATTTTTTATAATTATTTATAGTTATTTATTATATTATAATTTATGATTTCGTGTTTCAAACTTTATCATACCCGGGATGTCTAATAGACTCTTGTTTGGACAGATTTAAGTGTGTTATTCCTAAGAATTACAGGCCTACAATATAAAAACGTCAAATTTCTATGCAAAACAATTGTAGCGCTTTGAGTCGCAAAAATCTGACATAATCATACCGCCAGGGAGGTTAAGCCTTAAAAGTCAGCAGCTACACTTTTTGTAGCTGCTGACTTTTAACAAACTAAAAAAAGGAGTGGAACTCCACTTTAGGAGTAACAACATTGATCCCATCGTCAGAGTGCGTTTACTACTTTTTTTTGCATTTGAAAAGGGACTAAACTCCGCAAAAAATTCACCTCCACCCTCCAGGGATGCGACTCTTACACCCCTCGCCGGCCAATGTCATCTTCTTTCTGGGTTAATTAGGGGTGTCGTGGGGGGGTTCAGTCTCTTGAATATCCAGTTGGGGATGACATCACCCCAAGGATGTGCACAGGAGTCAGTCAATCTGGCATAGCCGGGGTATGCGGGGAATGTACTCTGAGCTTTGCATTCATTAGAAGGCTGGGAGCAGGCGCAATGTGCATGTTACTGCAGAAGAGACATAGCTTGTACTGCAATAAAGAGCTGCCTGCTCACAATATTTTTACATTTTAGGTTTAGAGCCACTGCAATACCGGGCACTTTTATCCCTTTCATGCCCAGGCCAATTTTCAGCTTTCAGCGCTGTTGCACTCTCAATGACAATTGCAACACTGGGTTTTTTGTTTTGTTTTTTAGTCAGAGCTTTCTTTTGGTATTTAATCCATGTTGGGTTTTTTTGCTAAACATATAAAAAAAAAAAAACGAAAATGTTGAAAAAAAAAAAAAAAAAGAGCTTTTCTTCGTTTGGTAAAAAATGTTTGCAAAGTTATTTTTTTTTTTCCACTGATGTGCACTGGTGGCCGCCGATGAGGCTGCACTGGTAATCAAGGCACGGATTATCCGTGTAAATGTCCTCCGTCACACTTCCTGGTCATCAGCTCTCCTCTCTTGTCGCAACATGAGAGGAATGCCAATAACCAGCACGTCTGCTTATATATGATCAACTGTCAAATGATAAAGGGCCTCTGTGATTGGCCCTTTACCCTGATATATAATCAGCTGTGTCCAAAAGGACACATCTATCAACAAAAAGCGCCCGATGCACACACCAGGGGGTGCACGGGAGGCATCCTCCCAGAACAACAGGGCCACGCTGTAGACGTCTTTCGGCTATGGCATGGTATTGAAGTGGTTAAAAAAGGAGTTTGGGATTATAAAAAAATAAAAATTATACTCATCTAGATGGATGCAGCATCAATCCAATGCTGCATCTGTCCTCAGCTGCCTCTACCCTAAAAACTGAGTGATCACAGACCGCTCAGTTATTGGTCTTCAGTGAGCAGATTTGACTGTCAGTCACTGGATCTCTGCTCTGACCCTCCAGTGCTCACTGGAACACCGTGAGCAGGGGGGTGGAGGAGCAGGGGGCGGGAGGAGCTGGCTCAGCCTCTCAGCGGGGCACGGAGTCTGAGCCAGCTGCCAGTCCAGGCATTTGGGTGGATCCCGACAAAGTCAGAATGAGTCGAGAGCAGACTTTAGCCCATTGTTGGCTGAATGCAGGTCAAAGGAGTGCAGAACTCCTGTGGTCCACAGAAGTAGGACTAAAAGAGCTTTGGTCCTACTTCTCCTTTAGGGGCACGTGTTTTTATTTAATGGAAGCGGTCTTGCAGGCCGTGCCACAGTGCTCACCACAGCGGCTTACTCAGTTATATATATTTCTGTGATTTCCCCCTTAAGGCTCCTCAAAATGGGTAAAGCACAAGACCCCATATGTGGCTGATGCCACAGGGATCATATTCATCTATTGTGGAGATGCCACAAATAGCACCACCAAATAGCACCACTATTGGGAGGGCGTGGTGAATACTTTAAGGTGTATTTTCTTTCAATATTCAGACAGACTCAAAACAGTGAATACTAAGTCAATGAGGAAAAGAAAAAAGGGTATGGGAAATATATAGGAGCAGGGTTTGGGACTTTATATGAGGCCAATGGATATATCTAGAAGCAGGGTTTGGGACTTTATATATGAGGTCAATGGAAATATATAGGAGCAGGGTTTGGGACTTTATATATGAGGTCAATGGAAATATATAGGAACAGGGTTTGGGACTTTATATGAAACATGCAGCCAAGGAGACCTCACGAAATAGATGTATCTGGTGGGTATACCATAACTGCAACCATATAACATGCATAATATAATAACATGATACATCTATAATAATAGCATAAAAAAGTTATTACATAACACATAATAATATGATGGCATAATGTAATAGTACACAGTAGTAGCATCATGAAAAAACGCCAGACTCATTGTAACATGTCTCCACAGTAAATAACATAATTGAGATTGGTATGATCCAAAGAAACATAATGTTAGTAATAATCTTAAGGATGTAAAGGAAGGAGCATCTGATAGCTCGACGCGTTTCGAGGCTAAAGTGCCAACCTTCAGGAGCAGATGCAGAGTAGGTGTCTATAAAAATGTTAAAAGTAAACATAAATTGGGTAAGTATTTAAAAAAATGGAAAAGAAAAATAAGTACAAGGGTAGGTCCCCCACTCATACTTACATAACTAGGAGTCTGGGCATGGGCATGGAAAGCTGAGGGCCCCGGGAGCTGAGGCAGTGATCCCCAAGGCATGGATGGAAAAACCAACAAGACAGAACAGTCCCAGGGGGTGATAACCCCCATGGAAACGCAAAGATCGTGTGAGCCACATCAAGATAACCCATCTATGAAAAATGTAAATATGTATATATGTATTACATGAAAATGTATTTCATAGTGACGTATTACTGGGTAAGGGATGTGCTAGTGCAGTGATGGCGAACCTTGGCATCCCAGATGTTTTGGAACTCCATTTCCCATGATGCTTATGCACTCTGCAGTGTAGTGGAGCATCATGGGAAATGTAGTTCCAAAACATCTGGGGTGCCAAGGTTCGCCATTACTGTGCTAGTGTATAACCAGGTTATATTGAGTACATAGTGTGATGGAGCCTAGATCAACATGCTACTACTGTGTACTATTACGTTGATATGCCATCATATTATTAAGTATCATGTTATGCAATAAAGTTTTTTATGTTATTATAGATGTATCATGTTATTATATTATGCAGGTTATATGGTCGCAATTATGGTATACCCACCAGACACATCTATGTCGGGGGGTCCCCATGGCTGCATGTTTCATATAAAGTCCCAAACCCTGCTCCTATATATTTAGTGTATACTGTACTAAGTATAATAATGTCCCCTGATATGCAATTCACTAGGGCGGCCATTATAAAAGAGCCTTATTTAAAGCCCCAAAAGCTGATTGCACTGGAAATCAGAGAACCCACCCATTCTAGATGAAAGGATTAGGAACTTGGAGGATACTCTTTGACTAGAACAATGTTTATATTGGTATAGAGCAGTGATGGTGAACCTTGGCACCCCAGATATTTTGGAACTACATTTCCTTACATGCTCAACTACACTGCAGAGTGCATGAGCATCATGGGAAATGCAGTTCCAAAATATCTGGGGTGCCAAGGTTTACCATCACTGGTATAGTGGATGCACAAGCAAATTTGAAAAAAATTGGGATAACTGGCTAGACAATCCAGGCCTCAGCCCAATAGACCCAGTTTTTTGTAGGTTGGGTAAACATGGAGATGGTAGGTGTAGCGTGATTAGTCCTATCTTTCTTTATTTGGGTAATAAATTACCATTGAAACATTACGTGGCTGTTGTAATCTCATGTTACGGCCCATTGGCTAATACAGTATAAGAATTTTTTGCCTCATATACTTGGTTTCCCTATGCAAACTCTGTATTTGTTCTTTGCATTTATGGCTTTTATACCTGCCGAGTTTTTTTGTAAACGCTTCTTTCAATAAAGATTTGCAACTGATTAAAAAAAAAAAAAAAAGTTCTGTTCTCTGAACAGCGATCCTCGTTCAGATCGCTCTCTTTAGAAAGCATTTGACAGGCGGTGAGAAGGAGCTGTATCGCCTACTTATGGCCTTCTTTAACCAATTAAACCTCGCACTAGCAAGCCATAGCCGCAACTAGTTGTGGACACTTGCAGAGCGGCACCATTCACTGGAATGCGCCATGCCTGCCAAAAGTGAGAGGGAGTGGAATTCCTGCCGTGGCTGTGAAGCAAAGCATCATAGACCAAAGATAGTGACTTGCTTAGGTGAGTAATGAGTAGCAATCCAATGTGGGTTGCTCGCCACCGCAACTTCAAATTGGCTGCGCACCATCACGGAGCTGAAGCAGATAAAAATCGTTTATTGTCACCATGCCAGACAAACCGAACAGGATCAAACGTTGACAGCCAATTGGGAAACGGGTATCAGACCCCTCCTTCCTGATTGGTGGAGAGGCGATTTAGTGTTAGAAAAGCGAATATTCATTTGCTTTTCTAACACCTGGGTGGGCCATGAGCGAAATGCTCTGCGCCACGAGTCCACCCTATTTTGAAGCCTATTAGAGCTTCTGTCTCTATTAAGGTGCTTAAAAAAAAAGCGGCCAGACGCATGAAAAGGGAGTTGGCTGTGGATAGATTCATGCTATGCATGAATCTATTAATCATATAGGGGGTGGCATGGATAGATGGGGCGGCGCCCGTGCGCCGTTCATGGACGGGCCACCCCTGTAACTGTGTACACCCCTGAAAGTTACCTCTGCAGCTAAAAAGGAAGTAGTGGGGGGTGCAGTAAAAACGCAGCTGCACTGCAAGGTTCACCTGCTCATTTTGTCTAGGAGAGGGGAAGTACCTTTACTTACTTGATCCTCCGTTCCTGTAGCAGATGGCACTCCACCACGCTCCACTGGTCTTGAGAACGTCAGGACCTTAGACCGATGCAGCAGGGGAGTAAAGATGCTGATCTAGCAGTGCGATTGGGTAAGTAAATCTGCTTTTTGTGCCCCCTAGACCTAAATGAGCAATTAACCCTTGCAGTATGGGCGGCACTACCGAATCAGAAGGAACAGGCCAAAAAAAAGCAACGGGCTGCTGTAATTGCCTGCATCTGTCCAGCAGCAAGGTCCAGCATATGTCTTTAAGGGGGGGGGGGCTCTTGTGAAAGGAAATTAACCAGGAACACAGACACACCAGGGCCTAGTTAGTTGAGGGGGTCCGACAACCACAACATAATCGGAGCCAGGGGAAACAAAAAAACAAAAACATGACGACATGTACTTCTGAATGGTTGGAAACACCAAACTGAGGATGGGGGGGACTTTTTAATCTCCGTTTTGTTTTTCCTGTTGAGGGCAGAGCCAATCATCTCTCAAGTAGCTGTCCTGGAAGATGATGTGGAGAAAAAATGTATTTTCCAAAGTGGAAGCTGAAGCCTGCAATCATGGACACTTTGGGATTGATTTACTAAAACTGGAGAGTGCCAAATCTGGTGCAGCTCTGCATAGAAACCAATCAGCTTCCAGGTTTTATTGAACAATCTGAAGTTAGAAGCGGATTGGCTACCCATACACAGCTGCACCAGATTTTGCACTTCCCAGTTTTAGTAAAATCAGCCCCCGTCTTTGCTGTGCTTCTCTAGAGCAGTAGTCGCCAACCAGTGGTCCACTGATGGACCACAAAAAAATTTTGCTGGTCCCCAGGGGGTTCCACAGCAATTCAACATTGTGGTGGATGTATACCGCCCAATGTTGTTTTTGATGTGCGCTACTGTCAGCGCGCATGGATACCCACTGCCTCCTCTGTAGTTCCAGCTCCTGTGAACTCAGGGGGATGCACCAGGAGTAGTGCAGAGATCGGGAAGTGAAGAAGGAGTGGGCTTCCAATGACAGTGCTGATCACAGACTGTGGGAGCACCAAGCTCGATCACACGGCTGGATAAGGAGGTGAGATGCAATAATGAGTCTGTGTAAGGCAGCAGTGTGATGCAGAGTGCTGGGGGAGAGACTGCAGCAAGCCGGGGCATTGTGTGTGTATATAGGGCAGCAGTGTGATCCTGGGGAGAGAGCTGGAACATTGTGTGTATATGGCGTGTAAAATTCATGCTAGTGGTCCGCAGGATTGAAAATTGTGAGTTTAGTGGTCTGTGTGGTCCGTAAGAGCCTTCCCCCAACACCAAAGCACATACACATGTTGAAAAAAGGAGAAGGAAAAGGAGAGAAATTTCCCAAACAGAATTCAGAGAGGAACCGATAGTTCCTCTCTGAAGAATTCTTTTTGTGAAATTTCTCTCCTTTTCCCTCTCCTTTTTTTATGCATGCTTAATTTAATTCAGAGGAACACACCTAGTTGATTATATTTAATCCCCTAGGTGACAGTAACCTGTGACTACCATTTGGAACTATTATTGGTCAAAGTTCCCACTACAGTCCTACTTATAGGGATGGAGCTGGTCTTGTCTTTTTTTTATCTATTTTTTGTTTTGTTGACATACAGTGGTTGTCCAGAATTGACAGTTCTAATGAAAGAATTGTATTCTGCCAAGGTGCAGGCTTTCCAAAGTGGTTGTAGAAGCCTACAGTGGTCAACTTTGTCCAATTTGTGGCTTTTTAATGGACATCATGACTGCCGCAGCTGCCCCATTACACAAGTTAACCACCTGGCTAACAGGAGTAAAAATAAGATAATGAAAGTGGTGTGGTGGAATCCATATTGGAGTTTGAAGATCACGGAGAGGAGAGCCCAGTTGGGAGGACTACTTAGGGCCTCTAAAAGCCAAACTCAAGCAGTGTCTGGACACCCGTCTGTCTTCCTCCCGTACCACTCAAACAGCCAGCTGTATCACTGGTCAACTGTTTGGCGAGACTTCGCCCACAGGCCAAACTTTAATAAAATGCTTTTTTTTTTTTTTTTTTAAGAATTAGAATTAGGCAACAACCACAATGGATGCATGGGCTGAAAAATTATGGGAAAATCATTTGCTAGTCTTTAACCACTTCAATACAGGCCACTTTCCCCCCTTCCTGCCCAGGACAAATATTCAGCGCTGTCACACTTTGAACGACAATTGTGCGGTCATGAAACACTGTACTCAGTTTTTTATCATTTTCTTCCCACAAAAAGAGCTTTCTTTTGGTGGTATTTGATCACCTCTGGGGTTTTTATTTTTTGCTAAACAAACTAAAAAAGACCGACATTTTTGGAAAAAAAAAAAAAAGTTTTTCTTCGTTTGTTATAAAATTTTGTTTTCTCCTTCACTGACAGGCACTGATGAGGCTGCACTGATAAGGTGGCACCGTAAAAGGAGGCACTAATATGTAGAATTGATGGACACGAATAGGCGGCACTAATGGGCAGCACTGATGAGGTACTGACAGTCATTACTGATGGGCACTGATTGGCCTCCGTTAAGCACACTGATTGGCCTCCGTTAAGGACACTGATTGGCCTCCGTTAAGGACACTGACAGGTGTTACTGATGAGTAGGGGTGCAATGGATCGTTGCCGAACCGTGATCCGTACGGATCACCCTCCGCGGATCGGCACACCCGCGATCCGCGGAGCACTTTTCGGCCTCAGCCATAGGAAAGGCCGCGGCTTCGGCCTAGCTCCGGAGTCGGCGGCCATCTTAGTACACCCGGAAGCGGCCGCTGTCTCGACAGGAAGTGACGTTTCATCGCCGCCATCTTGCTACACCCCACACTCCTGCACAGTACAATAATGATAGAGTGAGAAGGGGGCAAGCGGACATCTTGTTACACCCACCGGAGTTTTAGATTTAAAAGCCATTTTTAAAACAAAACTGAGCTTATATGCACAAATACTGTATTTTTGCATATAAGCTCGGTTTTGTGTTGAAAATAGCTTTTAAATCTAAAACTCCGGTGGGTGTAACAAGATTTGTGTGTTTTTGTTTTTTTGTTTTTTTGGGGTTTTTTTTTGCTGATCCGAAAATGATCCGATCCGTGACTCTGATCCGAGGATCGATCCGATCCGTGAAATTTTTGATCCGTTGCACCCCTACTGATGAGCAATTATTGGCAGATGTGGTGACACCTCTGATGGGGGCTGAGCTGCTAATCAATGTGCTGATTATCAGCGCAGACCCGCCCTCTGACAGGAAAGCCGCTGATCGGCTCTCCTGTCGGCGCGAACCGAGGAAAGCCGTTTACCGGGACTTCCTTGGTCACAGCTGATCACGTAGTAAAGAGCCTACGTCATAAGCTCTTTACCACGATTGAAGTTGCGGTGTGTCAGAATGACACACCACCGATCCTAGCACTGTGCGATCGCGGCTTATCCTGCTCGACGCCATATGAGTCAGGATAACTTAACCACTTTGCGCAGGTCATTCAGTTATATGGTGGGCGGGAAGTGGTTAAAGTTCCTATATAGGTTTTACAAGAGCAACTTAAAGTGGACCTTCACCCTCTTTCAGATGCATGTGAATGTTCAGGCATAGTTATTTCAACCAAAAGGGTTTTCCTACAACCCTATTTCCTTACTCCCACCCCCACCCCCCGCCCACAACCTTCTGTGACACGTCACAGGTCCCAGAAGGCTGCAGGACCATTCACAAAGCACAGTGCAGCCTTACACATGTGCACTAGGCAGCCAGCTGTAAAAGCTGCAAGGAGACACAGCCGGCTGCCCACAGTTAACTTCCCGGCATCGGGGACCGAAGACAGGCATAGAAACTGGCCTGGGTAAGGACGGTGCTAGATACTTGGGACAGGTATGTGTCTGTTCTTTAAAAGTCAGCAGCCACAGTATTTGCCTGAAGAACCGCTTTAACCGCTTGCCGACCAGCCGCCGCAGTTGCACTGCGGCAACATGACTCGCCTGCGCGAATCGCCGCCATGTTACGTTATTCGCCCCCCTGGTCGCCCACGGAGCCGATGTGAGTGCCCGGCGGTCGCGGTCACTCGGGGCACACCGAGAACCAGGATCAGTCTGTGTCCGGTTCTCTGAGAGGAGAAGAGACAGATCGTCTGTTTATACAAAGTATGAACAGCGATCTGTCATCTACACTGCACAGTCTCCCTCCCCCCTTCAGTTAGAACACACACTAGGGAACACATTTAACCCCTTGATCGCCCCCAGTGGTTAACCCCTTCACTGCACTGCACTGATCGCTGTATAAATACTAATGGTCCCAAAAAATGTGTCAAAATTGTCCAACGGGTCCGCCATAATGTCGCAGTCCCGATAAAAATCGCAGATCACCGCCATTACTAGTATACAAAGAAAATAAAAATGCCATAAATCCATCCCCTATTTTGTAGACGCTATAAATTTCACGCAAACAAATCAATATACGCTTATTGCGATTTTTTTTTTTTTAACAAAAATATGTAGAAGAATTCATATCGGCCTAAACTGAGGGGGGAAAAAAATATTTTTTTTAATATATTTTTGGGGGATATTATAGCAAAATGTAAAAAATAACGCGTTTTTTTTTTTTTTTCTTCAAAATTTACGCTTTTTTTGGTTTATAGCGCAAAAAATAAAAACCGCGGAGGTGATCAAATACTACCAAAAGAAAGCTCTATTTGTGGGAAAAATGGATGTCAATTTTGTTTGGGTACATTGTCACACGACCGCGCAACTGTCAGTTAAAGCGTCAAGTTTTATATAGCACCAACAGTTTGTGCAGCGCTTTACAACATGAAGGCAGACATTACAGTTACATTACAATTTGGTACAATTTGGTACGCTATCAGAAAAGTAAACCCAGGCTGACCCCAGCAGAACGAAGACATTACTGCAAGCAGCCGCCTGACATACCTACGAGGAGGAAACCCAACCACACCAAACAACCAGCCCGAGCCACCAAATGACAGAGGAAAAGAAGTAAAAATATCTCCACGCTAAACTGGCATGGCACTGCTACAGCTCAAATCTTGTAAGGTCTAAAGTAATAGAAATGGCTAATGGTGCGCCGTTCCTTTAAATAGTGAACTGATGTGATAATGAACAAAATAAAGTGAACAAAATATCTACCTAAGGCTGCATTCACACCTGAGCGCAGCGTCTGAGCGTTTTTTTCGCGCATTTGTATGAAGCGTTTTTGGACTTTGGCTTTTTTTTTATTAGCCAATAGAGAAAACTATTATCTGTTGCATCATTTGTTGTTAGGTATTTCCTCTTTTTTAGCTTTTCCATTAGCTTTTATTTCTTCTTTTATTATTATTCATTTATTATAATTCTTTTTTTTTTTTGTTAGGGTAAGGAGTTCAAGTTCAGTTTAGGTTAGGGTCAGGATTAGGAGTTGGGGTTATTATTATTTTATTTATTACTATATGAACAATAATAAATATAAAGTAAATACACAAATAAAAATTGTTATTAAAAAAATAAAAAACTCAATAAATTAATACTAAGTAACAATAAATAAATAATTAACCCTTACCCCTTAAAAAGGTAAAATAATAACTAAACACCATAACCCAAAATAAATTATTATAATTATTAATGTATTTTTTTTTTGTTTGCGTTTGGGGGTTTGTCATTTTATTATTAGTATCATTAATAATAATACATTTAATTTTTAGAGGTTATTATTTATTAATGAATTATTACATATTATTAATTTATTTTACTTATTTATGATTTTTTAGTTATTTGTGTATTTATTTTACATTTATTTATTCATATATTATTACTATTTTTTTTTTTAGCAGAAAAATCGCACAAAAACACACGGATGGCGCGTTTCCATTCATACCTATGGAAATAAAAACGTGCCAAAAACACCCAAATCTGCCCAACTGGAGCAACAAAAGAAGCTTCAGAACTTGTTTGAGCTTCAGGCAATTTGGAGTGGAGATGTGGACCATCTCCATAGAGAATCATTGATTATTCCCCCCCCCCCCCCCCTTCAGCTTTTGGAGCTTCAAGCTACAAAACGCTCAGGTGTGAATGCAGTGTTCGTGTTCAAACAGAGTATGTGTATGAACACTGGTAGCCACAGAGTTGAATACCATTTCCACTTGTCACACCTTTTATTAAAGTATATGGATTCTTTTATGGACTTGAACTTTTTCAAATTTAACATAATTTTTTTTTTTACATTTTGTGCAATTTTTGACATTTTGAATAATGCATTTGTTATGACATCTTTTATTTTCATCACTAAGTTTCTATCATATTGTCTACACACACATACTCTATGTTCGAACACTTAGGAAGATATTTTGTTTATTCACTTTATTTTGTTCATAATCACATCAGTTCACTATTTGAAAAGGAACAGCGCACCATTAGCCATTTCTATTGACAGAGGAAGCCTGGCTTAAGGGCTCAGATCCCTCCGGATTGTTTGCCCTGCTGCTCTCCTTTTCAGTCTGCATCAACAAATGTTTTTTTTTGTTTTTTTTTTTAACCACTTTGACCTCCATAAGGTTTACTCCTCTTTATGACCAGGCCATTTTCTGTGATACGGCACTGCGTTACTTTAATTTATAATTGTGCGGCCGTGTGGTGCTGTACCCAACGCGTTTCCCCACACATGTGAAAACGAGGCTTACTCAAGCACCCGACACATACCCTGTTTCCCCGAAAATAAGACCTAGCGTGATTGTCGGTGATGGCTGCAATATAAGCCCCACCCCCCCAAATAAGCCCCAGTTAAAGTCCTTGTAGGTCTTATTTTCAGGGTAGGGCTTATTTTCGGGGAAACAGGGTAGGGCTTTTTTGGGGGGTAGGGCTTATATTGCAGCCATCACTGACAATCACGCTAGGTCTTATTTTCGGGGAAACAGGGTAGAAGCACATACAGAATTCCCTAATGTAGACATAAACCCAAGTCACTAAAATCTCCTAAAAGCTTTAACATGTTAATGTAACTTCTAAAGTAATTTTCAATCATTTATCTGCGGCTTTCATTAACCACTTGACCTTTGGGAAGGTTTTACCCCCTTCATGATCAGGGCATATTTTTTGCTATTCAGCATTGTGCTACTTTTTTAACCGATAATTCCTCAGTCATGCAACACTGTAACCCAAATTTAATTTATATCATTTTTTTTCTTTTTGCACAATAAGAGCTTACTTTTAGGAGGTATTTGATCACCGCTGGGTTTTTGATTTTTTGCTATATAAAAGAAAGAAGGAAGGAAAATTTTAGAAAAAAAAAAAAACCCAAATATTTTCTACTTTGTTATAAAACATATCCAATTAGAAAGCCAAAATGCTTTATAAATATTAGAGATCGTAAGCTCTAAGGAGCAGGGCTCTCTGAATCCTCCTGCATTAAATTGTATTGTAAGTGTATGGTCTGCCCTCATGTTGTAAAGCGCTGCGCAAACTGTTGGCACTATATAAATCCTGTATAGAGATAGATAGATAGATAGATAGATAGATAGATAGATAGATAGATAGATAGATAGATAGATAGATAGATAGATAGATAGATAGATAGATAGATAGATATCTCTATCTCTCTATATCTATCTCTATCTCTATCTCTCTATATCTATCTCTATCTCTCTCTCTCTATATCTATCTCTCTCTCTCTATATCTATCTCTATCTCTCTATATCTATCTCTATCTCTCTCTCTCTATATCTATCTCTATCTCTCTATATCTCTCTCTCTCTCTCTCTCTCTATATCTATCTCTCTCTCTCTCTCTCTCTCTCTCTATATATCTATCTCTATCTCTCTATATCTATCTCTCTCTCTCTCTCTCTATATCTATCTCTATTTCTATCTCTATCTCTATCTCTATCTCTATCTCTATCTCTATCTCTCTCTATCTCTATCTCTCTCTATCTCTCTCTCTATCTCTATCTCTCTATCTCTCTATCTCTCTATCTCTCTATCTCTCTATCTCTCTATATATCTCTCTATCTATCCACACAAACACAAGTATATTAACCACTTGCCGACCAGCCGGTGTCATTATACGGTGTGCAGGTCGGCTCATTCCCGCAAATCGCCGTAGCCGTACATCGGTCAGTTTTACAGCTATAGCTGCACGGCGGGGGGAGCTGATGTCCGCCGGCCACCCGCGATCGCTCCAGAGAGCCAGAACAGGGATCTGTCAATGTAAACAAACAGATCCCCCGTTCTGTCAGAGAAGTACAGAGTGATCTGTTCCTAGTGATTAGGAACAGCGATCTCTCTGTACTCCCAGTCAGTCCCATCCCCCTGCCCAGTTAGAAACACCTCCCTAAGGAACACTTAACCCCTTGATCACCACTGGTGTTAACCCCTTCCGTGCCAATGTCATTTATACAGTAATTAGTGCATTTTTAAAAGTACTGATCGCTGTATAAAATGTCACTGGTCCCAAAGAAGTGTCAGAAGTATCCGATCCGTCTGCTGCAATGTCGCAGTCCTGCTAAAAATCGCAGATCACCGCCATTACTAGTAAAAAGACATAATAATAATAATAATAAAAATGCCATAAATCTATCTCCTATTTTGCAGACACTATAACTTTTGCGCAAACCAATCAATATACGCTTATTGGGATTTTTTTTTTTTTTTTTTTTACCAGAAATATGTAGAAGAATAAATATTGGCCTAAACTGATGAATACATTTTTTTATTATAGCAGAAAGTAAAAAATATTGGGGTTTTTTTCAAAAATGTTGGTATTTTTTTTAATTTAAAGCGCAAAAAATAAAAACCGCGGAGGAGATCAAATACCACCAAAAGAAAGCTCTATTTGTGGGGAAAAAAGGACATAAATTTTGTTTGGGTGCCACATCGCACGACCGCGCACTTGTCAGTTAATGCGACGCAGTGCCGTATCGCCAAAAAAAAAAGAAGAAAGAAAATGGCCTGGTCATTAAAGGGGAGAATCTTCCGGTCCTTAAGTGGTTAATTGATAATTGGTTTGAGTGAAAAAGTTATAGTGCCTACAAACTATGGTATATATACTGGAATTTATGCAGCTATAGATGCTATACTATAATGGCGGAGATCTGCAACTTACAGGGGGACTGTTATAGTGTGGCGGGCAATTTGACGCTAATAGACACTGGCTGGGAGGGTCACTGACAGGGACGTCACCAGTGACATCAATACAGTGATATTACTGTACACCGACACTGGCTGGGAAGGGGTTAACATCTAGGGACAATCAAGGGGTCAACTGTGTGCCTGACAAGTGGAATGTGCGCTGCTTGTACTTTTTGATCTGGCTGTTTTTTTCCCTGCTTTTCACAGAAGAAACAGCCAGATCGCTGTTCCCTGTACACAGAGTTTTTTTTTTTCTTTTTTTTTAGTGCGCATGATTGGACACCGTCAATCAGGAGGTTTCAGCTGAAATCATTGAATAAAAACTACTGCAAAACTGGTGCCGTGTCCAATCACAGCACAGGGTCGGTAGGGGGTGCGCTCATACATACCCAAAACCTGGAATTTGCCAAACCTGCACCTGCCGCCCGCTTGCAGTATATTTATTGTGGGCAGTCGCTATGTGGTTAACCACTTCAGCCCCGGAAGGATTTACCCCCTTCCTGACCAGAGCATTTTTTGCTATTCGCCACTGCGTCGCTTTAGAAGACAATTGCGCAGTGGTGCAATGTTGGACCCAAACAAAATTGGCGTCCTTTTTTTCCCCACAAATAGAGCTTTCTTTTGGTGGTATTTGATCCCCTCTGCGGTTTTTATTTTTTTGCGCTATAAACAAAAAAAGTGCGACCATTTTGAAAAAAAAGCAATATTTTTTACTTTTTGCTATAATAAATATCCCCAAAAAAGATATTAAAAAAAACAATGTTCTTCCACAGTTTAGACAAATATGTATACTTCGACATATTTTTGGTAAAAAAAATACAAAATAAATAAAATTGCAGTAAGCAACAAAAATAGGGGATAGATTTACGGCATTTTTATTATTTTTTTTTTTTTTTTTTTTACTAGTAATGGCAGAGATCTATGATTTTTCTCGGGACTGCAACATTATGGCGGACACATCGGACACTTTTGACACTATTTTGGGACCATTGTCATTTATACAGCGATTAGAGCTACAAATAGCCACTGATTACTGTGTAAATGACACTGGCAGGGAAGGGGTTAAACAGTAGGGGGCGATCAAGGGGTTTAGTGTGTCCTAGGGAGTGATTCTAACTGTGGGGGGGGTGGGCTCACTACAACATGACAGAGACCACTGCTCCCAATGACATAGAGCAGTAGATCCCTGTCATGTTTGCTAGGCAGGACAGGGAAATGCCTTTTTTACATCTCCCCATTCTGCCTGACCTCACCACAATCGCGGTGAACATAGAGTTTGCAGGACCCGTGGGCACACGCGATAGGTGGCAAATTTAAAGGGACGTACAGGTACGTCTATTTGCATGCCTGTGCCATTCTGCCGACGTATATGTGCGTGCGGGGGTCGGCAAGTGGTTAAAATGAACCCTGGTGATCCCACCATGAAGGTCCATATTCAGACACTTCCTGTTCAACACCGAGTCCCGCCTCTCATTTGTGTTTCTGCCCGAGGCATAGAGCGTACCTTTCTTGGCAGAGCTCTGAGGCCTCAGCCCTGACACAAGCAGTTTGCTTGATCTTGCAAGGGAATTACGCACATATCATAAAGCCTTGATGGGTGGGTGTCCAGGTGGAGGAGTGGATCATAAAAGCCTTGATGGGTGGGTGTCCACGTGGAGGAGTGGATCATAAAGCCTTGATGGGTGGGTGTCCACGTGGAGGAGTGGATCATAAAGCCTTGATGGGTGGGTGTCCACGTGGAGGAGTGGATCATTAAGCCTTGATGGGTGGGTGTCCACGTGGAGGAGTGGATCATTAAGCCTTGATGGGTGGGTGTCCACGTGGAGGAGTGGATCATAAAGCCTTGATGGGTGGGTGTCCACGTGGAGGAGTGGATCATAAAGCCTAGATGGGTGGGTGTCCACGTGGAGGAGTGGATCATAAAGCCTTGATGGGTGGGTGTCCAAGTGGAGGAGTGGATCATAAAACCTTGATGGGTGGGTGTCCACGTGGAGGAGTGAATCATAAAGCCTTGATGGGTGGGTGTCCACGTGGAGGAGTGGATCATAAAGCCTTGATGGGTGGGTGTCCACGTGGAGGAGTGGATCATAAAGCCTTGATGGGTGGGTGTCCACGTGGAGGAGTGGATCATAAAGCCTTGATGGGTGGGTGTCCACGTGGAGGAGTGGATCATAAAGCCTAGATGGGTGGGTGTCCACGTGGAGGAGTGGATCATAAAGCCTTGATGGGTGGGTGTCCAAGTGGAGGAGTGGATCCTAAAACCTTGATGGGTGGGTGTCCACGTGGAGGAGTGAATCATAAAGCCTTGATGGGTGGGTGTCCACGTGGAGGAGTGGATCATAAAGCCTTGATGGGTGGGTGTCCACGTGGAGGAGTGGATCATAAAGCCTTGATGGGTGGGTGTCCACGTGGAGGAGTGGATCATAAAGCCTTGATGGGTGGGTGTCCAAGTGGAGGAGTGGATCATAAAGCCTTGATGGGTGGGTGTCCAAGTGGAGGAGTGGATCATAAAGCCTTGATGGGTGGGTGTCCAAGTGGATCATAAAGCCTTGATGGGTGGGTGTCCAAGTGGATCATAAAGCCTTGATGGGTGGGTGTCCACGTGGAGGAGTGGATCCTAAAGCCTTGATGGGTGGGTGTCCACGTGGAGGAGTGGGTCATAAAGCCTTGATGGGTGGGTGTCCACGTGGAGGAGTGGATCCTAAAGCCTTGATGGGTGGGTGTCCACGTGGAGGAGTGGATCATAAAGCCTTGATGGGTGGGTGTCCACGTGGAGGAGTGGGCGCTCCTTGACAGACTTCCTTTGCATGCAGACCATCCTAGGTAACAACTTATTTGATACTGAGCCTCCATGATTGATGGAACTGAAACCCAATGAAAGAAAGGGGGCAGGAAAAGGTACAGCCAAGGTGGGGAGGAAAAGGGCTAAATGACGGTGGATATTCTCTAGCCAGGGTGGGCTCCATCTGACTTGATGCAGCTCATAAATGCACATTATGAGAAGCTCACAGTGAGCAGTTAAATCAGAGTAAGCAATATTAGTCCAGGAGAGGAGCCGGTACAAAAGTGCAAGACTAAAAGACAATATAAAAGGCTGTATGTAATCCCAGCATCTGCCATAAACCATGGAGAGGGACACAATATAAAATACAATCAAATAAAAATACAATACAATACAAACCCCTTTCCCCTCTGGTCTCCATAACACATACTGATCAGACTCCTACAGCGAGTAGGCAGACAGGGAAATGCAAAGCCCCTCATTTTGTCTGATAAATGATTGTAGGTGTTCTATTTCTTTCGCCCCCCCCTCCATCACCCAGGGGAAGTGAAAAGAAGTAAACTAGGGGCCCTCTGAACTTTCACTTTATTTTACCCAGAAGGCCGCGCAGCAGCCTGTCAGCAGCCCCACGCACACCACTGGGTATAATCAGGGGCTGATCAGTCTTCTTTAAATTGGTAATCTGTTGCCTGGAAGCTTAAGCAGCTCTTTATGGATACAAATGGCTTGGCCTGTAACCCCGGTTCATGGCACTCATTTGTCTACCGCTTTCATTAGCTGTCTCCAACTGCCGGGCTATTATTCAACGCTGGTCATGCAGCACCCCCTGCTGGGCAGTGTTAAAAGAACACATTGATACAAGCCATGCTGGTGAATATATATATCTCCCATACCAAAAGGGAGGAAAGGAAAAAAAAAAAAAAAAAGGGAATAAAGGGATGAAAAGGAAAAAAGAAAAGCAGAGGAGAAGAAATAGAAAAGAGATGAGGGGGGAGAGATCGAGAGAGAGAGAGAGCGATCAGAGAGAGAGAGAGAGAGCGCGATCAGAGAGAGAGAGAGAGCGCGATCAGAGAGAGAGAGAGAGAGCGCGATCAGAGAGAGAGAGAGAGAGCGCGATCAGAGAGAGAGAGAGAGCGCGATCAGAGAGAGAGAGAGAGCGCGATCAGAGAGAGAGAGAGATCAGAGAGAGAGAGAGATCAGAGAGAGAGAGAGATCAGAGAGAGAGAGAGATCAGAGAGAGAGAGAGATCAGAGAGAGAGAGATCAGAGAGAGAGAGATCAGAGAGAGAGAGAGATCAGAGAGAGAGATCAGAGAGAGAGAGAGCGAGAGAGAGAGAGCGAGAGAGAGAGAGAGCGAGAGAGCGAGATCAGAGAGAGAGAGAGATCAGAGAGAGAGATCAGAGAGAGAGATCAGAGAGAGAGAGAGATCAGAGAGAGAGAGAGATCAGAGAGAGAGAGAGATCAGAGAGAGAGATCAGAGAGAGAGCGAGAGAGCGAGATCAGAGAGAGAGCAAGAGAAAGAGAGAAGTGATGCAAGAGAGGGAGAGAAGAGACCAGCGAGAGAGAGAAGAGACCAGCGAGAGAGAGAAGAGACCAGAGAGAGAGAAGAGACCAGAGATCAGAGAGAAAGAGAAGAAAAGAAAGAAAGAAGAGAAAAGAAAAAGAGAAAAGAAAAAGAAAAAAGAAAAAGGAAAGGAAAAGAAAGAGAAGAAAAAAAGAAACGAAAAGAAAAAAAAAAAAGAGAAAAGAAAAGGAGAAAAGTAAAAGCGAAACAAAAAAGAAAAAGCCGAGAAGAGAAAGTATAGAAGAGAAAGTATATAGAATAAGCAATAAAGACAGTAAGCAATAAAATACACCCTTACCAAATCTATTAATTAAAAAAAAAAAAAAAAGACTACAATTTTAATCTATTGTATAGAATCTTTTGGAAAACACCAGGAAATGACTTTTTTTTAAAATTATTAACCTCCAGAAAAATATTTTTTTTGCCTTCTGCCCCATATAAAAATTACATCACAGCCATTTTAGTAGGCTGGAGTACACTAGATTTAAGTGCGGATTCTGATAAATAAAAATAAGCAACACAGAATAACTTGAGGGACCAACCAGCGCTAAAACCTAGATTCCCCTTGGTGCAGTGCTGTTGGGTGTTTGTAAGCAGAGTGCAGAGGCCATAAAACACATTTTCTAGATGACAGTGTCCAGAAAGCCACAAAGATTGATATAAAAGAAGTAAATACAGCAGAGGCATGAGAGGGAAGCCAGGGGGTTGGAAGTGAAATCAGACTCTGACAGAGGCCAAGTTTTCCTTGAAGTGGTGCACACAGGCCCAGCTCCTGTCTTTGGTGCCCGGAGGAACACTGCTCACTTCCAGTTTCTCTGACAAGAGGCCATTCTATTACACCTGATAAGCCAAAGCCAGCTTCCATGAGTTGTGTTATCTCAATCTACTGAGACACAGTCATTAACCTCTGACCTCCCCAAAGGACTTTGCATGCCAGGGAGGACTTTCTCCAAACAGAAACCAGAAACCAACCACTTATCCTATCACAGCCACCCCTTTCTACATGCTCTGCCAATGTTACCTCTCCTGGCCATCTACGCAAAATTAGAGGGAGAACATACAGGCTTAGGCCTC
Source organism: Lithobates clamitans (assembly GCA_037952925.1). NCBI lineage: Eukaryota > Metazoa > Chordata > Amphibia > Anura > Ranidae > Lithobates > Lithobates clamitans. The sequence continues at coordinate 129,365 of JBBGZY010002304.1, forward strand.
ATGCACACTAGACGTTTGGCCGTCTCTCCTAGACGCCTTTCCTCCTGGTAAGCAGCGTTTTTGGCAGAAAAACCACTTGACACTTGTAAAGTGTTTAGGCGCATCAAGTTCTTGGACGTTAATTTTTTTTTTTGGTCAGAATAATAATTTATTCCGGGCATTGAAATTAATTAACACTCAACCACTAAACGTGTCTAGCATTAAAATGGTTGTAAACCCACTCCACTAAAAAAAAAAAAAATATATATATATAAAAACCTGCAAGACAAAGGCATAATGAGCTAGTAGTATGCATAGCATACTAGCTCATTATGAAATACTTACCATCGATCGAAGCCCCCGCAGCGGTCCCCGTACACTGGTCCGGCAACATCGCTTCCAGAGTTACTTCTGGGTATCGCGGGCTCCAACGCTGTGATTGGCTGGAGCCACGATGACGTCTCTCCCGTTTGCCAGTAACGGCACGTCAGCTGAAGCAATGGCACAAACAAGCCGTTGCTTCAGTGCACATGTGCCCATGACGTTGGCAAATGCCGAAACAGAGGATATCTCCTAAACCGTGAAGATTTAGGAAATATCCGGGGTAGCTATAGGTAAGCCTTATTATAAGCTTACCTGTAGTAAAAAGTGGAGTGTAAGGGTTTACAGCAGTCAAGCGTTTTTTTTCTGCCAAAACATTGCTGCTCCTAGACACGCTAGCAGGGTTTTGTTTTTGTTTTTTTCTGCCTCTAAACATATGTGTGCATGGACACATAGGCTAACATGCAGGGGGATTTAGAAGCAGTAAAAAATATAATGCCGCTCAGTGTGCATGAGGACTTAAAGGAATGAGGTAATAAGAGCAATGTAGAGGCTGTCAATGCAGACCACCTTCTAAAAGTCCTATCTGCCTTTTACCTCTGCCCTAGTGAAGTCAGAAGACATTCAGATCTCCTGCCTAGTGCATACCTGTTCAGCGACTCAATGAACCCATTGGATCAAGACTACAGCAAGGCGATTAGCATCATTGTATGAAAAATACAGCAATGGCACTTAAGAAGCTTTTCTTTGCTGGTCCCCTTTTCAGCTACCTGAGGAATATAAGGCAATACTCACTAGTATTGTCCTTGGCTGTATAGAGTTTACCTTCTTCCAATAAACCGTGCCAGCTTCCATGTTTTGATCAATTACCAGAAGATGGGAAAATAGAGATGAGTAAAGATACTAGGGCAGTACACACCTCTCCTTCACATTTCTCCCCTCTCCTACAGAACATGCTTACTTCTCCTTCATCTGTCCCTCCTCCACGCATATTTACCTCTCCACATTTCTCCTCTCCCCTACAGAACATACTCGCTTTTCCTTCACCTTTCTCTCTTCCCCTGCCATGCATATTCACCGCTTCTTCACATCCCCCCTCACTCCCCCAGCAGTTCATACTCATCTCTCCTTCCCATATCTCTCATACATACTACTTTCTCTCCTTTATATTTCTCTAGTCCCCTGTATTACATACTTCCCTCTCCTTTTCACAGAACATACTCCATTTACCTTCACATTTCTCCCCCTACTTCACACTTCTCCCTACTTCTTTCCTCCCCTGCAGTACATACTTCTTCACCTTTCTCTCCTACCCTGCAGAACATACTCGCCTCTCCTTCACCTTTCTTTCCTCCCCAGCAGAACATACTCGCCTCTCCTTCACCTTTCTTTCCTCCCCAGCAGAACATAATCGCCTCTCCTTTACCTATCACTCCTCCCCAACAGAACGTCGCCTCTCCTTCACCTTTCTCTCCTCACCAGCAGAACATACTCGCCTCTCCTTCACCTTTCTCTCCTTCCCAGCAGAACATACTTGCCTCTCCTTCACCTTTCTCTCCTCCCCCGCAGAACATACTCGCCTCTCCTTCACCTTTCTCTCCTCCCCAGCAGAACATACTCGCCTCTCCTTCACCTTTCTCTCCTCCCCCGCAGAACATACTCGCCTCTCCTTCACCTTTCTCTCCTCCCCAGCAGAACATACTCGCCTCTCCTTCACCTTTCTCTCCTCCCCAGCAGAACATACTCGCCTCTCCTTCACCTTTCTTTCCTCCCCAGCAGAACATACCCGCCTCTCCTTCACCTTTCTCTCCTCCCCAGCAGAACATACTCACCTCTCCTTCACCTTTCTCTCCTCCCCAGCAGAACATACTCACCTCTCCTTAACATTTCTTTCCTCCCCAGCAGAACATACTCACCTCTACTTCACCTTCCTTTCCTCCCCAGCAGAACATACTCACCTCTCCTTCAAAGTTCTCCCTTTCATCGCAGAACAAATCCCACTCTCCTTTACATTTTTCTCCTCCCTCTCCCAAAGCACATACTCATCTTTTTTTCACATTTCTCCCCTACCCAACATAACATACTCACAACATTTCTCCCCTCCGGGACATACTCATCTCTCTACATTTCTCCCCTCCCTGCAGAACATACTCGTTTCTCCTTCACATCTCTCTCCTCCGCAGCAGCACATACTCACCCTCTCCTTCCCACAGAACATACTCACCTCTCCACATTTCTCCCCCCCCCCTGCAGGACATACTCACCTCTCCACAGAACATGCTCGCTTCTCCTTCACATCTCTCTCCTCCCCAGCAACACATACTTACCTCTCCTTTACATTTCTCTCCTCCCCACAGAATATACTCGCCTCTCCTTCACATTTCTCCTCTACCCCAGAGAACATACTCGTCTCTCTACATTTCTCCCCTCCCCGCAGAACATACTCGCCTCTCCTTCACATCTTACTCCTCCCCAGCAACACATACTCGCCTCTCCTTTATATTTATCTCCTCTCCAAAGAATATACACGCCTCGCCTACCCCAGAGAACATACTAATCTCTTAATATTTCTCCCCTCCTCACAGAACATACTCGCCTCTCCTTCACATCTCTCCCCTCCCCAGCAGCACATACTCACCTCTCCTTTACATTTTTCTCCTGCCAACAGAACATACTCGCCTCTCCTTCACATTTCTCCCCTACCCCAGAGAACATACTCACCTCTCCACATTTCTCCCCTCCCCTACAGGACATACTCGCCGCACCTTCACACTTTTCCTCTCCCTAGCAGCACATACCTCTTCTTCACTGCACCACATACTTAACTTTCCTTCACATTTCTCCTCTCCTTTGCACATACTCATCGTTCCTTCACATCTTTTTCGCTCCGCAGAACATACTCACTTCTCCAATACATTTTTTCTCTCTGCCCTGCAGAATATACTCAACTCTTCACTTTTTTTCCCATCTCTGCAGAACATTCCTTTCTTTCGGATCTCTCCCTTCCCCTGTAACACATACTCGCGCACTTTCATATTTCTCCTTCACCCCGCAAAACATACTCACCTTTCCTTCGTATTTCTTCTTTCCCCCAGGGAATATACCAAACTCTCCTTCATATTTTCTAAGACCACAATGTCCAGACAGGTGCACTTCACTTAAATATTTTGGATTTACCCCGTACACTTCTAAAATGCATACTAAAAACACATATCAAGGACTTTCCCCCACTGTCTGTTATCCTTTTTTTCCCCCCAAGATTTCACTGCATTTCCTGCAGTAAAAGACCTGACAAATTCGAACCCTTCCATGAAATAAATTTAGAGAAATAAATGTAGAGGTACCCACTACACCACTACGGGGCGGCACAGTGGTGTAGTGGGTAGCACTCTTGCCTAGCAGTAACAAGGGATTGTTGGTTCGAATCCCAACCAAGACACTATCTGTCTAGAGTTTGCATGTTCTCCCTGTGCCTGCGTGGGTTTCCTCCGGGTACTCCGGTTTCCTCCCACACTCCAAAGACATGCTGGTAGGTTAATTGGCTTCTGTCTAAATTGGCCCTAGTATATGAATGTGAGTTAGGGACCTTAGATTGCAAGATCCTTGAGGGTAGGGACCGATGTGAATGTACAATGTATATGTAAAGCGCTGCATAAATTGACGGCGCTATATAAGTACCTTAAATAAATAAAATAGAATTACTTTCTCTCTGTATACCAGTGGAAAACGACAATGGTTCTAAGCCCACACGCACAGTCTGTTTTGACAGAGAAGGAAGGTGAGTATTTCTCCACATCGGTTACATCAATGGTGGGAGTATGCCTTAAAGATCAACTTTAAGGCATAAAAAAGGCACAATTGCCCTTCAAAGGTCATCCTTGAGTGCCCTACCTTGCCTCCTCCCACCTCTTCTGGTCCCTCAACTATGATGGGTGGATTAATTTAGAGAGAAGTGGAAAAATTGGGGGAACTAATGGGATCTGCTAACTCCCAACATACTTTTGTTCCCAACTCTTAAGAATATTTCACAATCCAACTGCTCGGCCAAATCTTGAACCTCCTCCGATGGGTCAGTAGTTGCCAAATGATAAAAAAAAAAAAAAAAAAAAAGGATTGCTCTTTTCCATGCAGTCATCGATGTCGCCAGTGATTTCGTAGCCTCTTCACTAGATAAACAAATAGCAGGAATAGCCAAGGAAACTGTCATTACTGAAGCACAATGTCGTTTCTCCTTTCCTTGCATGCACCCAAACTGAACCCGTTTCTGCCCCGGGGTCCGCTAAATCATTTCTAATAATTAGGAACAGAAGTTCGACAGAACACAAGCTCCGATTCTTAACGGGCTTCTCTGCCAAGCTATTAAAGTCTTCAGAGCTCGGCAGGTTTTAATAAACAAGCTGAACAGAGGGACCGTTCTGAGACTGAGCTCTGGGTCTCTTTTGTCTGAAATCCAAAGTTCTCTAATCATGGTTTGTTTTATTGTGAACAAGCGTTACATAAATCACCACGTCTGATCACGCAGACGGGTATTGCACCGATGCCATCTCCTAACAATGTAGCCAACACTGGAAAATAAAAAACAGTGGTACAAGACCGGTGATAATGACTTGATTCTGCATATTTGGCCATGTCCAGAAGTAGGCCAAGGGTGAACACACAACTACTAACTTACTTTGGCAACACAACCAACCTAAACGGGTTATAGCTGGTCAAAATAGTTGCACCCGTGCAATATTGGATATGCGGAAGATTCTGATCTGCTTATTATTGCGTTTAAAAAAAAATACTGCTTTCACTTCACTTCCTTCACAATGGCTGAAGTTGGGTTGCAAAAAAAGGCAAAGCAGGTCAAAACATAAAAGTTATTTAAATGGTCAATCCATCCTTAGCTGATATTAGATGCTACAGAATTTAACCACTTGACAAACTCCCTCATCTCTCAGGGACTCTGCTGATAAGATCTCAGTGGCAGTTTCCTGGTATCCAAGAACCGAATTACCACATTTACCCAAAATCAGTTAGACCATGACCCCCCCCCCCCTCCCCCCCAGATGTTATTTCATGTTACCCACTCGTCCGTGGATAAGTGTTCATAGCTGCTGACTTTTAATTTTTGCACAAGTGACTGAAGCTCCTCTTAGCAATATTTAGCCTGGGCATCTAGGCTTATGGTCACAAAAGTGTTAAGAAGCAACAATCACTGTAACTTGACTCCAAAATGTTATTTATTCAGGAGAACTGGCAACGGAGAGGTTAATAATCACAAACAGCACTTTCTGGCTCACTTGTTTCCTCCATAAAATAATGTGTTTGTAATTTGAAAGAGACTTGTGCCTTTAATGTTTCCTATTAGGAAAAGTCCATCGGAATATGCCTGTAAGGGGACTGGAACCCTGATCACCAAAAGGGGTCAAACACTTGCTGGGGCCACCAGGACCGGCCTCCTTCCGGCCCTCTATTTCCTTTGGTAGGAACAGCAAATTTGTGGCCAGCTGAACACGAGAGGCATCTAGAAGAGTAACTGGATGAGAGGGGAAAACTGGAGCCGGTGCTCAGCGTATATTGTTCTGAATGTGACCTAACCAGATCCAGATGACAAAAAACGGCCTGTGTGATGGACAGTTCCAAGTCCTGAGCTGTAAAGCCACTGTGCGCCACTGAGGCGGTGTTGTGACTTTTTAAGGGAGGGGACTAAAGGAAGGAACACATTTTATAACCCAAAACATTTTATAACTTAATGCTATTAAAACCGCCTTTCCATTTAATTCTGCAGCCTCCAAGATTTTCTAAAACTAAAAGTATTCAAAGTTTTTCTTCCTTTCGACTGGAAACTTTACAGTTTGCAAGTCGTGTGAAGGTTCCTATATCTCCAGTTGATTGTACAGCTAGGTGTCACATTCAATTAGACTTAAGGCCCGGTTAACACTGATGTGACAAGCGCTCCGACTTTGGACCACTCGTCGCATCAAAAGTCGGGCCCCAATTCGTGCAATGGAACTGTTCTAAATCGGTGAGATTTGAGTCACTCCAACTTAGAAAAAGTTTTCTGCACTACTTTTGGTCTGAGTTTGGCCTGACTTAAAAGGAGTCGCCTGCAAGACGTGCTGAAGTTGCACTTGGCTTCAAAGTCGCACGGAAGTCACAGCAGTGTGAACCCGGGCTTAAAGTGATTGTAAAATCTCTGGGTTTTTCTAGTTTAAAATAACAAACATGTTAGACTTACCTGTTCTGTGTAATGGTTTTGCACAGAGCAGCCCGGAGCTTTCTCTTCTCAAGTCCCTCTTCGGCTCTCCTGGCCCCTCCCTCCTGTCGAGTGCCCCCCCCCCCCCACAGCAAGCAGCTTGCTATGGGGGAACCCGAGCTGAGCCACAGCTCCCTGTGTCCATTCAGACACGGAACCACGGCCCGGCACTGCCCCATTTCTCTTCTGATTGGCTGAATTTGACAGCAGCAGGAGCCAATGGCGCCACGCTGCTGTCTCAGCCAAAGAGGGAAGTCCCGGGCAGCCAAGACAATCCTGCAACATCGCTGGATCTGGAGCAGCGTTTCTCAACTCCAGTCCTCAAGGCGCCCCAACAGGTCATGTTTTCAGGATTTTCATTATTTTGCACAGGTGATTTGATCAGCTTCACTTCCTTAGTAATTACCACAGCCTTTTAATCTGAGTGAAATCCTGAAAAAAATGACCTGTTGGGGCGCCTTGAGGACTGGAGTTGAGAAACACTGATCTAGAGGGACCTCAGGTAAGTGTTAGGGGGGCTGCTGCACACAGAAGGCTTTTTATCTTAATGCATAGAATATATTAAGATAAAAAACCTTCTCCCTTTACAATCACTTAAATGATAAAGGCATTTTATCACATATTCAAGTAGCTTCCTTAGCGCTAATGTGTCAGGAACAAATGCTAGCGTGTATAGCACATGGGTAACTACTCTATCACCCTAACTCAATTCCTATGAAGTGTGCCAAAGTGTCACGAGTGCAATACAGTAACATTTTATACATTTTTTTAAAAATTAGAAGATAGTCAATGGGTTTCAGGTGCTCAGATTTCCACCTTCATCAGGGCTTGGAAGCTGGCTGGAAAAAAATAAACAAATAAATAAAAAAATAAAAAAAGGGCAGATACTCCCTTGTTCTTCTGCAGTGACCCCCCCTAGGCTGGAGGAAACACTAAAACTGAGAAGCGTGACTGGAATTGGCCTTTTTATTGCTTTTAGAAAAGTGTAAGTTGTAAAAGAAACAACTGAACCCCCGTGCATATGCAGGAGTGAAGTCATCCTGCTCTGGCCAGTGAACATGGCTGCGGCCCGACACCCGTAAGAAGCCTGTAGAATATGCCATTAAGGATGTTCTGGGGAATTTAGTTCGCTTTAGGAGGAAGAATAAAGGTTTGTGAAACCACCCTGTTCTTTCTACATAACCCAGTCACCATTGACAGGTGTTAAGTGTAGTCAAATCATCACTGGGATAAACATATTAACCACTTCTGGACCGGCTCACGCCGATATACGTCGGCACTTTGAAGAGGGATATCGTTGTTATGGCTGCAGCTAGCTACCATAACCCCGGTATCCTCTTCTTCAGTGAGCGGTCCGGTTTCCGATAAAAGTGGTCTCTGCAGCAGATTCGCCGCAATATCACTTATCAGCGGCGGGAGAGAGAGCCTCCCCCCGCGCCGCTCTCTGGTGTCCTCTGTCGCTTACCGAAGCCGTTGGTATTGGTGGAGGCGATCGGGTCCTCTTCTTGGCTTGGTATGGAGACAAGTGAAGGGAAGATGGTCCCCACCCGTCTCCATACCATTGCAGGGTGGAAGCGGGGTCAAAACCTCAATTTCTTTTTTTTATGACAGTGTAAATATGAGATCTGAGGTCTTTTTGATCCCAGATTTTATATTTAACCACCTCAATACCAGGCCAATTCTGACATTTCTCTCCTACATGTAAAAATCATAATTTTTTTGCTAGAAAATTACATAGAACCCCCAAACATTATATATGTTTTTTTAGCAAAGACCCTAGAGAATACAATGGCGGTTGTTGCAACTTTTTATCTCACACAGTATTTGCGCAGGAATTTTTCGAACGCGTTTTTTTGGGGAAAAAAACTGTTTTGTGTTTAAAAAAAAAAAAAAACAGTAAAGTTAGCCCAATGTTTTTGCATTTTGTGAAAGATGAAGTTACGCCGAGTAAATAGATACCTAACATGTCACGCTTCAAAATTGCACACGCTCGTGGAATGGCGCCAATGTTCGGTACTTAAAAATCCCCATAGGCGACGCTTTAAATTTTTTTACTGGTTACATGTTTTGAGTTACAGAGGAGGTCTAGGGCCAAAATTATTGCTCTCGCTCCAACGTTCACGGCGATACCTCACATGTGTGGTTTGAACACCGTTTTCATATGTGGGCGGGACTTACGTATGTGTTCGCTTCTGCGTGCGAGCACACGGGGACAGCGGCGCTTTAAAAAAAATTTTTTTTTTTTTATTGTTAATTATATATTTTTTTTTTATTTTGACACTTTTTTGAAAAAAAAAAAATTGATCACTTTTATTCCTATTACAAGGAATGTAAACATCCCTTGTAATAGCAATATGACATGTCAGGTGCTCTTAATAGTGAGATATGGGGTCAATAAGACCCCATATCTCACCACTAGGCTGGGAAGCCTGAAATAAAAAAAATAAAATAAAACGATCGCCGCTTCCAAGCCGGGCGTGACGTCATAACATCGCGTTTGGCCTCCGACGATCATAGAGACTCCGGGGACCATCTGGTCCGCCGGAAATCTCTATGATCTACATCCGGTGCCGGCGGATCCGCTATCCGACTCACCGATCGCTGAGGTGAGTCGGTAGAAGCACCGGAGGGCGGCGGGAGGGGGGGGGACGTCCCCTCTCGCCTCCCATAGGAACGATCAAGCGGCGGAACGGCCGCTATGATCGTTCCTATGGTGTAGAGATTCGCCGGCTGAAACCGGCAATATCTGAATGATGTCTGTAACTACAGGCATCATTCAGATATACCCGCCCAAAGCCCAGGACGTCATATGACGGTGGGCGGTGGGCTAGTGGTTAAGAAGTCCTGTCATGCTTTGTTTCTAATACAAGGGATGTTTACATTTCTTGTAATAGGAATAAAAGTGACACTTTTTTTTTTTTAAAGAACAGTGTAAAAAAATAAAATAAAAAGGTAAAATAAATAAGAAAAAAACATTTTTTTTTCTTAAACACGCCCTGTACCGTCGAGCTCACGTGCAGAAGCAAAACGCATACTTGAGTAGCGTCCGCATATGTAAACGGTGTTCAAACCACACATGTGAGGTATCGCCGCAATCGGTACAACAAGAGCAATAATTCTAGCTCTAGACCTCCTCTTTAACTCAAAACATGCAACCTGTAGAATTTTTTTAAACGTCGCCTATGGAGATTTTTAAGGGTAAAAGTTTGTCGCCATTCCACAAGCGGGCGCAATTTTGAAGCGTGACATGCTGGGTATCTATTTACTCGGCGTAACATTATCTTTCACAATATATTAAAAAATTTGGCTTTACTGTTTGTTACTTTTTTAATTAAAAAAAGTGTATTTTTTCCAAAAAAAAGTGCGCTTGTAAGACCGCTGCGCAAATACAGTGTGACAAAGTATTGCAACAACCACCATTTTCTTCTCTAGGGTGTTAGAAAAAAAAATGTATAATGTTTGGGGATTCCAAGTAATTTTTTAGCAAAAAAAACAGTTTTTAACTTGTAAACAACAAATCTCAGAAAGAGGCTCAGTCCTTAAGTGGTTAACACAGTATATGTTGGTGACAGGTGGTGTTAAGGGCTCCTACTCTTGCAGTATGAAGTAGACAGTCACTTTTGTGCAAAACAGTTGTCCTCATGTTATGCTATGGCTATTTTAGTGATTTTTATAGCATACGTATGGAATAACATTTTTGAGCCCACGTATTGTCTTTAAAAACTAGGCTTCAAATATTCATTTACTAATGAACTTGTTGGACTGGTTCATGAGCTCAGGACTGGAAGTGATGCTACAGGAAGTAGGAGAGGAGAAAAAGGACATGAAACACAACCATGTGCATAAAGACAAAGGGGCAGTACTGGAAGTTTTTGCAGGACTCCAAGAAGCAGTCTGGAAGATCCTGGAAGACATCTTCATCATATAAAGAAAGACTGAAAAAGAGGAACATTACCTGGAAAAGACATGACAAGGTGTAGGTAGGTGGCACGTGTCAATAACATCTACATGAATGGCAGGACCCAAAGTAACCTAACAGAACATTGCCCAAAGCATCACACTGACTCCTCCGGCTTGTCTTCTTCCCATACTGCACCTTGGTGCCATCTCTTCCACAGGTAAGTGACGCTCACACACCCGGCCATCCACATGATGTAAAAGAAAATGTGATTCATCAGACCAGCCCACCTTCTTCCATTGCTCCCTACTTCAGTTCTGATGCTCACGTGCCCACTGTAGCCACTTTTAGTTGTATACATGGGTTAGCATGGGCGCCCTGACTAATCTGCAGCTACGCAGCCCCATACACAACTGTGATGCCCATTTTTTTCTGCCTTCAACACATCAACTTCAGGGACAACATGTGTACTTGCTGCCTAATATATCCCACTGAATTTCAGATGTCATTGTAACAAGATAATCACTTAACCTGTCAGTGGTCATAAAGTTATGACTGATCGGTGTGTATATATACACATACATACTGTATATATCCACACCTAATACAAAATCAGAACATGCTGCCATTGAAATGCTTCAGCACATCCAAAAAAAAAAAAACGCATCTTATCCATTCTTTGCCAACTCAATGCAACGCACGTATAGTCACATCCATGTGTTGTGGTGCATTTTGCATGTGTTAAAGGCCCAGTAGGAATTAAATAAGATACTTCCCAAAGCACGTGTACTCCGTAATCAGCCCTCAGTAATATACCCGGACAAAGATGTCTCCTCTCTTTTTTTGCTATACAAGTCGGTGTGAGGACACTTAGGAGAGTGGCTGGGAAGCAGGAAGCAGCATCTGTTTGGTCATTTAAAGTGGTTGTAAACCTCAAACATGAAATATAAACAAAGCATATCCCTCTATATAGTGTGTACTTGTCTCAATCCAGAGCACTAAGTGTCATTTCTGCCTGCTGCCTCCTTCCCTTCTGCTATCAGTATGAGTCACTTCTGACAAGTTTTCCTGACACCAAGACAAAAAATGGTGGTAGGGGAAGGGACCTCCAGCCTGTAATTGACAGCCTCAGCTCTGTTCCTGTGTGCTGTATGAAGGGGGTTGGTGTCCCTTCTCTCCAATCAGCACTCACTGAGCTCTACAAAGTGTAATTTCAGCTCTCCGCCCCCCCCCCCCCTTTTTTTTTTTTTAAATGACAGCTCAGACAAGCTTTATGAATTCTAGACTTTGGAGCCTTTAGGGGCCTCTTCTCCTTCAACCCGGAGCACTGTCAATTTTGTCTGCTGCCTCATTCCTCTGCTATCAGCATGAGTCACTTCTAACAAGCTTTCCTGACACCAAGAGAAAAAGGTGACAGGGGAGGGATCTCCAGTTGATGGACAGCCTCAGCTCTGTTCCTGTGTGAAGAGGGGGCATCTCTCTTCCCTCCAATCAGATCTCAGAGCTCTCCTCACTAAGCTCTACAGCAGTGGTTCTCAACCCCTGTCCTCAGGACCCACTGGGTCTATGTAAGAGTTTACTACCACTTTAAGGTATTTATGAGCAAAAATCTGTCACAAATCCTAACACAAGGGGTTGTACAAGACTTACTAAGAAGATACTAAGGTGTGATAGTTAAATTGGGCTCCTGGTACCTGTAGATGTACAGCATGTCCCATCTAACCCACCTATTACCCCCCTCAGTAGAGCTTTGCTTTAAGAAAAGGCCACCAGGGCACAAAACGCACTGCAAATGACCTGGTCCCCATTTCAAACAGAACACGCAGCTCCTCATCTGGCTGCCATGCCAAGCTGGCCGGGTGCTGCTATGTGTTATTGAAGTTTTTTAATTGAGTTTGATTTGCATGTCAAGTCGACTGTCTGAGTATTAATTAAAGCCGTCTCGAGGCAGCTGTAGGCCAGATACTGCGCTAATTATAAAGGGGGGGAGGGGTGCCGTGACCCTATAACAGAGCGGTCCCCGGGATCGCATTACTCCCTCAGAGCCAGGCCATAAACATCAGATTAACTCACAATGCGGGGGTATCAGAGCGGCGAGGTCATGCACTAATCAGGCATGCCGCATGTACACTGTGATTGCACTTAATTCTCCAGTAACGAGACCACCCACCGGCCTAATGTAATGAATACGGGAAAGAGGAGGGCGCATCCAGGGAAGAGATACAAACGTTCTCCTTGTACAGCCGTATCAGTGCACGGACCATGTGGGACTTATAATAAAGAGAACCTGTAGGCCGTTTAATGCAGATCAGATGTCTGGGCATGAACATCCTGGCCCAAGTTTATCAGCACCAACAATTGGACGTGTTGAATGTCAATGCCAATAATTCTGTTGCTTGTAGTATGGTGCAGATTTGTTTTGGTGCATTAACATTTTTAGTGTGACAACATAATTGGCCCCAGTATTGCCCCAATATTATTATTTTATTATGACATATATACACTATACTACCAAAAGTATTGGGACGCCTGCCTTTACACACACATGGCATCCCAGTCTTAGTCTATAGGGTTCAATATTGAGTTGGCCCACCCTTTGCAGCTATAACAGCTTCAACTCTTCTGGGAAGGCTGTCCACAAGGTTTAGGAGTGTGTCTATGGCAATGTTTGACCATTCTTCCCAAAGCAAATTTGTGAGGTTAGGCACTGATGTTGGATGAGAAGGCATAGCTCACAGTCTCCACTCTAATTCATCCCAAAGATGTTCTATTGGGTTACAGGCCAGTCAAGTTCTTCCACCCCAAACTCGCTCATCCATGTCTTTATGGACCTTGCTTTGTACATTGGTGCTCAGTCATGTTGGAACAGGAAGGGGGCTGTCCCCAAACTGTTCCCACAAAGTTGGGTGCATGAAATTGTCCAAAATGTCTTGGTATGCTGATGCCTTAATGCCGCGTACACACGATCGGATTTTCCGACAACAAATGTTGGATGTGAGCTTGTTGGCGGAAAGTCCGACCGTGTGTATGCTCCATCGGACATTTGTTGTCGGACTTTCCGCCAACAAATGTTGGCTAGCATGTTCTCAAATTTTCTGCCAACAAATGTGTGTTGGAAGTATACGAAAAGATCCGGACAGCCGCACACCGGGAAAAAATGCAAGTGTCTTTATTATAAAATCGGGATCATGGAGCATACAGGACACTGTAGCGAAAAAGTACAGGCAAACAGCTAACGCGTTTCGCACTTGGCACAAGTGCTTACTCATAGCTCATATGCTCTATGATCCCGATTTTCTAATAAAGACACTAGCATTTTTTCCCGGTGTGCGGCTGTCCGGATCTTTTCGTATACTTCCTGCCTGGCTCAGCATTAGCCAGCACCTGGGGCTCTTTTCTTTTGGAGGCAATCATTTTGTTCACACCTGGCTTGAATCCATACCTGTGCGGTGAAGCCTCTCTTGCAACAAATGTGCGTTGTCGGACTTTCAGATCGTGTGTACACAAGTCCGGTGGACAAAAGTCCAAAGTACAAACACGCATGCTCAGAAGCAATGCTCACCAAACACAACTTTAGCAGAAGGAGCCCACAGGGTGGTGCATGACTATTGAACGTCCTTTTTATCGGCTCGCCTTACGTCTTGTACGTCACTACGTTCGTAATTGTTGACCAACATTTGTGCGACCATGTGTATGCAAGACAATTTGGAGCCAACAACCTTCGAACAAAATTCCATGGTCTCGTCGGAAAGTCCGATCGTGTGTACGGGGCATAAGACTTCCCTTCTCTGGGACTAAGGGGCCAAGCTCAACCCCTGAAAAACAACCCCCACACCATAATCCCCACTCCACTAAATGATTTGGACCAGTGCACAAAGCAATAACTCCCGGGGATCCTGCAATGAAGGTGATTTTGCAGGCACTTCTTGTAGCATGAAAACAATTGTGTCCCCGTCTCCTAATCATGCTCCTCCGGTGTCACCCTGTGATACCAACTAACAATGGAAACTACATGGCAACCATAGTGAAGCACAATGCGCAGTAACGTTACACTATTCCCACCCTGGGAAACAATATGCAGCAGCGGCTGGCGTTGTGGTCAAAAAGAGGCTGCGGGAGATCAGCAGCACTGAGATCCAGCAAAAGAAGAAAAAAAAAACGTAATCAGATATTTTTTTATGCTACTTTATGATAAATTAGCAAATGAAATGCCATTCAGTTAGGGATTACCTCCACTTAAAAAACAGACTTTAATCCATTTTTGAATACTCTACCCTGCCTCCTCCCCCTCCCTAGAACAGAATTTTTTTTTTTTTAATAAGTAAATATTTCCTCGGCGAATGTTGTACCCAGATGCTGTGCATGCACAGGAATGCCGCAGGGCCCTAGGAAACCGCTGCAGCATTTCTGTGCATTCGACGCATACTAGCACATTATGCCTTTACTTTGCAGGGAAGGGGGAAACATTTTTGGGGAAGCGCTTACTTTCTCTTTAAGAAGGGAATGCTGTCCTTATGTGTCTTAGATGGAACACACTCTGGTTTCTTTAGACCTGCCTCACCATAAGTTGACCAACTGTTTAGCCAACACTTCCATACCTTGCACTGCTGGTGACCAAACAGCCCAAAAAAGCATGAATGAAACAGAGTTGACTATCGTGGCCTAACAAATCAACCAAAAATAAAAAAAAACATCTAAGTACCTATTTTCTAATCAATATACAGCTGTCACATGACCCAGATCTCTCCCAGCCTGTCATAAACATAAGCAGGAGGAGCTTCTAGTCCTCTGCTGCCGGTCACATGTTCAAAAAAAATAAAAATTTGGAATAATCATACATACATATAATATTTATATGTTAAATTAAAGGGTAAGTTCACCTTTACAGAAAAATCTGTCAGATGAACTTACACAGGACCCCCTCTCCTCACCCCCCCCCCCCATTCCCGTCGACCTGGACAGCGGCAATCTCCCATTCTGAGCCCTGATATATCTGCGTCAGGAGCCTGGGGCTTGAAAATCCCCTCAGCTGAATGTCCAAAACATACCCTGTCAGAAAGGACGTTTCGGAGCATTCTAATTGGTTGGCGCCGACCAATCAGAAGCCACATAGCCCGTCCTATCAGCTGTGAAGAAGACACATGGATGCCAAGGGGATTTCTAAGCCCTAGACTCCTGACGAGGATATACCGGATCTCAGAACGGGAGATTCCTGCCGTGGGCCGGGGGGAAGGGGGGTGGCGGTATGAGGGGGTCCTGTGTAAGTTCACCTTACAGATTTTTTTGTAAAGGTGAACTTACCCTTTAAATCTTTATTACTTTTTGGCAAGAACATGGTGTGGGCAGATTTCTGCCAGTCACAGGCTGTGTCACGCTCCTCCAGCCTGTGTCTTACATTAACAGGGAGGTGAAGCCTCCATCAATTTACATGTAATATCCCAACCCCCATTGCGTTTAGCTGGTTAGTGGGCATGGAGGAGGAGGAGGAGGAGGAGGAGGGAGGGAAGGGGCTGTCATTTACCACTGTGTATATGCCCACATGTGTGACTCTATAGTCACATGGGCTGTTCAGATGTGATAGGGAAGAAATGCTCGGCATAGAAACTCACTGAAAAAACTGAGCATGTGCAGAGCTGCCAACACTGTTCTGCAAAGTCCCTAGCTGCAGTGGGGGCATGGACAGAAGGTGGAGACAGAGAGCAGCAGGATGAACCAGGTTTTTGCAGAATACAGAAAACAAATATAGTTACTAAGTATAAACATAATGTATTATGCAATTTATTGATTGTTTTTTTATGATGTGGGTTTAGTAACACTTTAAGGTTTTAAGATACTTTGGCAAGGGCCAAATTGTGGAATGTTCCCAGTCTGCAGTGGTCAGGACCTACCAAAACTGGTCCTAGGAAGGAAAACCTGCAAACTGGTGACAGGGTCATGGGCGGCCAAGGCTCGCTGATGCACACGGGGAGTGAAACATGGTCCGTGTAGTCCGGTCAGATCCAATAGAAGAGCTACTGTAGCTCATATTGTTGAAAAAGTTAGTGCTGGTTGCAATAGAAAGGTGTCAGAACACACAGTGCATTAGTTTGTTATGTATGGTGCTGCAAAGCCTGAGGCTGGTCAGAGTGCCCATGCCGACCCGTATTGACAGGCAAAAATGTCTACAATGGGACAATCACAATTGGACCACGCAGCAATGGAAGAAGGTAGTCTGGTCTGATGAATTCAAGAATGCTTTGAGGAACACCGGAACAAGTTTGAGGCATTGACTTGGCCTTCAAATTCTCCAGATTTCAGTCCAATTGAGCTGTGGGATGTGCTGGGAAAACAAGTCCGATCCATTGAGACCCCACCTAGCAATTTACAGGCCTTTATAGATCTGCTACTAACGGCTTGCTGCAAGATACCACAGCATCCCTTCAGAGGTCCAGTGAAGTCGATGCCTCGATGGGTTATGGTGCGTGATCATAATGTTCTGGCTGATCATGTACATACAATTAGGTGTTTTTCCAGTCTACATGTGCATTTATATTATCTTTGTACATATATAAAAAATTCCCTTTGGAGTCTGGTATTTGTGGTTTATTCTTAGAAGACAAGTGGAACAGTCAAGCGCGGAATATATTTGTATTCACCTGCAATACATTTCATCTCCCCAGAAGCCTCCCGGCGTACCATACTCACACCGATTGCATCACCGTAGTAAATGCTGGGAAGTGAAGCCGCAAATGACCTTTCTACAATATCCCTTTCTCTTCACTTGAAGTCTTTACAGACAGAAATCAAAACACTGAACGTTTCTGGAAGTAGAATCGGAGGACAATTAATGAAAATTAAGTCTTCATTTCCCTTCAGGAAAATATTACTCAGGGAGGAAGCTCGGGAAAGGTTGACGAGCCATAACCTCTGGATGCTGGAGAGGTACGGCAGCCTTTCAATGCAGTAATATAGAACAGCTGGGAAAAGGAGGAATGAGCCCTGGATTCTTCTACCAGATCTCACAGACATTTATATCTAGTACCATCGCTGCCACCTACCATTCCTCTACAGAGCCCATCCTTCCACCGCCACCTACTGTACCTCAACAGAGCACATCCTTCCACCGCCCCCTACTGTACCTTTACAGAGTCGATCCTTCCTCGTCTACTTTTCCCATCCTTCAGCCGCCACCCTACTGTACTTCTACAGAGCCCATCCTTTGGCCGTCCCCTACTGTACTTCTACAGAGCCCATCCTTTGGCCGTCCCCTACTGTACTTCTACAGAGCCCATCCTTTGGCCGTCCCCTACTGTACTTCTAGAGAGCCCATCCTCCTACTGTACCTCTACAGAGCCCATCCTTCAATCGCTACCCAATGTACCCCTACAGAGCACACTCTGCTGTACATCCACAGAGCTATACTACCACCACTACCTACTGTACATCCACAGACCACAGCATACAACCACCACCTACTGTACCTGCACAGATCAAATACTACCACCACCTATTGTACTACCAAAGAGGACAGCCTACCACCGACACCTACTCTACCACCACAGAGCACATCCTGCCACCACCACCACCTACTGAGTCTACCACCGCCACCTACTATACCACCACAGAGCACATCCTGCCACCGCCACCACCTACTGTATCTACCACAGAACAAAGCAGATCCTTCCCCTGTCACCTACTGTAACTTAACAGAGCAGATCCTACCACCGCCACTTACTGCACCACTCCCGAGAACATGTTACAAAGGCCACCTACTGTACCTCTACAGAGAACATGTTACAATGGCCACCTACTGTACCTCTACAAAGCCCATCCTTCCACCGCCCCCTACTGTACCGCTACAGAGCCCATCCTTCCACTGCCACCAACTGTACCACTAGAGAGCCCATTCTTCCACCCACTGCCCCCAACTGTACCTCTACAGAGCCCATCCTTCCACCGCCACCAACTGTACCACTAATGAGCCCATCCTTCCACAGAGCCCATCATAACACCGCCCATCCTTCCACCGCCCCCAACTGTACCTCTACAGAGCCCATCATTTCACCACCCCCAACTGTACCTCTACAGAGCCCATCCTTCCACCGTCCCCAACTGCACCCTCTACAGAGCACATGCTTCCACAACCCCCTACTGTACCTCTACAGAGCCGTTCCTTCCTCGTCCCCTACTGTAACCTCTACAGAGCTGTTCCTTCCTCGTCCCCTACTGTAACCTCTACAGAGCCCATTCTAGCACCATCCCCTACTGTTTCTCTACAGAGCCCATCCTTCCACTGTCACCCTACTGTACTACTACAGAGCCCATCCTTCCACCGTCACCCTACTGTACTACTACAGAGCCCATCCTTCCACCATCACCCTACTGTACTTCTACAGAGCTCATCCTTCCACCGCCCCCTACTGTACCGCTACAGAGCCCATCCTTCCGCCGCCACCAACTATACCACTACAGAGCCCATCCTTCCACCGCCCCAACTGTATCTCTACAGAGCCCATCATTCCACCACCCCCAACTGTATCTCTACAGAGCCCATCCTTCCACTGCCCCCAACTGCACCCTCTACAGAGCACATCCTTCCACCACACCCTACTGTACCTCTACAGAGCACATCCTTCCTCGTCCCCTATTGTAACCTCTACAGAGCCCATTCTTCCACCGTCCCCTACTGTTTCTCTACAGAGCCCATCCTTCCACTGTCACCCTACTGTACTACTACAGAGCCCGTCCTTCCACCGTCACCCTACTGTACTTCTACTGAGCTAATCATTTCACTAACCCCTACTGTACCTCTACAGAGCCCATCGTTCCACCGTCCTACTGTACCTTTACAGAGCCAATCCTTCCACTGTCCCCTACTGTACCTCTACACAGCCCATCCTTCCACCGCCCCCTACTGTACCTCTACAGAGCCCATCCTTCCACCGCAACCTAATGTACCCTCCACAGAGCTATACTACCCACCACTACCTACTGTACATCCACCACCTACACTACCATTACCATATACTGTACCACCGCCATTTACTGCACCTCTAACTCTGGATTACCTTTCATATATTCCATCACTGTCACCTTCCCCTTTGCAAGTATGCTTGCTGAAAAACAGTACTGTTCAACTTGAGCTCCCTCTGCTTGAGTTTTACTTCAAGGCAGGTCTAAATTTGACTGTAGTGAGAAACTTCTTTAAACAGTCACTTTGACATATTAGGATTTCTTTATGTGGGAGACAGCAACAAGGCTGAAGTGGTGTATTCTTCTGCTGGATAACAAAAGAAGCTTCCAAAAACAGAAATAAAATAAAAAATACTGGAGTTTCACTTTAAGTGGTGCTTTTGAAAAAAAAAAAAATCAGAATCATGGAGTCATCAAGAGAAAATGTGTTTTTCTTTTTTGTAATATGTGATTGTAATAATATTTATTATGGTATTATGTGATTGTGCAGCAATATAAAGACATGCAGAGCTTAGCCAAGTTCCAGAGGAGGGAAGATGGATGTGTTTGCAGCAGTCATCCCAGAAGTACATGGAGTATCAGATAAGAGAGAGTCACAGCTGTACTATATCAGCTGGAAAGGGTTGTCCAGTGCCATGCTATGTAATGAGATAAAAATTCCAGCATTTTGTCACCACTTTTAGAAGCCGAGCTTGACAGCTAGCAATCAGCATAGCGTCTACCACTTTCCTACAGCTGTTCAATGTGGAAGTCAGTTACAACAATCCCAGCTATTGATTCCATATGGCTATTATCATCTCAGGCACTACTTAAAGGGGATCAGAAAAAAATATATATTTTTTATAATAAATCTGAATAAAACGTTAAATTTTTTTTAAACTCTAAATGCAAACCCAAGAAGAGTTGTTTCTATCCAATCTATCCTCTTTAAATCACACTGCAGTTTAAAGTACACACGATTGGATTTTCCGCAGACAAAACCTCAGACTTTTGTCCGAAGGCGTATGCCTGGATTTTGTCTTGCATACAAATGGCAAGGAATTGTCGGCCAACATACTACGTGGTTTTTCAGCTCTTTAGCGCCACCCTTTAGGCTCCTTCTGCTAATTTTGTGTTAGTAGAAGTTTCCTGAGTGTTCATTCGTGCTTTTCAGTTTGTTTCTGAACGACCGTTCGTCAACCAGACACGTTGCACAATCAGAGGAGATAATGTGTTATTTATTATCGGCCTTGGAGTTATTGCTTTGACCCAAGTCCAGTCCAGGAGGAGGATGAGGAGGATTTCTTGGACCAAAAATTTGTTGCTTTATTAATGGTGACCAATTATGTCATATGCCTTTGCTGTGGGAGCTCCAGGAGAATAATCCGGATGATTTTCGGAATTATCTTCGGATGACAGACCCCTGCTTTCACCACCTCTTGGCATTGCTGACCCCCTATATTAAGAAGCAGGACACATGCACAAGGCTTTTATTTTATTTTTTGGTTGAATAATGATTTGATTTGGTATATTTTTGGATACATAGAATGCACTTTTTGGTTAAGTTCTATTGGCAGATAGCATGTCTAATTTTGTTTTCTTTTTTTAATGCACAATAAAAAAAAAATTGTGGAGAATAATACTTGGCTATGTGTTTTACTTCAAATGACAGTTTGGGAGTAGACAGTTACATTTAAAAAAACAATACAATGTAAAATTGACACCAACATAGTTGTATGTTTGATCTTAAAAACTACAGGATAATGGTGTTGTGGTAACTTGCTCAAAAAAAAAAAAAAAAAAAAAAAAGCATAATAGTATTATTCTTGATATCATAGAAAAAAAAAAGCCATTTAAAATACGTTTGGCAGAACTCCATCAGTATCACCAGCAAAGCAGCTTCATTATTATCCCATTAAAGAAGAAGAGAATTGTGCGCTGCATTTCCAGATTTCATAATTTGCCGCGTCACGAATGTCAATTCTCCATTACGAATGCTAGTTTACAAGACCGACCGCTTCTGGCTCGTCTTTGCTTCCGAGCATGCGTGTTTGTACTTTGGACTTTTGTCCGAGGGACTTGTGTACACACGATCAGAAAATCCCACAACAGACATTTGTCCGCTGAAAATTTTAAAGCCTGCCATCCAACATTTGTACACGGGATTTTAAAGCCTGCCATCCAACATTTGTCCACGGAAAATCCGACAATTGTCCGATGGAGCATACACACGGTCGGATTTTCCGCCAACAGCCTGTCATCACACAAATCCCGTCGGAAAATCTGATCATGTGTACAAGGCTTAAGAGAAACAACCCTCCCTCCATAGCTGGAACAGTCATTGAAAAATTCAAATATCTTGTATGCCTGGCTGGTTCCCCCTCTGTACAGTTATGCAAAAATATATGAAATTTGGCACCTCTTGGGTCTCTACAGATGTATTTAGCCATTAGATGATGATGTATATAACAACAAAATTAGTGCAGCGCTATAACAATAAATCTGGAAAATGTTCATAAAGTTCCCAAAAAGTGTCCACTTGTGATTCTTATATTTATACAGGTGACAACGTGCAGAGCTTCCACCACCGGTATCGCTAGCAGCCAACCTCTTAGCGTGGACCCTTGATTGAACAGGTGGGTCAAATGCGCCTTTCCCATAAAGGGTCAATATACTTGAAATCCACATCAGTAGGTTGTATTGCCAACAGCGGCTGTATAAGGCATAGGTCAGATGATCCCAATCTCCTTAATGTAATATGCCAAAACTCCAGATGGACAAAGTACCAGGTTGTGGAGCCAGGATGGGCATGACAGCCCTGAACCTTCAAACAGCTGGTCAGCAAAGGCAGCTCAACTGTTTGATGAGCTGCCATTGCTGACCAGCTGTTTGAAGGTTCAGGGCTCTCATGCCAATCCTGGCTCCACAACCTGGTACCTTGTCCATCTGGAGTTTTGGCATATTACATTGAGATTGGGATCATCTGACATATGCCTTGTATAGCCGCTGGTGGCGATACAACCTACTGATGTGGATTTGAAGAAAATTGACCCTTTATGGGAAAGTGCATTTGACCCACCTGTTCAATCAGGGGTCCGTGCTAAGAGGTGAGCTGCTAGCGATACCAGTGGTGGTGGAAGCTCTGCACGTTGTCTCCTGTAAGAATATAAGAATCACAAGTGGACACTTTTTGGGAACTTTAGGAACATTTGCCAGATTGCCACTGATCGATATCCTTTTATGGATGTACATAACACAAGTATTTTATCTGCAGAACCAAAGGGAAAAAAAATACACACATCTAGGAGGTGTTGGGGCTTCCAGAATTCCCTTCATCTACCAAAGAGCAAGCATAGGCTTTAGACAGCTAATAAGTTAGGCTGTCCGTTAGCCAGGGACATTATGTGGCTATTAAGAGCTTTTAGATCTTAGCGGGTACAAAAAAGTACTACAATTTAATTTACAAAACTTCACATATACATACACACATATATATATATCACACACACATATACATACACATACATATATCACACACACATATACATACACATACATATATATATATATATACATATACACATATATACACACACACACATAAAGTGCTCATAAAGCTACATACCCCGGCAGAATTTATGATTTCTTGGCCATTTTTCAGAGAATATGAATGATAACACAAAAACTTTCCTTTCACTCATGGTTAGTGTTTGGCTGAAGCCATTTATTATCAATCAACTGTGTTTAATCTTTTAAAATCATAATGACAACAGAAACGACCCAAATGACGCTGATCAAAATGTTACATACCCTGGTGATTTTGGCCTGATAACATGCACACAAGTTGACACAAAGAGGTTTGAATGGCTATTAAAGGTAACCATCCTCACCTGTGATCTGTTTACTTGTAATTAGTGTGTGTATAAAAGGTCAATGAGTTTCTGGACTCCTGACAGACCCTTGCATCTTTCATCCAGTCCTGCACTGACGTTTCTGGATACTGAGTCATGGGGAAAGCAAAATAATTGTCAAAGGATCTGCGGGAAAAGGTAGTTGAACTGTATAAAACAGGAAAGGGATATAAAAAGATATCCAAGGAATTGAGAATGCCAATCAGCAGTGTTCAAACGCTAATCAAGAAGTGGAAAATTAGGGGTTCTGTTGAAACCAAACCACGGTCAGGTAGACCAACTAAAACTTCAGCCACAACTGCCAGGAAAATTGTTTGGGATCCCAAAACCCACAAATAACTTTAGGTGAAATACGGGACTCTCTGAAAACATGGGGTGTGGCTGTTTCAAGATGCACAATAAGAAGTAACTTGAAGAAAGATGGTCGAGTCGCCAGAAGAAAGCCATTACTACGCAAATGCCACAAAGTATTCCACTTACAATACGCCAAACAGCACAAGACAAGACAAGCCTCAAACCTTCTGGCACAAAGTCATTTGGAGTGATGAGACCAAAATTGAGCTTTTTGGCCACAACCATAAATTCTTCATTTGGAGAGGAGTCAACAAGGCCTATAATGAAAGGCCTACTGTGAAACACGGAGGTGGATCGCTGATGTTTTGGGGATGTGTGAGCTACAAAAGGCACAGAAAATTTGGTAAAAATGTATGGCAAGATGAATGTATGTTGTCAAAAAATACTGGAGGAACATTTGCATTCATCAGCCAGGAAGCTGCACATGGGATATACTTGGACATTCCAACATGACAATGATCCAAAACACAAGGCCAAGTTGACTTGTCATTGACTACAGCAGAATAAAGTGAAGGTTCTTGAGTGGCCATCTCAGTCTCCTGACCTCAATATCATTGAAAGAAAAGTTTGTGTTATCATTCTTATTCTCTGAAAAATGGCCAAGAAATCATAAATTCTGCCAGGGTATGTAAACTCATGAGCACAGCTGTGTGTGTGTGTGATATATATATATATATATATATATATATATATATATATATATATATATATATATATATATATATATATATATATATATATATATATATATATATATATATATATATAACACGACCAAATGTCTATGGACATCTAACCATCCAACCTATGCCAATCCAAACCAATGTCTGGTAAAGCTCTATAAATGCCCACTAGACAGAATGCTTTTCAGACTACTGGTTTGAGAAGCGTTTCTCAACAACAATTTCAAGGGTTCCTCTGTGTTAAAAAGGTTTAGAAAGGCTGCATTGGAGGCAAATGTCTGTGGTTACCTGATAATCCCAACTATACCCATCCCAAAAAATGTCTGGTGAAGCTCTATAAATGACCACTGGACAGAATTCTCTACAGGATACTGGTTAGAGGCTGCAATGAAAAAAATAAAAGCACCAATACAATACATGACCAAAATGTCTGGACACCTAACCTTTCTACCTATGCCCATACCAATTAAATGTCTAGTGAAGCTCTATAAATGCCCACTGAACAGAATGGTCTTCAGACTACTGATAAGGAGGCTCTGATGAAAGGAAAAAAGAAAAGGGAAAAGAGAAAAGGGAAAAGAGAAAAGGGAAAAGAGAAAAGAGAAAAGAGAAAAGGGAGAAAAGGGAAAAGGGAAAAGGGAGAAAAGGGAAAAGGAAAAAGGGAAAAGGGAAAAGGGAAAAGGGAAAAGGGAAAAGGGAAAAGAGAAAAGGGAAAAGGGAAAAGCGAAAAAAGAAAATTCACGCCAAGGGTGTTCAATAGGGTTGAGGTCAGGGAACTCTGTGGGCTAATTGAGTTCCTCCACACTAACCTCATCAAACCATGTCTTTATGGAGCTGGCTTTGTGCATGAGGCAAAGGCATGCTAGAGAAGAAAAGGTTCTCTCTGTACGATGTAGCAGTAAAAGTGGTCTTCACTGGAAGCACTTGAACACGATAATTCGGAGAGGTGTCAACATACTTTTGGCCCATAGGTAGGTGTGATGATCACATGTTTACAAACAATCTGACATACTGTATAGCATACGTATTCAGTCACAACATGACCGTGCTTTGCCAAGTTAGAGCAATTAGGTTAACCTGGTAATTCGTCCCCTGTACTGAAGATAATTGCCTTGTCCCACCACCCACCAGAACTCAGTGAATTATCTAAAACTTTTAGGTATTTGGAAGCATGTGACACTCTTTTTACTGCCATGATCTAGCATTGGGTACCTAAAAAAATGAACCCAAAAGGCCAAAGATCAACTCAACTCAGAGCTTACCAAGGGACCGGAAGGTGAAGAGCAGCTGTAGAGAGGGCAAGCTACAAAACCAATCTATGGCATAATGATAGAGTTCCCCTTAGGGGACCATGCTATGTCTTTTGTTATGCTAACCATAACTGAACGGAGACTGCTGTAAGCTATTTAGTGCTCGCTAGCCCAGGGTTCTGTTCCCAAATCTACTATGTGTGTCCCTGCCCCTCCTTTTTCATCCCACAGAACACATATGTCAAACGCAAGGCCCGTGGGCTGAATCTGGCCCACCAGGCCTGGTTATATGGCCCTCACACTCAGTTGTCCAGGAAGAAGCTCCAGCTCTCATTCTTCGCTCCTTCTCCCCACTGTCACTTATAAACACAGAAGCCTTCTGTGTTAACAAGGAACAGCTTTGCTCGCAACAGCTCCTGGATCTAACAGATCCCTGCAAGCACTCATAGCAGGGCACGGTGGGGACAAATCTCCAGAATCTGAGAGAGAGAATTATCTCCCTGTAAGCGTGACAGAGCCACCTACGCAGGGAAGTACTAGAACCAAATGCAGGGGTAGAAAAGCTGCCTACAAAAGGGAGGTACTACAGACGGGCAAGGTAGGAGAGAGCAGAGATGCCAGAAAACATTGGGGTTGTAAATTCTGCAAAGCACACTCCTAAACCCTGCACTCTGTACGTAGCGCACCCCTAAACCCTGCACTCCGTACGTAGCGCACATCAGATACAATCGGCCCTTTGAAGGCCATCATACTGCTGATGTGGCCCACAATGAAGTAAAGTTTGAGACCCCGCCATAGGATATTAAATTAAATTTAAAAATCAAAATGGGGTCCCTGGTAACAGCCACTGCACGTGTGCAAACCTGGAATCTCAAACACAGACACTCACCACCCAAAGAATAAAAGAAATCCCTAGGCGGATTAACTCTCCAGCAACCACCAAAAACTCAATAATGACTTGTAGTTGGGTTGAACCTTTAAGTCAAAAGAACAGAAGAGATTGCCCCTTGCCTTTCTTCCTACAGCCTAAAGAGTGTCACAAACGGCAGAGAAAAGTCCAAGACCCCTCTGCCGTCTGGCATTGTTTTTCTCTGGGTCTTAGACTATTTTCTTTGGGAGGCTCTGCCAATTCACCCTGCAGGCCTGGGGTTTAATCAGCATCGCATAAAGTTTAACACATGCTCAGAAACATGCACCAGATTGGAAATTGTGGCCCCCGGGGAGGCTGTGTGTAAGAAAGCATACCATCCACCGCCTGACCAATTATCTCTAAACTTTGGCTGAACCGTCGGACATGTCAACACTACTGCGCTGCCAACGGGGATGTGGGGGGGAAGGTCCTTGCGGTGAAGGGGTTGTAAAGGAGAGATTCACCAGTTTGATTAAACATGGATTTGTTCCCCAGGGAGAGGTGCCAGGGAGTCGGCCAGGCAAGAGCAGCTGGGTGGTAAGAGTTATAAACTGGAGGTCATCAGGGTGGCAGAGACCTTTCATGTCAATATCAGGATGAAGTCATAGAAAGCCCTGGGCCATAGTAGTCATCGCAAAACAGCAGCGTTCCTGTTACCCAGCTGTGTGTCTGGGACACAGAGATGGAGAACCAGATAGTGGACAGTGCGGGAACATTAGGAGAGCTGCGATTTATCACTGCTGTACATAAGGCCTCTGTGATTTAATAGCCACAAGATCTGACATTTACCTTATCAGACCCACTAAAAACCACCACAGTGTAGCCGCAGGCAAAAAATAAAAATCAGAGCTGTTTTAGCTGTCCAAGAAACATTTGCAACTGAATTAAAGTGAGAATGGACTTAAAGATGATCTCCAAGATAACAGTAACCACAACCATAACTGATCATTGACTTAAAGTAGTTGTAAACCTGAGACATGACACTTGAACCAAGCATATCCCTAGCCTAGCGTGTACTCTCAATCCAGAGCACTAAGTGTCATTTCTGTCTGCTGCCTCTTTACTCTGCATGAGTCACTTCTGACAAGTTTTCCTGACACCAAGGAAAAAAAAAAAAAGGAGACAAGCGAGGGAGCTCCAGCACACATCCTGTGATTAACATTCTCAGCTCTGTTCTGTGTGTGGAGGGTTTGTGTCCCTTCCCTCCTAACAGCTGTCAGAGCTCTCCACACTGAGCTCTGCAATGTGTAATTTTAGCTCTCCGTCCCCTGCTTTGAAAGGATAAAGTCACACTTTTACTACCATGCCCCCATTGTCCTCTTGTGTCGAAACACGTAGGGCGGAGCAACGTGCTGATGTCACCGCCCTTCTCGAATCGCGGAAGGACGGGTAGCTGCGATTAGCCGGCCAGCCTGTTTTGTTCCCAATGCGATTATTTGTTCTTCATGATGCAAGTGCAATATTTTATACCTTACAATGTTTTTAAAGGATTTTTATACGAAGGTGACCCTTTTTTATTTTGGGGACCATCTGTGAGACCGGTACCTGGATGGTGATTCTACTTGCCCTTCTCGAATCCCGGAAGGACGGGTAGCTGCGATTAGCCAGCCAGCTTGTTTTGTTCCCAATGAGATTACTTGTTCTTCATGATGCAAGTGCAATATTTTATACCTTACAATGTTTTTAAACGATTTTTATACTAAGGTGACCCTTTTGTATTTTTGGGGACCATCTGTGAGATCGGTACCTGGATGGAGATTCTACTTGCCCTAAGGAGGTTCCTGGGACATTTAAGAGCCCTGGCTGGGTTTAGAGCAACAAGTGCCACTGACCTTCCGTGATAGAAGGTCTGTGCAATTTGGTAAGCGAGCATTTTTGCCTATGGTGGAGGTGATGGTGACGGGATAACGCTTAACTAAAAGGTTGCGGATGCCATCAAAGAACCTTTCTTACAACATTGGGACTTTATCTTTTCCATTGGTGTGTGACTCAATATTAATTTTCAGCGCAACTCTGTTTATGAATGAATGACGTGGGACTGTGCTATATCTCGCAGTGGAGTTTGCGGCGGTTTTATGTTAACTTCCGAACAATAGCGCAGTTTAATTTTTGCTTTGTTACACTCCCCCCCCCCCCCCCCAAATGCTACTCACTTTAGCTGCAGAGGCATCGGCTGGGGGATGTACACATTCTGCAGCCACGATGCTTTGCTTCATGGCTGCAGCTGAAATTATACCCCTCTGTGAACGTGGCCACTGTGCAAGTACCCTGCAGCAGCGTGCAATGTACACGATTATGGGGCACCAGTGCAGAAATCAAGGAGTTAAAGCAGGAGATACAACGCCTTCTCACGGACTGTCAAATGCTCTCTCAAGAGTCATTCGTACGCAGTACATTCTTCAGAGGTCAATGCAAGTGTGAGCAAGTCCCTAAAGCTGTCAAAGAGAGATTCCGCCATGTGCCTAATAACACCAGTGCATCAATTTGTTACCCAAATTACAATAAAAAGGAGAAAACGGCATCTAGCACGAGAGTAAAATCACAGGATTATGAGCTTTATAGGTGGGACAGGTGCCAATACTTTCAGCATATAATGTAAGTACTGGCTCAGCAATTCAGCCGATATTTCAGCATTGGGGGTTAAGTAAAATTTGTCATATACCAATAATTTGTTTTCCTTCAGCCTGCAGATTTCCCCATCCACGCAATACAGCACGAATGGACAAATCTCCCGCTGCGCCTATTGTATTTCTGCACTGCCGGCTGTCAAAATACCCAGCTATGATTGCACGCAGCTGGCTTTTCAGCTGACAATTTTCCACCCGGCTCCTTTGAGTTTTCTATTGAGGGACATTTATATATATTATATACACCCCGGCCTACACCATGGCTTCCTAGGCGAGGGGGGCGACATCATGATCCTGGAAATGCTGCTACATTTACAATCATGTGTGTTGTGCCCAGATCCAATCACAGGCTGAAATCCATTGTATCCATAGGTTTAGTGTACATCAACATGTTACATTGATGCACAGACAGCAAAGTATGGGACATGCTGCATTTAAATGCAGTGCAATGTCTGACAAAATTATCACAGCGAGCTGCAATGCCCCTTGAGGAAAGAAAAACATACAATGGCTCCTGTTGTGAAAAATAAAACCTGCACAAAAAAAAGGTACACAACACAATGCAGTAAAAGGGAAGTATTGATTATATATTTTATATCTCTGCGCTGAGAACCGAGCCACCAAACATCACCAATGGCTCGGTTCTCTCACCTCCCCGAGCGGAGAGATGCCGCCTGTCAGTCAGTATCTCTCCTGCTCTGCTCCTTCACGCTCATTGGAGAGCTTAACTGTGGAGGGGCGGGGAGCGGCCGTTGCTTCAGTTTGCTTAAGTGCGCATGTGCCGATGACAGCTGATCACAGTGTAAACAGGATTTGTCGGTTATCGGCAATCCTCTCCTCACACGCTGTCAGCGGGACACAGGGGACATCTACACTAATAATCAGAGCACTGATCATCTGTGTCCTGATTATCAGTGCAGTCTCAACAGTGCCCACAAATGCTGCCAATCTGTGCCCATCAGTGCTGCCAGTCAGCGCCCATCAGTGCTGCCTGTAAGTGCACACCATCGATGCCCAGCAGTGCCACCCATCAGTGCAGGCTTATCACCGCACATTAGTGAAGGAGAAAAATTACTTGTTTATAAAATTTTATTATATGTGCTATATTATTTTTTCTTTCTTTGCCATTTTTTCTTCCCACGAAAGTGGAGTTACCCTTTAACCACTTCAATAAAAGGCACTTTCCCCCCTTCCTGTCCAGGCCAATTTTCAGCTTTCAGCGCTGTCGCTGTTTAAATGACAATTGTGCAGACATGCTACGCTGTACCCAAACAGAATTTTTATAATTTTTTTTCCCACAAATAGAGCTTTATTTTGGTGGTATTTGATCACCTCTGTTTTTTTTTTTTTTTTTTTGCTAAAATAAAAAAGAACATTTTTGAAAAAAAAAAGGTTTTCTTTGTTTCGGTAATAAAATTTTGTAAATAAGTACGTTTTCTCCTTCACTGATGGGCACTGAAGAGGCTGCACTGCCGGGCACTGAAGAGGCTGCACTGCCGGGCACTGAAGAGGCGGCACTGCCGGGCACTGA